>JARJLG010000034.1:0-558160 GCA_029448575.1 Mycena maculata | reverse complement strand
CTGAGAAATAAGCGGATCTCGGCTACCGGACCTGATGATCCGGTACCCCGTAGCTCCGCTTCGCTCAAAGACAAGCGAATCATACCAAGTCCAGGAAAAACTTGGGAATACTAAAAAGGTTGCATGAATAATAAGAGCAGTTCAATAGTATTTAAAAGACTATGTTTACAAGTCAGGACATACGATGAATTGTTCGTAAATATTCGAAGGAAATAAAAAGTTCGGGATTTACGCGGAAAAGAAAAGAGGAAAGGGAATACGCTATCCTCGAAGTTCATTACGCGAAAATCACTCGTCCATTTGTTCGTCAGGTTCTTCTTCGCGTTGCGCTTCATGCTGTTCGTCGAGCGCGCCCGGGAATCTTGAACCACCAGCTCGAGGTTGAGCAGGAGTGAAAGCAAAACCGGGCGCTATGAGAAATGATATGAGTAGAATTCGAGGAAAGCAAGTGGGCTAGGGAAGAAATACGTACGAGCAGGGGTCTGGTTCCGATCTTGTGCCGTCCTCGCCTCGGCGCGTTTCTTCTCATCCCGTGCCACTATCAACTCGGCCTCCCAAGCCTTCAACTGGTCTTCAGTTGGCGGTTGGAGATCAAACCGATAATTGGCCTCTTCGACGACGCTATGGTATTGGGAATACAGAGGCTCGGCTACGTCCTCAATGTGATGGGAAACGATCTCATTAAAAATGAGAAAGGCTTCGCACGACTCGCATTTCGCGTAAGGCAACGCAGATGGAATGCACTTCCTATTCAAGGTCGCGCAGTTGGAACAGGCGGTCCGTTTCTAAGCGGAAAACCAGGAGTTAGTATTTACGCGGAAATCAACATAAAGTAAAAACCCGTATAAAAATACGGAACTTACCAAGAGACCGGCGGGATTGAGGCAATCGACCAATCTAACCTTGTCAATAGGAGGTGCTGGCTCCTCTGGCTCGAAAGCTGGGGCACCAGGTCCTCGTTTGGCGGGTCGTCCTCGTTTTCTCTTCCCCTCGGCTGGTGGACTTGGATCGGCGGTTGGCTCCGCGTCTGACATGACGTTGGCCTTGCTGGCGCCCTTCCCTTTCGCTCGACCTTTCGGTTTGGGGCCCTTGGTTTTCTTATTCCCCTTTTGGCGTTTCGCGGGAGGCGGAGTGGGCGGAGGTGGAGAGGCGCGTTTGCGCAGAGTCCGACGGCATTCAGGAACGGACGGGGCTGGCGAAGGAGCCGCCTCGGGAATAACGGGTGGTGTAAGAACAGCACGCTCTGGAAGGGCGTCGCGCTCCTCGTCATCTGACGGAGGAACGAATTCTTCGTCCTCGGAAGTAGTACGCGGCCGAAGTTCCTCGAGGTTGAGGTTCGTATTGGCGTCCAGCTCGGGTGAGACTGAACGGGCGGAAGATCGGAGTTGCACGACGGGGCGGCCCGCGTACTCCAAAGGGTCGACCTGTTTGCCCTTGCCTTTGTTAGGGACAGTCTGGAAAGAAAAGTCGTGATTTACGCGTAAATGAAAGTGTAAATCAGACTTACTGAAAAATCAAGCGGTTCCTCGCTTTCTGGCCTGGGGTCCGGGGAAGCTGGTGAAGGACGAATGGGGCTACCTGATTCAGGGATCCTGCCTTCGAAATCACCTTCAATACTCGCAGCCTAGTAAAGAAAGATTAAAGAAGTCAGTAAAGTAGCTCGAAAGGGGGTTGAGAAAAATTAAACTTACCGGACTGGGGTGATAAACGGGCGAGTCACCAGTTAGAGGGTTGGGAACCGGAGGTTCCTCCTCGTCAGCCGCAATTTCGCGTAATGTTTGACTTTCGGGGCGGTCCCCCTCGTGAACCTGGGTAGGATCATAAGCGGGGGCGCCAGCTGGGACGTTGAGGGCGAAAAATGGCGTGGTCGGTTCGGGGACAAAATCAGCTACAGGTAGTTGGAAATTGTCAGGCAGGTAAGACCGGTACTAAAAAAAAAAAGAATTAGTATGGGTCTACCAGGCGAAATTCTGGTAATGTACCAGCCGGATCAAGCCAGTTGGGAGAACACGTTCGAGTTGCTGCTTCTGCCGTTTGGGGAGCAGGCAGGACAAGAAATGGAGGCTGTGGAAGAAGGCGGAGACCAATTCGGAAGAAATGGCTCCGGTCATAACTTCCTCACAAGCAATTTCCTAAGGATCAAATTACGCGTAATTAAAATCAATTACCCAACGAGTAATAAAAGAGGACTTACCAGTTCTGGAAGGGCATTTGAGATGTCCTGGTAAAACAAGGATATCTCACGCTCCGGTTTGCGACGGGAAGTGATGAAGTGTGTGAGGTGAACAAGGGAGGCGCTTTGGAACGCTCGGAAGAACGAGTGCTCCTCCAAAGAAAAGAAGCGGAAGGGAGCGTGTGTGCGAGGGAGAGTGTACGAGGCGGAGTTTGGGAAACGAAAAGCCCGCGGAGCGTTCTGTAGACGAAGGTCGTTAGCAGCTATCTAGCAAATAAGACTGGTCGAATTAAGACGCACCGTGTTTGGGTCCAGCCGTCCCTGAACCAACCTGAAAAACAGGGTCACTTGTATGACCTGCTCCTCGAAGGCAAGCCTCTGGTATGCTTTCGCGAGAGAACAGATGACGGAGGTGACAAGGAAAGACGGTGGGGTCAAGTTGAAGCCGCTAGCACGGACGTACGTCTCCTAAAATAGAAATCCATGAGTAAAGACAATTTACGCGGAATTAAAAATGAACGTACGAATGCTGGTTCGGCCAAAACGAACAAAGACCGAATATATTCGGTGTGGACGCGGGCGAGGCGCAGCGGGTCTTTAGCCAGCTCCACGATACGGGCAACTGGCAAACAATCCAAGAAAAATAGGCCCATTTCTTCGTTGCCATAAAAAGGGAAGTCGCCATCTTCGATACTATGGATAGAGAACACCGGGGTATAGGGGAGACCAGATAAGCTAGAAGGGAAGAGGCCTTCAGGATAAGCTTGGACCCCCTCCTGGAAGTTGAACTGTTCGGGATGGTCCCCATGAAGGATCTCGTAAGCGGTGTACGGTGCGTTGATGTTGGACATGACGGTGTTAAACAAGTGAAAAATTTTAGTTTGGACTTGTTGAACTCTGTATGTCAATATTGCGAACCGATCAGCTGACCTGGTTGGGAAAACGACTTCTGGTAAAGAGGAGTAAGCTTTGGAAAAGCAGACCAAGTGGAAAGAGAGCGTTTCTGGTAAAACGGAATTACGCGTAAAAGTCGAGTAGTCAAAGAAGATTACTACCCTGATGGAGTATGAGGTCCGGGTTGATCGGATAAATAATAAATAAATCATGATTAACAAAAACCTGGCGCCGTAAACACCAAAGGGGGCTCAGACGGATAAATTGGGGTTGTCTGAAAAAGAATCACGAGCAGAAGGGGATTGACACGAAGTGTCAATCAAAAAGATCTGTGTCCGTTGATTTCATCGGCTATCGGCTAGTGGAAATAACCGGGGAATAATTTGCGGAGCCTATACAGGCGCTGAGAACAGTCAGAAAAAGAGTTGGTTGACTGGGGACAGTCAACATTTATGAAAAGGGGAGATGATAAGCATGAAAAATGGCCAAGCCTGAAATTTACCAATTTCTGTGTCCTTGTTCCACTTACTAAAGTGGAACCAGAACTTATCTATATCTTGCCCATAAAGAGCCATAGAGAGGTCCGATCTGTTGGCTAAAGGCACTACGCCTCTAGTTACATAGTAAAGACTTGTCAGGTCACCGATACCACGAGGGTCAACGGCCTGGGGAGCTGCTGTGTATTTACGCGTAATTCAAAGTCCAACCATTCGATCGAATTGGGACAGAGATAAAGTGTTATACCAAGGACATACACACACCATCCATTCTGACTACAAATTACACCTGAGAAAGTACACTACTGGAGCTGGGCATCAACGAACAAAGGAACCTTTGCTGAAAGTGGAACACGGCCCGAACAGTCCGGCAGTAGCCGACGGATCAATCCACGGCATGTTTGATATTCAACGCTTAGACCGAGGTCTGGATTGGGTAGTGCAGTTGTTGCCTAGGGAAGGTTGATCCACTAGCTCCATCATTCATGTGCTGGAGTAGTTTATCCGTTTTTCCCGCACCACAAGTCATACTATATGACCATTTAACCGTGATTCTGCAGAGAGGGCTAGACACGGGTAAAATCCACATCATAATATGATGCCATCTCTGGGATTAGAATCAAATCAGAACATAGGTCTCGGAACAAAGTATCTATTTAACCATTTATTTATCCGTTTGTATTCATTGCGTGCTCATTGCTAATTATTCATGTACTATTTATATTTTATTAGTCCTGCATGTTGTGTCACTCGTTTGTATAAATACAGACAGGTTCAGAGAGGGAAGGCAGTGAATTCACCCCTTCTTGCTAGACGTATTCAGCTCTGCTGGTATTGTCGCTTGGGAAGCCTTGTATTCATTCGGAGTACCTCTTGGAACTTGTAAAGTTCTTTTAGTTATTTCGGTCAATATATTGTTGGTTGTTGGATCACATCTCGCGCTAGGATCTTAAGGAAACAGAACACGGAACAGACTCATAAGGGTTTCATAAGGGTTTCGCAAGGGTTTCATAAGGATTTAGGCAAACGGACTTGATAGAACAAGGAACAGAATCATAAGGGACCGAGAACACTGAAAGGATAACAACGTCTAAGGACTAATCCACCCACCCCACAAGATAAAACACCTCTTGGCACCTTCTAGACCTCATCTGAGTCACTAGATCGGCTAATTGAATCAAATCAGTATTTACGCGTAAATAGCTATTACTTATATCTAGCACAACCAGAGACCTAATACTTGGTCCGATCCCCGTACTCGCACCGTTTATTGTTTGGATTTGTGTTCAGTGTTGGTTTTGTGTTATTAGTGCTCTAAAGCGCTGATTTACATTTTACTACATTTCACGCTTGTTCAGATAGTCAGCCTTTCAACGGTACATCGATTAGCTAGACGAGATGAAGTAATCCTCCGACATCTAGGTGCTGGTGGTCAGCTGTTTTTCATTCTGGCGCTGCGAACGCAATGGCGCGTCGGACTTGAGGGATGTACGTATGTACGTCCCCAATTCGGGCGAAGGGATCGGAAATACTGATAATATCGGTGTTGTTCAAGGTTCCGGGGCGTGACGATGACGTTTGTTCGTGTCCCAGTCCATCCCCTCTGGGCCACGGCGCCGGTCAGTTCAATTCCGGATCCGGAGCCAGAGATTCGAGACACCTCGGAGCGCGTAAATATGATCTAAATGAGACGCACTGGCCTGGCGCAGTACATTGTTATCTGGCAGAGTTGAAGTGAAGCTACAAAC
The DNA here is from genome assembly GCA_029448575.1 of Mycena maculata. Classification (NCBI taxonomy): domain Eukaryota; kingdom Fungi; phylum Basidiomycota; class Agaricomycetes; order Agaricales; family Mycenaceae; genus Mycena; species Mycena maculata. The sequence goes on along the minus strand of JARJLG010000034.1, from coordinate 552,848 downwards.
CTAGCCGGACCTACCATCTAATCTTCGTGTATGTCGATGGCTTGGGCGTCGTACCGGAAATAGCAAGGGAGATAGGAGTAGGAAGGGAGAAATCCGGGGAGCGTAAACAGAAAAGGGGGTTGGTACTACGTGCCGGATGTACACGATGCGACGATCCGAGAAATAGAAGTTTCGTTCCAGACCTGGGCGAAAGATCAGCGTCCCGCGAGGCCTTTGTGGGAGACTACAGAGCGAGATGGACGACGGACGCAACGCAAAGAAATTCGGACTGTGCAGGGAGACATAGACAGACAAGACAGGACGTTTGCATTTGATCGACGAAGACGAAGGGTTGGGCTGGGCAGCGTCCAAGCGAGGGCAGAACGAATGCTTGCAAGCTCACTCGAGTCATTCACCCCGGGAGAGAATTTGAAAACAAGGAAAGGAAAGCTACATAATACACAGACACTTACGGTCTAGATTGGCACACACCACCTAACCTAGCTGCAGGAAGGTCGGCCAGTCGTTGAGCTTTTTGAGGCCTGTGCGGGATGCGGTGAGGTGGGGTTAGCAGGGATTGGGGGGGAGGAAGAGAAGAGAGACGCACCCTGCCACACACCATCGTCCTGCTGAATACCAAAGCTGGCGAACTGCACGCCCTGCTCCTGCAGCAGCGCGCGATGTTGCAGCTGAACGCGCACCGGGGCTCCGCGGGGCTGCCCTTCATGAACAACACGACCTTGCTCTGCGTCATGAGGCGCCGCAGGTGCGCGTCAAGCTCCGCGGGTCTGGGGTGCGGCATCTGTGTGTCCCTTGGGTGCGGCGAGGGTGCGGTCGGGACGGGCCCGGCGGCGTGCGTCGCGATAGCCAGCATGAGCGCCGGGGCTATGCGCACGAGGAGCGTGTGGCCCTGCACAAATTAGATGAGATGACGACGGCGTGGGAGGAGAGCGGCGATGTGACGCACCCGCAGGACGACAAACGAGGGCACAGCCTCGACGTCGAAGCTCTCGGCGATGCCGGCCTGCGCCTCCAGCGTGGGGTGTTTCTTTGCGAGCTCAGTGACGACGGGCCGACGGCATTCATCTGCGGGCACGGTGCAGCTCACGGTGTCCAGAAGTTGAGCTGCGGACCTCTCCCGGCAGAGAGGAGGGCTCGGAAATGCGGGGCGTCGGTGACAATGACGAGGTTGGGTGGCGAGGGCGAGGAGAAGGAGGCGATGGTCGATTGCGAAGGCAATGAAAATTGCGGTTCGGATAAGATGATTGATCGGCTTGGTCAGCTTCGGCGATGCCCCGGCCGAAATTTGGCCGAAATAAGCGAACTTTCAACCAGAGCGAATCTCTCATCCCTATGAACACCCCCGCAACAATACAGTGATTTAATTTCCTCCTCATCTCATGCAAATTATACTTACAATTATAAGTGATTCAGTGATGAGCAGCAACCAACTCGTCCCGCGCGGGCATAGACTTCGGTCATATCACCCTAGAGATTTGCCATCATTTCACACGATGCTTACTACTGGATGCAATTTAAATATCTTCGTAGCCTAAGCCGACAGTAAATACGCCAGTCCGCTTGTTCTATATCCTTCTTACCCAGATACATAATGTGCTCATATTCAACAGCGTGGAGGAAGGGGATCTGCATCCACAGGGCCAAAATAAAATTCAAAACCAACACGCTCATCAGTTCATTCACATTCGGGGCTGCACAGATGGGGTATGGAGCAGGATTGGTTGAACCAAATAAAAACAGGCATGAACACATCTAAGGACCACCAGAGGGGGGTAACAGGAAGGAAGGAAGAGGGCTGGTTGTAGGCTCAAGAAATTATGAGATAAACTAGAACCCCCCCATCCACCATCCATGAATCGCGTAGAAAATCAATCACCCATGACAGCGCTGGTGGGTCATGGTGTCGATAACTAAAGCCTCCGTGAGGGTAAGGTCAGCCAGGTCGGAATCGGGATCGGGGCGATGGCAGATGCGGGAATCCCCCACTGCCGAGGTCAAAAAAGATACATAGATCCAACACACTCGAAAATCACAGTCCAGGGAATAGAGACATAATGTGCAAGTGCAAGTTGAACACAAGTCTTCCCATTTGCGAACGCATGCGATGGAGGAAGAGTTCTTCACTCCACATCTCGCGGTAAGGGCTCATACCTACCTAGGTGCATACACTCATTGATCAAGGTGTTTGTTTTGTTGTCTAGACTGAAGACTACAAATCTGTCCAAACCTTCGCCCTTGGTTTGGCCAGGAGGCCGTATTCCTGTCATTAGGATAGAATGGCAGCTGTGAGCCATCCACTGTATTTCGATGAATTTTACAGGGAGATATACCGTGGGGGGGAATAATTGAACAGTTTCGTTTTCAGCAAGTGTAATTATACTCCAAAAATTAATGCAGAGCAGGATTAATTCACTTCATCGACTAAAGTAAATCATGATTGAGAATATACGTACAATACAACAAGGTTAAGTAACTCTCCAAATGGAGTGGGAGAATGAAAGAACAGAACAATATACCTGGGAAATATAAAGAAATTTGGTCAACGCTTCCTCCCCTCAATTCTCTTGATAAGAACTTTCAGTCTCTTGGCCTCTTTTGACTTGCCTAACCGTTCATATGTTTGCTGCAAACCTCTCATTGCCACGAAGGTGTGGTGATGATCCTCCCCCAGAATTTCCCTTCGCTTCTCAAGGACCACAACTCCAAGCTCCTCTGCCTCTTTCAACTTGTCCAGTGCATAATAGGTATTTGCCAGATTCCCCATTGTGAGCAGGGTGTCTGGATGATCCTCTCCAAGAAATTGCCTTCGCTTCTCCAGCACAACAACTTCAAGCTCCTCTGCCTCTTTCAACTTGTCCAGTGTGTAATATGTATTTGCCAGATTCCCCATTGTCCGCAGGGTGTCTGGATGATCTTCCCCACGACTTTGTCTTTGCTTCTCAAGGACCACAACTCCAAGCTCCTCTGCCTCTTTCAACTTGCCCAGATTGCGGTATGTATCTCCCAAATTCCCCATTGCACCTAGGGTGTCCGGATGATCTCCTCCAAGAATTTCCCTTCGCTTCTCAAGGACCACAACTCCAAGCTCCTCTGCCTCTTTCAATTTGCCCAGATCATGGTATGTTGATGCCAAACTCCCCATTGCACGCAGGGTGTCTGGATGATCTCCTCCAAGAATTTCCCTTTGCTTATCAAAGACCACAACTTCAAACTCCTCTGCCTCTTTCAACTTGCCCAGGCCACGGTATGTTAATGACAGATTCCCCATTGCATGCAGGGTGTCTGGATGATCTTCCCCAAGAATTTCCCTTCGCTTCTCAAGGACCACAACTTCAAGCTCCTCTGCCTCTTTCAACTTGCCCAGGCCACGGTATGTTAATGCCAGATTCCCCATTGCATGCAGGGTGTCTGGATGATCTTCCCCAAGAATTTCCCTTCGCTTCTCAAGGACCACAACTTCAAGCTCTTCTGCCCCTTTGAAATGGCCCAGATTTTGGTATGTTAATGCCAGATTCCCCATTGCATGCAGGGTGTCTTGATGATCCTCCCCATGAGTTATTTTTTGCTTCTCAAGCACTGAAACTTCAAGCTCTCCTGCCTCTTTGAACTGACCCAGCTCTTTGTATGTTACTGCCAGAAAGACTATGGTTCGGAGTGTGTCTGGATGATCTTTCCCCAGAATTTCCCTTTGCCTCATGAGGAGGTCAGTATGAAGGTCTGCTGCCCTCTGGTGTCTTCCTGAAAAGTAGTAGATCCTGCCATATTCATAGTTGAAATCTGGTGTGGTCTGGGTTCCACCCTGTAGTAGCGCATCAACATGGGGCAACAACCAGAGACTAGCCAGTTGCAAATAGTCGTTGGTCATTGTTGAAGTTGACATCCCCACTATTGCAATCATTGAATGATGATATTCCTGTTGATCAGCGAGGATACTTTGGCTCCAGCTATGCACAAGTGGATGAATGGAGAATGTCCCACTGTTCATGTCAAAGTTGATTAATGAATATGCTCGGAGCTCAGTTGTTACATCCATGAACTGAAGAGAGTCCCATACACCGGTGGGTCCCAGAAACTGTGATAGGAACTCAAGTGGTTTCTTCAGCTCTTCTTTCGATGGGCCAGTGGGCTTGAACTTATATGTGGATGCATTGTGGAACATTTTTTCCAAGATTCCTTGATGGTGGAGGAAAGAGCACAACTGCAAGAGGGTTGCCGCTGGCTGACTCAGCTGCTTGAAGCTGATCTCCCATGTGGTGTAAACAGTCCATGCATAATCATCATGGGACTGTGCAGGCTTTTCACTGAGTAATCTAGCTCGATTCTGGCTGTACAGGGCCAGATAACTGTTGAGGGCTCCTGACTTGGCAATAAATGCACCAGCTTGAATAATTGCAAGAGGCAAATACCACAGGGCCTTGAAAACAAGTTCAATATAAATTTATACTCAATGAGCCTACAAACTGACCTTCACGATTTCAGCGGCAATCTCCATGTTGGCCAGCGTGGTTTCCTGAGCAGCACTCTTAAGCAATAGCTCCACCGCATCAACCTCCTCCATATCTGATACAAGAGAGTGCAAGCCAGCATGAACACAAAGTCCAGGGTTCCGAGATGTGATCACAATATTTCCATGGCTACACTGAGGGAAGTAGCTGTTCAGATTGATTTTGGGGTCATCCGCGTTGTCAAAGAAGAGGAGCCAGTCATGATGTTTACTGGCAAGCCATTTCAGAGCATCTTGTGGAGTATCTCCAACATTCTTTGTGACAGTGATATTCTTGAGGGCTGCATCAAGTGTATCCGTAGTGCTGGCATCAAGCATAAAGATATCAGAGAACCTAGACAAACCCAGTAAATCAAATCGCACAACCCTCTGAATGAACAACGACCCACTGGGATGATTCCTGAATAAACTTGAGAGCAATCTGGGTCTTTCCGGCCCCACCAAGTCCGTGAAGTAGAAAGATGTGTTGCTTCCCTATATCTTGACTGAAATATGCTTGCATTTTATTGAGAATAATCTGTCTCCCATGGAAGATTCTGGATGGTGGGGGACAATTGTTGATGCTTTGAATGACTTGAGGGACAGCAACATCTGCAAAATAGTCAATGAACTGTATGCCCCCATCTACACATAAATCTCACTGAATCCCAGTGTGGTCAACTTGTGCACCTGGAAGTTGGTATCCACTGTCGCCGTGAGCTGCCACTTGTTTTCAGTAATTGTCCTGTTCATTGATTTGGCTGAGCATACCACAAAGTTTGAGCGTAGCGTCTGGATCCTTTTCTGATACCCAGCAATCTGATCCGCAGTGCTGCTCCACTTGACGACTTCTTTGAAACGGCTGCGAAAACCGCGGGGTTCTTTCTTCAAGGGCTCAATTGCATTCAAAATGTCCTGCAAGCATCTATGTGCCTCCGTAAAATACATGCAGAGAAGAAAATATGTAAAACAAACTCACCGCTCGAGATCCTCACACAAACCCTTGAATTTCACAGCGGCAGTATCCCCATGCGCCTTGATTTGCCCTTGAACAATCTTGATAATCTCCACAGTGTCCTCGCACAACTCTTTCATCTCCTCTCGATTCTTCTTCACTTTCTATACCAGCCAAATCAGCCACATTCCCTCCAGCAAACATGCAAATAACAAACCTCAACTGTTTCCAGCAGAACCACAACCGATCCAAAGACAGCTTTCACATATGGTACCGGTGCGGCCTCGGCTGCGGATGCAATGAGTTTTGCAGCCAGGAGGGAAGTCCCGAGCCAGTCCGAGGGAGCCTTGGTTGGCTGAGCGATTGTTTTCTTTGCTGTGATGCTGGATCCGCCAGCGATGGGAGGGGAGTTGGCAGACATGGTGGAAGGAAGAGAGATGCTTATCGGTCAGGCGCCCAAAGTCGTGGCTTCCACAGCTTCGTGGGTACGGCCATGATTAGAACGACACATCTTTTCCCGCGCCAATATACTTCCAGGGCGAAGATGTACAGTGAAATATGTGCTGTGAGCAAGCAAATGATATATTTATGGATTAATTAAATGAGACATTGGACATCAGGGAGTCATGCTTGACACCTACAGCCGCCGCAAATCATTGCGTACACCCACCGCCGTCGGCGCCCACATGACGGCCTCGTCCTCCGCGAGTGCGGATCCCCGCAGCTGTCGATTCCACCGCGGCGGACTCCAACGCACACCCCTCGTGCAACCCTGAAAAATCCCCCGAGAAGCCCCGCACCGCCTCGGGGACGTTCCGCTCCTACCCTCTCCCTTTCTCTGACCTGCCTCCCCTCCCACGCCCGTGCCGCGCCGAAGCCCCGACGAGGGACGAAGCCGAGGATGCGCAGGGGAACGTGCAGGAAGATGCGCACCATGTCTCGGTCCAGGATTGCAGATGGGTCGCTTTCGTCTTACCCTATGAGATCGGTCAGTAAGATTGATATGGTGCGGAGAATGGGGGAGGGCGAAAGGAAGGAACGCGGTGAGAAGCGGAATGAGAGGGTGGCAGCGAAGGGGAACAGCAGGGACGGAGGGAATGGGCAGCGAACAAGGGAATGAATGGACGAAGAAAACAAAGACGAGGGGAGCAGAATCCCTGGTCTGCACCCGATGTCCGACGCTCGGCCTTGAATGGAGGCGTGCATTCCGTCCGATTCTCGCGTGGCATCATCTGGGCGTCCGCCACGTGCATCGGGACCGGTGTTCATGCCCTCCTCCGGCCATTGCCTCCATCATTATCCACGTCCAATGAAAAAGCCGCCCAAAGCAAAGGAAGAGAACGAAACAAAAGGTAAGAACAAGAAACAAACATACGTCCACCACTCCATTCATGCCCCGCGCAAAAGCGCATCGGGCATCCGCTGAGTCGTACGTACTTGCCGGTGAAGCACCGTGCGTCGAGCGTCCGTCTCGTTGATGCGAAATAAGTGCAAATCGTCGGGCGAAGAGAACGAGAGGAGGGAGCCGGGAAGCGTGGAGCACACGGGAATTGGGAGGCGAAGAAAACAGCGCACGTACCCTGGAAAGCCCACACAGTAGCCATCGCTCTGGAGGTGGACACTATAATTTTACCGCCCAGCTGTGGTCGAGTAGCTGAGCGAGTGTCAGTAATGAATCAAAGAAAGAAACGGAGACTAGAGGAGTGGAAGGGAATGGGAAAAACGAAAATTTAAGGGCACACGAACGGGATATAAAAAGTAAGGGGAAAAGGAAAGGAACGGAGCCGAGAGAGAGAGGGTATAAAGTGAAAAGAAAGTATCGTGAAGGGAAGACGAACGTACCGGTAGATCTCGTGCTTTCCACCTCCCTCGTCGCATGCGCTTCGAGATGTCCGTGGCCCCGTATTTCCTAAGCACCTTCATCCGTTAAATATGGATACGCGAACACAGACCAGAGACGCACCATTCCGTCCGGAAGCTACTGAGCCTTCTTCAGGGAAATACGCGCCAGTGGCCAGTGCTGGAGATGAAGAGTCTGCTGACTGCGCCACGCGTCCCGTTGGGTCCCATTCGATATGTTTCAGGTTTGTGTTCATCGTCCGCCTGTGCCGTATCTCAAGGAACAATTCACCAAAAGTGATCGCCTTGAACTCGGGGACTCGGAGGAGGCTCGACGTGAGGTGGATTCAAATTAGATTCGGTGTTCGACGCGAGGAACGACCAGGGAATCCAATTGTATTCGACGTGTTTGAAGCGTAAAACAGATCTGACTGGAGGAAGGAGCGCCTATCAGGGGGCAGGGTGGCGTCCGTGTACGCGGGGACGGGCTCAGCAGCGTGTGTCACCATGGCCTGCGTGAGCGCCGGGGCGTCCGCGCCCGCGATGCGCACCAGGAGCGTGGTCCTATAATCCGCGATCCAATCAGTATTCAGGCGGCGACGCACCCACAATATGACGAATGACGGGACCGCCTCAATGTCAAACGACTCGGTGATGTCTGCCTGCGCGTCTGCCGCGACGTTGAGCGCCAGTATCCTGGGGTTCTTCTTTGCGAGCTCGGCCACGAGGCGTTCATCTGCGTGCACAGCAGCGAGAACTCGAGTAGGGAGAGGTCTGCGGAGAGGAACGCCTGGAAGTGCGGGGCGTCGGTGATGGTGATTAGGTTGGGCGACGAGGGCGAGGAGGAAAGCGATGACGACATGTAACCGAGCTTGGTCAGCTTCGGTGATGCCTCGGCCGAGAAAAGCGACGAATCCGAACTCATATTTTCAAAATTAATGAAAACTCCATAACGTGCCGGTATGCCATTGTGAGAACCAGCGTGTTCCGGGTCGGGGACTAAATCTAGCCGTTCGGTCAAAGCGGTGGATATGACTTGCATTTTTACAAATTCTGTAGCTTTCTATGTAGCGCCTCTTGTACACCACTAATTGTCTTGCACTCATGATGTTGAAACAAAATGAATGAAGATAATCCTCAATCTTCCATTCAACATGATAACACGGGGGGATGTGGGCAAATAATAAAAATGTGCATAGGACTCCCATTTAAATTGAAATTGGGATAGTTGAGTGATTTTTGCGCGAGAATGGCAAAGACGGAGGATGCTGGTAAGAAAAAAGTAGGGAAGTAATAAATGAAAGGAAGCAAGTGTGAATGAAAGTTGGTGCTGGTGGCGTATACGGGGACGAATGTGGAGACCAAGAAGTCGAGGGTGTCAAAATCTCAAGTTATCGGTTGCCAAATTTGAACAATGGGTGATGAGAAAGAATCCTCGCGGCTCCCACCGACTTCGCTTGGTTGGAAAGGCATAACAATAGCAAGTAATAAAAAGTAAACAAAGCAAGTGCGAATGTTCGGTGTTGGCAGGGTATATGGGAACTAAGTTGGAGACTTCAGACCAAGAGATCGAGAGTCAGGTTGGTCATTTTGTAGATCATTATTATTATCCATTGTAAGATTTAAACAATAGGTGTTGAGCAAAGCACTTGGCTCGATTGGAAAGGTATAACAATTTGGATGTGGTAAAGATGGGGAGAAGCACGCTCCAACTGTCCTGTCCCTCTGGGAACAGGACGGAAATATCCTTCAGTTCGAATTGATGCACCTAGGGTTTGTTGGTATCCACAACTGTACTGACGTCGACTAGGCTCGAGGATTGCACAATCGCTTCCGGGACTTTTGAAGGCACCGTTTTGACCTCGCCTTCCATTCGAATGACGTGTTCTCAAGACCCAGGCCCTTATTCTCCAGGCCAGAGTGCGCGGGTTCAGAGGAGTCTTATTTTAATGAAGTCACCTGGTGAGAAGCCTCGTCCTCGGAGAGGTAGCCCGCAATGTGATTGAGCCCTATGTATGCCTACAGTAGAAGTCTTGGGGCTAATGGCAGCCCAAGGGGAAATCATCAGAAACAAACAACGTACCTGGATGACGTGAATGAGGTAGGTGGGCATTGCTAAGACGTAGGCGACATAAAGTCGGGGGACAACGGGAACGGGGCCAGCTGGCTATTTACAGCTAATGGCAGTACCTAAGGCACGAGCGAAATTATTTCTGTTTACGAAGTTTTCCAAGAATTACCTCTAGCTCAATGAGTTCTGAGCGGATTTGGACGAAACCTGGCAAGAATTGCTTTTCATGCGCAATTAGCGATAGAAAGGAATTCATATGAATATTATGTATTGGGTATTTTGTGTTTTTCGGGCCTTTCGGCCGTTTTCGCGCCAAATGCCGTCTAGCATGCCCATCCCAGTGACCCGATATTTTGGGAGGGAAAATATATATACCTGAGGAAACATGTCATAGAGCCGGAATTATATCAAATCCCTAGATAAATGTAATCCTTACAATATTTCTGAATGTCAAAACTGCTGAGTGTATCCAATGAAGCTACAGGGACTGTACCTCAATTATACGTACTTATGGCTCTATGACATGTTTTCTCAGGTGTATATGTTGTCCCTCCCAGAATATTAGGTCACTGGGACATGTTCTGGGCATGCTAGACGGCATTTGGTGCGAAAACGGCTCAAAAAAAAAAAAAAAAAAATACCCAATATATAATATTTCCATGAATTCCTTTCTATCACTAATTGCGCATGAATTGGCCTAGCTAGGTTTCGTCCAGATCCGTAAAGAACTCACTGAACTACGGGTAATTCTTTGAAAACTCCGTAAATAAATAAAAATACACTCACGCCTTAGGTACTGCCATTAGCTGAATGGGGATCTAGACGTGATGTTTTTAGTTCGAGCGCTCAAGCAGGAGACTGGCTCACCGAATCATTGAGAAAAGGGCGATTGCCTGGAACATGATTTCAGCCGAGTTTCAGGGAATGAGAGGGGTATGCACGGTAAAGGCCGTTCCGAGCGTCAGCTCATTCCCAAGCCAGATGTAGGTGAAAAAGACATCAACGAAAGGAAAATAGCGGGGCGAAACCCCACAGTCTGCAGGACGTTTAATACGCAATATGAGATGGACGGACGACGAACAGGTAAAATAGGACACTGCCTATGTTTTCTGGTGGTGAATCAGTCCCGTGAGTGGAAGGAACGCTCGCGGACACGTACACTTGACCATACATCGCATTTCTTCCTGTCGCGCCGCTTAAGAGGCGGAATAAAAGACTGGCACTCCTGAACTAAAAATAAGAGCAAGATCGCGGGGTGCTAGGGAAGTACGTACTGAATGGTTTAGAACTTGATGAAAACCGGTCTAGGGCTCCGTCACAAGGAAAGTAGTCCTCAAAGCACTTGAAATTACTACCTGTGCACTATATTGAAGTGCTTCAGGGCACTCAGTCCCAGTATTGATTTTGTTCGGTCACTTCAATTTGGGGTCAAATCACATATATTCGGGTATCTGCCTACCTACAGGTGCGGTACTACTGAATATACTCTCTGAGCCGCTGATGCAGAGAAGCGACCAACAACTAAGGATGGAGTAAGGAGAAGGGAAAACTAAAGACCAATAGCGGAGTACCTGGAGGGTCGTGTTCAAGGGATGGAGCTGGCGGGCTACAATCAAATAACCGAAAGTTGGGCAAAATCGAAACGGACAAGCACTTACTCGAAAGGCAAAGGAATAGGAAATATATCTTGAACTCCTGTGCGCATGCTACGGACCACGCGCATGGGTGGCAGTATAACACTGGAGCCTGGAGGAAGGGCTCATGCAATAATGTTCAGTTGCAAGTGCTCGTGACTTGCCCATGGAGGTTAGATCGGATGCCCTGTGCTAAGCGGCAGACCTCAAGCGGTCATGACGATGCCGAAGGAAAATGGACATACTGGCCCGCCGAGCGGGCGACGTGCGGGAACGCGAATGAATATTGTTATGCTGACGTCCCGGCAATAAGCAGGTTGGGAGGTCGCTCGCAGGAAGCCGAGCAAGCGAATAAAACGAAAATGCAAAGACACATTAAACGCCGCCAATGGGCATAAAGTGCAAGGCGGCCTGGTCCGCTGGAATACGAAAGCTCAGATAGAAATTTCAAGGCTAGCAATCGAAAATGGACCGCCAATGCCACACCTAAGAACACGGGGGCTTAGAGCCGTTCGGGGACCTCGAAGGAACTCGAGAAATAAATTGGAAGCACACGGTGCACATGAGAGGGAGGCCAAAAAAAAAAAAAAACCGTGCACCGCTGCGATGGCAACAGGACGCGCCCTCGCTCACCTCACCGAATTGAGACCAGGAGTGAGAGTAGTGAGTTAACCAAGCACCGGCGCGTTGTCAGAGGGGTCACCCGGGCCGGCGTTTGCATACGGTACGAGATGGCGGCTGATTTGGATGCGGAGACAAGGCAGGGGACGGGATCCTGAGGCGAGAGTCAAGCCAGCGCTTCGGAGTCAGAAGAGTGATGAGGCAGCGGAAGACAGAAGAAATGACTGCGGGGAGGCAGGCATTGAAGGGATGCGGTCGAGCTTTTTGAGGCCTGTGCACGGGGTGGGAGGGGGATTGGGAGGGAGGGCGAGAGGATAGAGGAACAGAGGACAACGCACCCTGTCCTGCAGTATATCAAAGCTGGAAAACTGTACGCCCTGCTCCTGCAGTAGCACCGCGATCCTACGACTGAACCCGCACCGGGGATGCCCTTCATGAAGAGTACGACCTTGCTCTGTGTCATGAGGCGTCGGAGGTGCGCGTCGAGTCTGCGGGCGTCTCGCTCGCCGGGGACGGGGCGGCCTCCGTGTACGCGGGGACGGGCCCGGCAGCGTGCGTCGCGATGACCTGCATGAGCGCTGGGGTGTCCGCGCCTGCGATGCGCTCGAGGAGCGTGTGGCCATTCAAATGAATGCATCGTGAGACGTGGGAGGAGAGCAACGATGTGACGCACCCTTAAGACGACGAATGACGGCACGGCCTCGAGATCGAAGGACTCTGCGATGTCAGCCTGCTCCTTCGCCTCGACGTTGAGCGCGAGGAGCGCGGGGTGCTTCTTCACGAGCTCGGCTGCGCGCACGGCACCGCCCACGGTGCCCAGAAATTGAGCAGGGACATGCAGGCAAGGTCTGCGAAAAGGAGTACTTGTAGGTGCGGGGTGTCGGTGAACTGACGATGACGAGGTTGGGCGGCGAGGGCGAGGAGGGAAGGTGTTCGGATAAGGATAAGATGATCGATCACGGCATTTACCCGAGCTTGGTCAGCTTCGGCGATGTCCCGGCCGGCGAACTTTTCAACCAATCCGAACTCATCTTTTTCAATGCAAACCTCCTGCAACAATATAGTGGTTTAATTTCCTCCTCAACTCATGTGAATTATACTTACAATTATAAGTGATTCAGTGATGAGCAGCAACCAACTCGTCCCGCTCGGGCATAGACTTCGATCATCTCACCCTAGCAATTTGCCGTCATTTCACGCGATGCCTACTACTGGATGGAATTTAAATATCTTCGTACCCTAAGACGACAATAAATACGCCTGTCCGATTGTTCTCTATCCTTCTTACCCAGATACATAATGTGTTCATATCCAACGTCGCGGAGGAAGGGGATCTGCGTCCAGAGGGCCAAAATAAAATTTTAAACCAACACGCTCATCAGTATTCCGGGCTGCGCAGATGGGGTATGAACCAGGATTGGTTGGACCAAATAAAAAGCAGGCATGAACACATTCTAGTGTAAAGGCAAGAACCACCAGAGGGGTAACAGGAAGGAAGGAAGAGGGCTGGTTGTGGGCTCGAGAAATTAATAAGATAAATTAGAACTCCCCCATCCACCATCCATGAATCGCGTAGAAAATCAATCACCCATGGACACTGGCAAGTCATGATGTTGATACCCGCGAGGATACTGGCCAGGTCGGAATCGGAACCGGCGCGAAGGAGGATGCGTGAATCCCCACCACTGAAGGGCTTGTCCGCTGCAGAGGTTGGAAGAGATAAGTACATAGATCAAACTCGAAAATCAAAGCCCGGGGAATAGAGACACGATGTGCAAGGGCGAGTTGAACACCAGTCTTCCCATTTACGAACGCATGCAATGGAGGAAGACTTTTTCGCTCCACATCTCATACCTACCTACGTGCATGCAATTGTCGATCAAAGCATTTGTTTTGTTGTCTAGACCGAAGACTGCAAATCCGTCCGAACCTTGGTTGGTCCGGAGCCCCTATTCCTGCTATTAGGATAGGAGGGCAGCTGTGGCTCATTCCCTGTATTTCGATGAAATCTAGAGGGAGAGATACCATGGTGCGGAATAATTGAACACAAACTGTTTCCTTTTCAGCAGGTGTAATTGTACAATTATAGAGAGCCGGATTAATTCACTTCATAGACTAAAGTAAATCATGGTTGAGAACATACATGGAATACAGCAAGGCTAAGTAACTCTCCAAATTGAGTGGGAGAATGAAGGAACAGAACAATACATGGGAAATATAGAGAAAGTTAGTCAACCCATCCTCCCCTCAATTTGCTTGATAAGAACGTCAAGCTTCTCTGCCTCTTTCAACTTCCCCAGTGCATAATATGTGTTGGCTAAATTCCTCATCGCCACTAAGGTGTGGGGATGGTCTTCTCCAAGAATTTCCCTTCGCTTCTCAAGGACCACAACTCCAAGCTCCTCTGCCTCTTTCAACTTGTCCAGTGCATAATAGGTATTTGCCAGATTCCCCATTGTGAGCAGGGTGTCTGGATGATCCTCTCCAAGAAATTGCCTTCGCTTCTCCAGCACAACAACTTCAAGCTCCTCTGCCTCTTTCAACTTGTCCAGTGTGTAATATGTATTTGCCAGATTCCCCATTGTCCGCAGGGTGTCTGGATGATCTTCCCCAAGACTTTGTCTTTGTTTCTCAAGGACCACAACTCCAAGCTCCTCTGCCTCTTTCAACTTGCCCAGATTGCGGTATGTATCTCCCAAATTCCCCATTGCACGTAGGGTGCCTGGATGATCTTCCCCAAGAAGTTGCCTTTGCTTCTCAAGGACCACAACTTGAAGCTCCTCTGCCTCTTTCAACTTGCCCAGATAAGCGTATATTGATGCCAGATTCCCCATTGCATGCAGGGTGTCTGGATGATCTTCTCCACGAAGTTGTCTTAGCTTATCAAGGACCACAACTTCAAGCTCCTCTGCCTCTTTCAACTTGCCCAGATCATGGTATGTTAATGCCAAACTCCCCATTGCATGCAGGGTGTCTGGATGATCTTCTCCAAGAAGTTGTCTTTGCTTCTCAAGGACCACAACTTCAAGCTCCTCTGCTTCTTTCAACTTGCCCAGTGCATAATATGTGCATGCCAAACTCCCCATTGCATGCAGGGTGTCTGGATGATCCTCTCCAAGAAGTTGTCTTTGCTTCTCAAGCACTGAAACATCAAGCTCCCCTGCCTCTTTGAACCGACCCAGCTCTCTGTATGTTGTCGCTAGATAAACCATGGTTTGGAGTGTGTTCAAATGATCTTTACCCAGAATTTCCCTTTGCCTCATGAGGAGATCAGTATGAAGGTCTGCTGCCCTCTGGTATCGTCCTGAAAAATTGTAGATGCTGCCATACTCATAGTTGAAATCTGGTGTGGTTTGGGTTCCACCCTGTAGTAGTGCATCAATGTGGGGCAATAACCAGAGACTGGCCAGTTGCAAATAGTTGCCAGTCATTGTTGAAATTGACATCCCCACTATTGCAATCATTGAATGATGATATTCCTGTTGATCAGCCAGGATGCTTTGGCTCCAGCTATGCACCAGCGGATGAATGGAGAATGTTCCACTGTTTATGTCAAAGTTGATCAAGGAATATGCTCGGAGCTCGCTTGTTACATCTGTGAAGCGAAAGGAGTCCCAAACACCAGTCGGTCCCAAAAACTGTGTGATGAATTGCCATGGATTCTCAAGTTCTTCTTCTGATGGGCTAGTAGCTGTGAGCTCATACATGGATGCTTCACTAAACATTTTCTCTGAGATTCCTTCATGGTGCAGGAAAGAGCACAACTGAAGGAGAGTGGCAGCTGGCCGACTCAGCTGCTTGAAGCTAATCTCCCATGTGGTGTACACAGTCCATGCATAATCATCATGGGACTGTGCAGGCTTTTCACTGAGTAATCTCGCTCGATTGTGGCTGTACAGGGCCAGATAACTGTTGAGGGCTCCCAACTTGGCAATAAATGCACCAGCTTGAATGATTGCAAGAGGCAAATACCACAGGGCCTTGAAAACAAGTTCAAT
The DNA here is from genome assembly GCA_029448575.1 of Mycena maculata. NCBI lineage: Eukaryota > Fungi > Basidiomycota > Agaricomycetes > Agaricales > Mycenaceae > Mycena > Mycena maculata. Next base: position 537,247 of record JARJLG010000034.1, on the reverse strand, counting down.
ATAAATTTATACTCAATGAGCCTACAAACTGACCTTCACAATTTCAAAGGCAATCTCCTTGTTGGCCAGCGTGGTTTCCTGAGCAGCACTCTTAAGCAATAGCTCCACCGCATCAACCTCCTCCATATCTGATACAAGAGAGTGCAAGCCAGCATGAACACAAAGTCCAGGGTTCCGAGATGTGATCACAATATTTCCATGGCTACACTGAGGGAAGTAGCTGTTCAGATTGATTTTGGGGTCATCTGCGTTGTCAAAGAAGAGGAGCCAGTCATGATGTTTACTGGCAAGCCATTTCAGAGCATCCTGTGGAGTATCTCCAACATTCTTTGTGCCAGCAATATTCTTGAGGGCTGCATCAAGTGTATCTGTAGTGCTGGCGTCGACCATAAAAATATCAGAGAACCTAGAGAACCCCAGTGAGTGAAATTACACAACTCTCTGAATGAACAATTTACTGGGATGACTCCTGAATGAACTTGAGAGCAATCTGGGTCTTTCCGGCCCCACCGAGTCCATATAGTAGGAATATGTGTTGCTTGCCGAGATTCTGATCAAAATATCCGTGCATCCTATCCAGAATGATTCGCCTTCCGTGGAAGATTCTAGATGGTGGAGGACAATTATTGATGCTTTCAGTGACCTGAGCTGCAAATTCTCATAAATTTCAAATCATTCATCCAAGTCAATCAGAAGCATACCAAGTGCGTCCCTATGAAGCTGATTTCTGATCTGAATAATTGTTCTAAGCTGTCCTCTCGGTTAGAAAGTGAACGTCGCGACAAGGGATGCTTGTACCATGAAGTTTGAGCGCAATTCTCCGATCCTGTTCCGGCAACTCGTGATCTGGTCTGCAGTGCTGGTCAACTTCCCAACTTGCTTGACATGGTCCTTGATGCGGCCACGAAGGCCCTGACTTTTCTTGTGCAAGGGCTCAACTGTCCTCAAAACATCTTGCAAGCATCTACCAAATCAGTGAAATATATGTAATGGAGGGATGATTATTGGACATGCCTTTCCAGTTCCTCGCAAGTGCCTTTGAACTTGACAGCGGCTGTATCCCCATGCGCTGCTACCTTGTCCAAGATCTCGTCGCGAACAATTGTGGTGATGTTCAGAACATCTTTGCACAACTCTTTGAGGTCATCTTGATTCTTCTTGACTTTCTAGGACCGGACAACTTGAGTGAGCCTCATTTCCCAAGAAGGAATTCAAATAGCCAACCTCCACTGTCTCCAATACTATCACTACTATTTCAAAGGCGCCTTTAATGTACGGGAAGGGAAGCATTTCTCCTCCAGCGGCAATTGCTTTGGCAGTCAAGAGGCAGGTCCCGAGCCAGTCTGAGCTTGAGTCCGAGGGAGGCTTGGCTGCCTGAGCTTTAGTCTTCTTTGCTGCAAAGCTGGATCCGCCAGCGATGGGAGGGGAGTTGACAGACATGGTGGAAGGAAGAAGAGATACCAATTTGCCAGCCTCGTGGTTTATGCATGGCGATGGCTATGATTAGACAGGTTAAATTTTCCCGCGTTCATATTTTTTCACTACAAATGAAAACAATCGGGACAAAGACGCTCAATATGTGCATGATTTGTGAGCATCTGAGCATCAGAATATTGTTAATAGACGAGCAGAGGGTATGTTTATGGACTGGAAATTGACTCCGCACCCGCCAGCCCAATAGTGAGACACCGTAAGTGTGGCCACACGCAGGGTGCATTGGTGTTTACGACCCGCCCCCCCTGCCATCGGAACAGGGGTGTTCACCTTCTACTCTCTCTCCCTTGCTGTCTGGCCTCCCCTCCCGTGCCCACCCCGCACCAAAGCCCCAACGAGGGATGCCGAAGACGCGCGGGCGAGTGCACAGGAAGATGCGCACTATGCCAGCAGGATTGCAGATGGGTTTGCTTTCGTCGTGCCCTATGAGGTCGGTCAGTAAGATTGATATGATGCGGAGAATGGGGGAGGTCGAAAGGCTAGAAATCTTTTCGTACACGAATGAATGGACGAAGAAAACAAAGATGAGGGGAGCAGAATCCTCGGTCCGCACCCGATGTCTGACGATCGGTCTCGGACGGCGGTGCGCATTGAGTCCGATCCTCGCGCAGCGTCGTCTGGGCGTCCGCCACGCGCATGGGGACGGACGTTCACGCCCTCCTCCGGCCATCGCCTCCATCATCATCCACGTCCAGCAAAAAAGCCGGCCAAAGCTAAGGGATAGAAAAAAGTAAAAGGTAAAAACCATGGAAGAAACAAACGTACGTCCACCACTCCATCTATCCCTCGCGCAGAAGCGCATCGGGCACCCGCTGAGCCATACGTACTTGCCGGCGAAGCGTACCGGTGCGTCGAGCATCACTCCCGTTGATGCAAAATAACTGCAAATCGTCGGGAAGATGAGGACGAAGGGAAGGCCAAGAGAATGAGAGAGGGGAGCCGGGATGCGCCGAGCACGCGGGAATTGAGAGGCGAAGAAAACAGCGCACGTGCCCTGAAGAGCCCACAGTAGCCATCGCTCTGGAGGTGGGGCATGCACACACTATAATCGCACCGTCCATCCTGTGGTCGAGTAGCTGAGCCAGTGTCAGTAATTCATTAAAGAAAGAAACAGAGACTATAGGAGCGGAAGGGAATGCGAGAAACGAAAGACGAAAATCTGAGGGCACACGAAAGGGATATAAAAATAAGGGAAACGGAAAGGAATCGAACCGAGAGAGAGAGAGGGTATAAAAGGAAAAGAAAGTCGTCCTGAAGGAAGACAAACGTAGCCTTACCGGTAGACCTCGTGCTTTCCACCTCTCTCGTTGCGTGCGCTTCGAGATGCCCGTGGCCCCGTTTCGCCCAGTACCTTCATCTGTTGAATCTGGATGCGAGCAAAAGAGTAGAGTCGAGACGCACCATTCTGTCCGGAAGCTATCGATCCAAGAAAATACGCGCCAGTGGCCAGCGCTGCGGATGCAGAGTCTGCAAATTGCGCCGTTGGGGTCCCATTCGATATGCTTCAGGTTTGTGTTCATCGTCCGCCTGTGCCGTATCTCAAGGAACAATTCACCGAAAGTGATCGCTTTGGACTCGGGGACTTGGAGGCGTCTCGACGTGTTCGACGCGAGGGATGACCAGAGAATTCAATTGTTGTTTTCGACGCATGCAGACGACAGGTTTGAACGGTGCATTTAGCAGGTCTGAATCCTGGAGGAAGGAGCAGGGGCAAGGCGCCGTCCGTGTACGCGGGGACGGGCCCGGCGGCGTGCGTCTCGATGGCCTGCATGAGCGCCGGGGCGTCTGCGCCTGCGATGCGCGTGAGGAGCGTGTGGCCCTGCAAATGCGATGAGACGATGGTTTGGAGACATGGGAGGAAGAGCGGCGACGCACCCTTGAAACGAAAAACGATGGGACCGTCTCGACATTGAAGGACTCTGCGATGTCGCCCTACGCCTCTGCCGCGACGTTGAGCTCCAGTACCTGGGGTGCTTTGCGAGCTCGGCCACGAGGCTTTCATCTGCATGCACGGCGCGCAGAAGTTGAGCAGGGACACGCGGGAGAGGTCCGAGGAGCGGAGCGCTTGGAAGTGCGGGGCGTCGGTGACGGTGATGAGGTTGGGCGGCGAGGGCGCGGAGGAGGAGGCCATGGTGATAAAGGCAAGGAAAATGACGGAAAAGATTGATCGATCACGGCATCTACCCGACAGTTTGGTCAACTTCGGCGATGCCTCGGCCGAAATAACGGAACTTTTCGACTCATCTTTTTCAATGCCGTATAAATACACGCCCTAAGAAATTAAATATAAATTAGAGATTGTGGCTTAATTTCATAAGAACAGCCAGCATGATATACTTTCAATTAGCGATTCGCACCGGGTGTAGAGCTCATCGGGCGAGCAGTGTACACGATATTTCACGCATGAGAAAGGTCTACGTGAACAAAATCTCCCCAGAGAGAACTCGTCTCTCTCGGGCTACATGGGGACCTCGGGGACCAGATTCTGGCATCCCCATTCGGCCAGTGCAGACCAAACAATAAATCCCCCCGTTCGCGCGTTCTAACTTAATGGTTCGAACCCAGATACATACATAATGAATTCTCAAATGCTTATTCAACTCTAAAGAAGTTGAAGCCGGCCATTCACCCCAGAGTCGGAGAGGCCCTGCACGAGGGACCAAAATCAAAATCAAACCCACCACGTTCATCATTCCAGGTCCACATTCGGGCCACGGATGGGGATGCATTGATATATAAATCCGAGCCAAATAAAATCCGGGCGTGAAGTTGTCCTAGTGTCAAAGCCAAGAACCCAAACGCGGTCACAGCAATAGACTGTTAGAATTCCACCATCCAGCGCAGAAAATCAATCACAATCACCCATTTCAGCGCCGGTGGGTAACAGTGTCGATAACTAGACCCATGATTCGTGAAGGTAGGGTCGACCACGATCGGAATCGGGGAGCCCGGGAAGCCTAGGTGAGCTGCACATTGCATCCGAGCCGCCGAGAACTTCGAAGAGATCATCGATCAACACGGTCAAAATAACAGCCCAACCCAAGATGGCCAGGGCCATGGACACGATGTACAAGTACAAGAAGTTCTAGGGCACAGTTGATATTGTCCGGTTGTAAACGTTGTTATAAAGAGGTGTTTATAAACCGGTTTTTATACGGTCCTACCGGTTTTTGATTCAATGTACCAACACCTGGCGAGCCCAAGCTGACGTGAAGTTGGAATAAGGAATGGCTGCCGAAAGTTCTTCTGTGGACGAGTTTGCAATTGGACCTGCGATGAAGCCCAAATTCTGCGAGGTCGAGCATATTTCACTATTGAACTGACATTGAAATATCCATTAGTTCAAAATCAATACGTTTTGATTTGGGTCGTTTGTGCGCCTTCCAAAAACGAGAGGGCAAACCGGACTTGGGTGAGTGTTTTTAAGCATCCTGCTTGTAAACCAAAAACCGTTTATAACTGCCTGGGGAATTATAAACAGCGCCGTAGCGAGAACACAAGATAATTGGACGGCTTCCAATTTCAAATTTGTGAAGGCATCCGGATAAGTGTATCATGCGGGGGTTGGAGTGTTGATAAAGCAACGGTCAAGAGAAAATAGTGCCCGTGGAGGAGGAGGCGTGCCACCGTCCAGGGGCTCATACCTCCGTGCATGCACTCAGACAGATTAAGGTGTTTGATCTCCCTTAGTTTCGACAAGAATTCCCAGAACCTGTTTAAAGACGAAGTCAGCAGCAACCCAGAACATACCGCATACATCCCTCTGCCGAGCCAGCGGATCCATGAGCATACTCACGAACATTCCAGGGCTCATGAGCGCGTGGACGGTAAAATCAATTTCGCGCTGCACCATCCCCATCGGCATGGAGAACAGCCCGAGGAGCCCCAGGTGCGTCGCGCTCGCGTTCACCGCTCCGTGCCACGTGCTACTACCCGCCAGACTGTTCTCACGCTCACCGCTCCGCACCAACGGCGTGAAGGACTGAGCGGAAGTGATTCGACCACTGCGCGCGCGGAGGCGTCGGTGCTGGTGCTGCGGCGTTGACGTACGAGACGGAGATAGACTGGCTCGGGAAGTACAAGGGCATAAAGCTGACAGGAGAAACTGGGACTCCTTCGAGGGTATTGTCTGCTCCTCAGCCTCGATTGACGTTGGGTACGAGGATGGCCGGTGCTTCTTCGCGAGCTCGGCTGCGTGCACAGCATCGTCCAGAAGTTGAGCAGGGACACGCGGGAGAAGTCTGCAGAGAGGAGCGCTTGGAAGTGCGGAGCGTCGGTGACGGTGATTAGGTTGGGCGGCGAGGGCGAGGACGAGGAGGCCATGGTGGTGAAGGCGTACCGGCTAAGATGATCGATCATGGCATCTACGCGAACTTGGTCAGCTTCGGCGATGACTCGGCCGAAATAATCGAACTTTTCAACCAGAGTATCATCCCTATGAACACCCACCCCCGCAAAAATAGTGATATAATTTCCTCCTCATCTCATGTGAATTATACTTACAATTATAAGTGATTCAGTGAAGAGACTGCATGACCGGATCTCCGCGGCCAACTCATCCCGCTCGGGCTACAAACTAAACTTCTGTCATCTCACCCTAGCGATTTGCCAACTTCACGCGATGCTTACCACTGGATGGGATTTAAATATCTTAGTACCTAAGCCGACAATAAATATGCCTGTCTGCTTTTTCTATATGCTTCTTACCCAGTTACATAATGTGTTCCTATTCAACAGCGCGGAGGAAGAGGATCTGAATCCAGAGGGTGAAAATAAATTTTAAAACCAACACGCTCATCAGTTCATTCACATTCGGGGCTGCGCAGATGTTGTATGGACCAGGATTCGTTGAACCAAATAAAAAAACAGGCAACGCATCCGAGTGTAAAGCCAAGAACTACTACCAGAGGTGTAACAGGAAGGAAGGAAGAGGGCTGGTTATAGGCTCGAGAAATTAATGAGATAAACTAGAACTCCCCCATCCACCATCCATGAATCACGCAGAAAATTAATCACCCATCGCAACACCGGTGGGTCATGGTGTCACCCTCTGCGAGGGTAGGGTCAGCCAGGTCGAAATCGGAATCAGCACGAGGGCAAATGTATGAATCCCCACCTACTGAAGGGCTTGTCTGCTGTCAAGGTCGGAAGAGATACATAGATCAACAGGCTCGAAAATCACAGCCCAGGGAATAGAGACACGATGTGCAAGTGCGAATTGAACACAAGTCTTCCTATTTGCGAACACATGAAATGGAGGAAGAGTTCTTCACTCCACATCTCACAGTCGGGGGTCATACCTACCTACGTGCATGCACTCATTGATCAAAGTGTTTGTTTTGTTGTCTAGAGACTGCAAACCCGAACCTGCGGCCCTGGTTTGGCCAGGAGCCCCTATTGCTGTTATCAGGATGGGATGGCAGCCGTGACTCGTTCCCTGTATTTCGATAGATTTTACAGGAGAGGGGCGCGATACTCGTGCTCGTGGCAGATAGTGATACTGATACTAAATATTATGTAATATTTCACGTGATCTTGACGCGTCGATTCTGAGCCGAAACATCCAACAACAAAGATGCTCAGCTGGTTGCTTTGCCTCGGAAACAATTATTGGCAGACAGCCAAGGTGTCCATACATTATATCAGGCAATTCCGGCCAGTAAGTCACAGGTTTGTTATGCTGTGACACCTATATAGAATCAATAATCTTAGATAGGGGCTTGATACTCTGGGAGTGCTACAGACTTGAAAAAAAATGGCCAGGACTTTCAAGGACACAAAATATGGTAATTTGAATTCTCTTGGATGCATTTTCATGTTCCACAGGGTTCATTTATTCTTCTGTTGGCAGAATCCCAGCAAAAGGTACTGAATGATGTATCAGTGTTGTCTGGGAGTGCTGCAGGCCTAGAAAAAATGAGGATTACATGAGAGGAAACCCTATAAGGTCAAGCAACATTTCTTTGGTAGAAAGGTTTGGCAAAACTCCCAAGTTCAGTTTGCATTGACATCATAAGTGTGAATCTCAGATGGTGCTGCAGGCAGGAAAAAAAAAGCTTTCTATATGCGAAGGGCATGGATTTCCAAGAACCCACTGTTACCTTCAAGTTCCTTCAGTGATACTTTGAGGGTAGAACAGCATTGATTTATCTAGTCCACAAGGAACTTGGTTTAAGAGCGCCGCAGGCTGAAGAAAATTGCTTACCACATTGGAATGGTCAGTTTTGAATACCGAGATTCTAATCAATCCCACCTGTAGGGTAAATAAGCTATGAGAAGGTAATAGAGATGATATACCCAGAAAATTGGCCTGGGATCTAGAAAGCCCAGGAAGTGTAGATGCTTTACAGGGACAGTGGATAGGGTTTTCAAAATGAGGACTGGGAGATTGGATCCAATACTGCGGGGTAATTTGGAAGATAATGAAGAGACGGTGAGGCAAAAAATAAAGAAAAGCCAAAATAAGAGAGCCGCGGGGATTGAACTCGAGGAAGACAAAAAGCAGGTGACACACTAACCAACAAACCATCCATGCAGGAATACCTGAAGTCACCCGACTCAGCAGCTACCCGCATTGGGAATATTTATTATTTATTATTTTTATTTTTTGACCACAAACATCAGTATCGGGCCGGGAGAGGTACCGTGGTGCGGAATAATTGAGCCCAAACTGTTTTCTTTTCAGCAGGTGTAATTGTATAATTATGGAGCGGGATTAATTCACTTCATAGAGTAAAGTAAATCATGATTGAGAATATACATAGAATACAGCAAGGCTAAGTAACTCTCTGAATGAAGGGACACTACATGGGAAATATTCAGAAATTTAGTCAACCCTTCCTCACCTCAATTCACTTGATAAGATCTTTTAGTATCTTGGCCTCCTTTGACTTTCCTAACTGTTCATATGTTTCCTGCAAACTTCTCATCGCCGCTAAGGTGTGTGGATGATCTTTCCCAAGAATTTCCCTTCACTTCTCAAGAACCATAACTGCCAATTCCTCTGCCTCTTTCAACTTTCCCAGCGTGTAATATGTAGTTGCCAAATTCCCCATTGTCCACAGGGTGTCTGGATGATCTTCCCCAAGAATTTGTCTTCGCTTCTCAAGGACCACAACTCCAAGCTCCTCTGCATCTTTCAACTTGCACTGATTATGGTATGTTGATGCCAGATTCCCCATTGCAAGCAGGGTGTCTAGATGATCTTCTCCAAGAAGTTGTCTTTGCTTCTCAAGGACCACAACTCCAAGCTCCTCTGCCTCTTTCAACTTGCCCAGACGGTATGTTGATGCCAAATTCCCCATTGCATGCAGGGTGTCTGGTTAATTTCTCCAAGAAGTTGTCTTCGCTTTTCAAGGACCACAACGTGAAGCTTCTTTGCCTCTTTCAACTTGCCCAGATTATGGTATGTGGATGCCAGATTCCCCATTGAACGCAGGGTATCCGGATGATCTCCTCCAAGAATTTCCCTTCGTTTCTCAAGGACCACAACTTCAAGCTCCTCTGCTTCTTTCAACTTGCCCAGTGCATAATATGTGCATGCCAGATTCCCCATTGCATGCAGGGTGTCTGGATGATCCTCTCCAAGAAGTTGTCTTTGCTTCTCAAGCACTGAAACATCAAGCTCCCCTGCCTCTTTGAACCGACCCAGCTCTCTGTATATCGTCGCTAGATAAACCATGGTTTGGAGTGTGTTCGAATGATCTTTACCCAGAATTTCCCTTTACCTCATGAGGAGATCAGTATGAAGGTCTGCTGCCCTCTGGTATTGTCCTGAAAAATTGTAGATGCTGCCATACTCATAGTTGAAATCTGGTGTGGTTTGGGTTCCACCCTGTAGTAGTGCATCAATGTGGGGCAACAACCAGAGACTGGCCAGTTGCAAATAGTTGTCAGTCATTGTTGAAATTGACATCCCCACTATTGCAATCATTGAATGATGATATTCCTGTTGATCAGGGAGGATGCTTTGGCTCCAACTATGCACAAGTGGATGAATGGAGAATGTCCCACTGTTTATGTCAAAGTTGATCAAAGAATGTGCTCGGAGCTCGCTTGTTATCTCCGTGAAGCGAAAGGAGTCCCAAACACCAGTTGGTCCCAAAAACTGTGTGATGAATTGCCATGGTTTGTCAAGTTCTTCTTCTGATGGGTCAGTACCTGTGAACTCATACGTGGATGCTTCACTGAACATTTTCTCTGATATTCCTTGATGGTGCAGGAAAGAGCACAACTGAAGGAGAGTGGCAGCTGGCCGACTCAGCTGCTTGAAACTTATCTCCCATGTGGTGTACACAGTCCATGCATAATCATAATGGGACTGTGCAGGTTTTTCATTGAGTAATCTAGCTCGATTCTGGCTGTACAGGGCCAGATAACTGTGGAGAGCTCCCGACTTGGCAATAAATGCACCAGCTTGAATAATTGCAAGAGGCAAATACCACAGGGCCTTGAAAACAGGTTCAATATAAATTTACGCTCAATGAGCCTACAAACTGATTCACGATTTCACAGGCAATCTCCTTGTTGGCCAGCGGTTTCCTGAGCAGCACTTTTGAGCAATAACTCCATGGCATCGACCTCCTCCATATCTGATACAAGAGAGTGCAAGCCAGCATGAACACACAGCCCAGGGTTCCGAGATGTGATCACAATATTTCCATGGCTACACTGAGGGAAGTAGCTGTTCAGATTGATATTGGGGTCATCTGCATTGTCAAAGAAGAGGAGCCAGTCATGATGTATGCTGGCAAGCCATTTCAGAGCATCTTGTGGAGTATCTCCAACATTCTTTGTGACAGCAATATTCATGATGGCTGCATCAAGTGTATCAGTAGTGCTGGCATCAACCATAAAAATGTCAGAGAAGCTAGAAGAAAACAGTAAATCACATTACACAACTCTCTGAATGAACAACAACTTACCAGGATGATTCCTGAATGAACTTGAGAGCAATCTGGGTCTTTCCGGCCCCACCAAGTCCGTGAAGTAGAAAGATGTTTTGCTTCCCTAAATCTTGACCGAAATATGCTTGCATTTTTTCGAGAATAATCTGTCTCCCATGGAAGATTCTGGATGGTGGGGGACAATTGTTGATGCTTTGAATGACTTGAGGGACAGCAACATCTGCAAAATAGTCAATGAACTGTATGCCCCCATCTACACATAAATCTCACTGGATCCCAGTGTGGTCAACTTGTGCACCTGGAAGTTGATATCCATTGTCGCTGTGAGCTGCCACTTGTTTTCAGTGATTGTCCCGTTCATTGATTCAAATGAGCATACCACAAAGTTCGAGCGTAGCGTCTGGATCCGTTTCTGATACCTAGCAATCTGATCTGCGGTGCGGCCCCACTGGACAACTTCCTTGAAACGACTGTGAAAGCCGTGGGGTTCTTTCTCAAAAGGCTCAATTGCATTCAAGATGTCCTGCAAACATCTAGGTGCCTCCGTAAAATACAGGCAGAGAAGAGAAATATGTAAAACAAACTCACCGTTTGAGATCCTCACACAAACCCTTGAATTTCACAGCGGCAGTATCCCCATGCACCTTGATTTGCCCTTGAACAATCTTGATAATCTCCACGGTGTCCTCGCACAACTCTTTCATGTCCTCTCGATTCTTCTTCACTTTCTAGGCAGGGAAATCAGCCAGCTTTCTGCAAGACAATAACCTAAATGGCAAACCTCCACTATTTCCAACATAATCACAACAATATCAAAGGCCCCTTTAACGTAGGGAAAAGGAAGCATTTCTCCACCGGCGGCAATTGTCTTGGCGGCCAAGAGAGATGTTCCCAGCCAGTCAACACTTGATTTGGAGGGAGTCTTGGTTACTGGAGCTGTACTCTCCTTTGTTGTGACTCTTGACTCCCGGGTATTGGGCGGGCTGGTAGTCGACATGGTGGCAGAAAGAAGGAGAGATGCGATGCTAATCGATTAAGCGCCGACGCTGTGGCTCCGGGCCGATGACAATCAGTATCATCTATAAATAATGAATGCGACAGATTTCAACACCTATGATGCCACAAACCCCCGCTAACTAGCGGGGGATATGTATGCGATATCCCCCTAGTTAGTGGGGGGTTTGTGCCAGGCGCTCAGGGAGCAATAATTACGATTAATCATTGCTCGCTTAGTGCCGTATTTATCAGCGACTACCGGGCCACCTTAATGGTTTTCCATTGCTCAAGGACCAATAGGTGAACTTACCAGATGTTGTGGCGCGTCCGAATGTAGTCTAGCATCGTATGAGTGAAGTGCGGCCAGCGGCCCTGGACGTCGTGATGGATTGATGGCTCGGCGAATCTTTTGCGGCGAGCCGGCAAGGCGTGGGAACATTTCAATGGCGCCTGCAATTCCACGCTCGCTCTGCTTTCCTCACACCATCGCAAATGCTATGAACTGGTCCAAGGGATAAAGGCCGCTGCGATGTCTAGAACTACTCATTACTCTCCATCTGGACCTTATTAATGTAGAATTTACATGGGTCATCAAGATCATGGTACGCCAGATACTCCTCCATCGCTGCGCAGTCATTGACGTTGGCCAACGGTTCCCATGTCACATCACCGTCTGTCCAGACCACCTGGAACTCGATTGCGGAGCTTCTCCCATCGGTGCCCGTTGAAGGACACAACTCCAGTTTCCCCTTGATCCAAATTGTTGTCATCGTCGGACTCGTCCTGAATCGCAGGAGGTGTGTTTGCTGCGCTGGGGGTGGGGTTTACACGGACAACCGGTTCCTCCAGATCGGTTTCTTCATCCGAAGATTCGGCGGTTGTAGTGATGCGGTCGAGGCCTCCGCCGACATTGGGTTCATCGAGAGCAGTTTCTTCGTCAGAAGATTCCGATTCTGAGCCCGATTCTTCTTCGTCACTACTGTCTCGTGCTTTCCTCGACCTCTCCCTCCGCTCCCGAGAACCCCAGCGCGTTGTCGAGCACCACGGGCCCCTCCCCATCCCCGCCCACGTGCCCTTGCAGCGACCTTCGCAGCTTTCGCGGCCTCCCTCTCCGCCGCTTTCTTCGCCTTTTCTGCCGCCTTTGCATCTGGATCCGCCCTCTTCGCAGCCGCTTTCCCTGCCTGCTCTGCCACCTTCGCCTTCTCCTTCGCAGCTTTCTCCGCCTCGACTATCACCTTCTTAATACCGGGGAAAATGTTCTTCTTCAACTCACAATGAAGCTCGGCCATCTGTTTCTTCTGAAGCTCGTCCAGCAAAGCTTGTGCCATCTCTGCACTGGTCATAAGACGAGCTTTCCCCATTGTGTACGTCCGCTTGGGCTTATTTTCTTCGCATGTAGATGTTGACGCATATTTCCATTCTCTCAACACCATCTGCGCTAGTTCTTGTCGAACTCAACGCCCGCCGCCTTGAGGAGATCACGCAGCTGGTCATTCTCGGCTGCTAACGCACTGCGGGATGCCGTCTTGCGAACGGGCGAAGGCATGGCAACGGCGTCGCCCGCATCGCGTGCTTGCAAGGCATCGCGCGGGATAGTGACAGAGTTGCTGGGAGTAGACGGAGAGGACTGGGCCGCTGACAAGGGGTTTGGCGGCGTTGATGGACGGGATTGGTTCGCCGACAAGGAAGTGGCCGACTGTAGTACTACGAGATGAATCTAATGTCATGTTAGCATGCAGGTATCAACATCAATAGACACATTAAATGAACTAGATTGGCCTGTAGATGTTGTGTTTGACGGAGCAGAAGTGGATTCTGAGAATCTAGATACTGTCCGAGTCGCTGAAGAAGATTGCCGTGTCATGTCTGTAGGAGCGGGCACAAGTAGAGCAGGCAGACGGGGAGCAAGCGGCATTGCAGCCTGGGTAGTGTCGTTCCGTGCCGGTTCGAAAAGTTCCTCTGGAACGGCACTCTCGTTGAGTGGCCAAATACCGCATCTTCGAAAAGCAGAAATAATGGTTGATTTTTTGAATGCTGATCTCTCGCAACTGCATAGTTCGAAAGGAGGTTGTATTTATCAATCAAAATATTTTGTGCGTGCTGCTAAAAACAATATATGTTCAGAATGTGCATGGAAGGCTGCGAGCCATTACGTGAGAAACTCGGGCCTTGCACTTGACCGCGAGGGGACTGAATACACCGACATCGCAGGGTTGAAGTGCGTGTGTTGTATGCGACGGAAGACATAGAATGATAATTCGATGTTTCTAAACCAAATAGAGTTACATGTTGCGTTTCATAGGTGGGGAGTTACGTATTGATATCTACCTGTGCGAAACTGATGAAGCGGTATGTGCAGTGACTGTTGTGTCCATCCAATATCAGAAGGCGGTAATCACCGGGGTCGTCAAGATATTGGGCAGATTGTGGTGCGAAATCTTTCTCCAGCCACAATGCGCCCAGTTCTTGATCTGTCCAGCCATTTGGGGAGATCGAGATACTAGACAGCCCATGAGCAGAGAACAACACAGAAAAACGATCACGGACCTGACGTCACATGGATTGTTCTCTCCCCAGCGCAAATCTCGGCGCTGGCCCTAGAAGGATGGATAGAATTACTGGAGGCCGAGACACATTCAATGATTGTGACGAGATCCCGGTTGCCACTTTCGATTTTTTGCACAACCTTCTGATCCTGGTCAACCAGCGTGCGGATCCTGTCACCAACTCCGAGTTGAATCCCCTTGAAAGAATGACAAGTTTGAGTACGTAGACCAGGGAGCTAGCAATGAGACACACCTTTTCGTTCATGTTCCAAATATATTTCAATAGGGGAAGTCAGAGTACTCGATTCCGGATCGATTCTGGGCTCGATTCGGAAGTTACGAGTACTTATGTAATAAGTTCTCGTTCTTTTCCAAAGTTTACATGCGGTTTTCGCAAGCTGCGCGAATCATTAGATACACTTTTCCAGTAGAAGGAAAATAGGGGCCGTGTTGAAGGGTTTTTCAGAGACTCGATTACAATTCTTGTGACTATATAGTGGCCGTGCTATCGGCTAATGCCGAGTGCACTTCTGACGTCCACAGTGACAGGCGTTGGTTCGAGCCCAGTCATTGGATTCTTTTTTTTCGGTCGGTCTGTTTGAGCTATATGATTATTACCTCTAAAACTTGATGTACTTATGGACATCTGACACCAACTTTTCCAGACACTGGGGTAGCTACAATAACTCATCAGCTTCTTTTTCAAGACCATTTGCTCTCAGAGACACATTTAGTATCACTGTACTTTGATAGGATGTTCACACAGCGGCGATGAAATGAGCAACAACAAAAAGAACCCCATCTCCCGAGCATTTTGGATCAAGGTGTTAGGGTAAAATGAGGTGTTTTGTCTCTGGAAAATGCCCAAAAATTGCCCAAAAAGCGAATTTGAACACCTGGCAGATGAACTTTGGTGGTACACCTGGTGAGCATCCAGTTGGAATGGTACAGTACCTCCAACTGGGATTCCCCCGGGCCCACAGGATCTCCAAACGAAATGTCCAGGGCATTCTGTTACTTTATCCATCGCTTTGTTCTGGCTGCCCAGCATTGCGCAGTCATTAGGGTTTTTCACAAGGGGTTGTTTTGCTCCCTTGTTCAAGTCTGTAACATCCGGATGTTACAGACTTGAAGGAGTTGAAGCCTGAGTTGAAGCTAATGAACCCAGGGCTTGGCCCTGTTACTGGGACACCTAATGGGTAAACTGTTCACCTTTGGAGGCACAGATCACTTCCATCACAGCCAGCGTGAAAAAGCCCAGAGTTGCTGGCTCCATCTACTTTCTGGTTGAGTCCTGTGACAGGGTTGCTTTAGCACTGTTGCGTGGTCACTCTGCACATACCTTTCTCCCCAACCATACCTTATTTATAATTGTGTCCCACCTCGTATGATATCATTTTTCTATTATATCTTTTATCTTGTCTAAAATATGTCCCACATATTCATCTTACTGTACCATCTGTCCCCTTACCTACAGTAGAACTGCCTGTTAAGTCCACCTGAAATGTCTGAACCGCTCAAAATATCCAAATATTCTATTTTTCCTCTCCTTTTTGTAAGTAGGAAACTGAGGGCCTGCTCAGGTGCCACGGCTTGGCAAACCGGCTCTGCCAAAAAACAACCGGACGGCTTCTTAGGGCTGTGCTCTGGTCAGCTTCGTTTCAGCGTGATTCGGCCCCTGGGGTCTGGATCACGACGCTGAAATTGCTCTCAGCATCGTCTCCCATTTAGTCCCGCCCATCCCCGCCCATCCCGCCCTCCCCGCTGCTGTCCCGACACATCTGATAACATGTGGAAAACATTTCAGAAAAAAACAGTTCTGGGATAGAAAATGTCGTAATAATACATGATGACAGCGTACTAGATGCGCCCGAGTTTCAAGCAGATTCTGTGGATTATTGGGCTCCTCACGGTGAAGAACAATGAGCATACCACGCTTGACAATGTCTGAATCAATCCAATGGTTACCGCATCAAGTCTCAGAGATTCTTACATCCAGTGACTAATGTGACAATTAAACAAGCCGTACCAGACAGCTTGTCAGGCTGATCAGCCCTGATGTTTTTGAATCTGAATCCTTCTTACACCTCTAAATGAAAAAGGAAAAGAAAAGAAAAAAGAACAAAATCTTGGTGCAAATTGATGGGAACCTCAAAAGCGAGAGAATGAGGGATCAAAGTACTACTGGGTGGGGATATATTAAACTCGCGGTGCTGCACAGGCTGAACACCGAGTTTATGGAAGACAGTAGTGCTGTAAGGGTGATTATCCATATAGAAATCTCCAGGATACTACTATGCATGACCCTATTTAAGTATCATGGGTCATATCTGTTTACTCCAGTCGTCCGATACCCATGGCCACAGAGGAGGGAACAATACATGTTCTGCTCCCCAATACCCATCCCTCATCCAACTTGAGGAGAGATCATCAATGTTTTTTTTTTTTTGCCTGCAATAGAAATGTCTCTGTGTAGTGGAATTGATGATTAAGCTTCTGATTGCTTATTTCTCTTTCTCTCATTTTGAGTGAGGTGCTGCTTATGAATTAATATTAATTAATTGAAGGTCCCCTCAATATACCAGTGGTGTGAGATTTTGGGAGTTGCCGTTCACACAGATATCTGATTTAAAACATAAGTGCGAGTTTTGCTGGGCTGTGCCACGGCCCACACCCCAAGTAGATGGATGCATGTACTGAGTAGAATTATTTGGCAAAATGTAATGAATAATACCCAAACCGCATGAAGTGGTTGCAAGGTGAAATGAGCTCAAGGGAGGCAAGAATGCAACAAATTGCCTTTTTTGGAGCAGGGAGGTGAATATTGTTGATGATCAGTGGCTGTGCTATACCTCAAAATGGTGGGTGGAGGCAAGTTGCAAGTGGTTGGAGACACAAAACAAAACATGTTGCTAAGGACAGGACAGTCAATCCTGTGTAATAACATGGTTGAAAATATCTACCTTCAGCTGGGTTCAATTCTCCCTTTGTCTGATTTTTTTCTTTTCAACTCACCCATTGGCCGACCTGAGGTCTGTTGGCATCATAATATTTTGGGCTTATAAAATGACAATTGGCCCAGTTGGACTGAAAATATTATCCTATCCGTTGGCTCAATCATCCCTATCTAGCAGCATAATATTACTTTGACCCATTGGCTGACCTAAGGTCAGTAGGGCACAAAATATTACCCTATCCATCAGCCCAATCTTACCTATCTAGCAGCATAATATTACTTTGACCCATTGGCTGACCTGAGGTCAGTAGGGCACAAAATATTACCCTATCCATCAGCCCAATCTTACCCATCTAGCAACATAATATTACTTTCATCCATTTGCCGGCCTGAGGTCAGTAGGCATCATAATATTTTGGGCTCATAAAATGTTGATCGGCCGAGTCCAACTAGGGTTGAGCTCAAAATATTATCCTATCCACCAGCCCAATCCTACCCATCTAGCAACATAATATTACTTTCACCTATTAGCCAACCCTAGGTCAGCAGGCACAGTAATATCATCCCCAGCCTCAGCCGAGCCCAGCTATAATATTGTAAGCTGTCAAAAGAACGGCCGGCTGAATCCAGGTACACTTGGTTAGAAATATTTTCTGGACTATGAGCCAATTCCTGCCCTCTTCAAGAAAGAATATTATTGCTTGCTTCAGCTGAACAGAGATATTTAAGCCTAATAATATTACAGACTATCAAAAAACAATCGGCCGAATCCAAGTATCCTGGGCTGGAAATCTTATGTGTGCCATCAGCCAATGCCTGAGTTCCTTCGAGGTAGAATATTATCCTTGTGATCGGCTGAACTCAGCCAAGTTGGGCTACTAATACTATTAGGATGGGCTATACCCTGGTACCTTGGGTGGATAATATTATCTTTGGCCAGTGCTCCCAGCAACCAGAATAATGGGCACCCAAATCACCTATGAGCCTGGACCTACCTGGTTCACAACATAATATTATAAAAATATTATTGTAGCCCTAATACCTAGGCTTCAGCCGAGAATCCGGCGAATTTAGGGGGACCCTAAACTCTAGGCATTAATCAAACATAGGGGGCCTAAGCTCTAGGGCATTGTTAACTGCATATTGTGCACTAATGGTCGCTAACGGAGGGTGGGCACACCGCCCTCCCATCAGTCTCCCCTCGCTGCCATCAAAAGGTGGCGGTGGCCTCGCCAAGCGCCTCCCAACACCTGTCATCAATCCCACCGCCCTTCCTGCCCAACTGTGTTCCCGCCCCAAAAATGAACATCATTTTGCAAAAATATTAGGATTCATCCTTAGCATTATGGAGTAAGTGTCAGGCCCAACAAATAGAATATATGGTCATTTTGACGCAATAATCTCAATCTAAGTCTTTACCACTTCTCAAATGTACTTACAGGTCAATTCAATTTCATATCCAGAAACTGAATAGGTAATTGAACTCAGTTGGAAAGGCAGGTGGGAAACTAGAATGGGGTCAGCGAGAAATAAGATGAAAAAGAGATATTTCACAGGTGTTTGAGCGGGCAAGTGGAGGGCACCTGGAGGATCGTAATATGACACCCATCCAAAGGTTGGCTGCACTACGTAGACCCCCAACTTCGATCACTTTCCACATTCCAAATTTAGGGATGTAACTCCTTGGACAGATACGGGTGGCTTGCATGTGTTTGGGGTTCAACTTCGATCATTGTTGCGAGAATGGGATGACTGGGTGGCCAGAGTTTTTAGTGGGAAGCAAGCGGGAAGAGAAGTTACGGCAATCATCAAGAAGTGATCCGAGATTACGTGACCCAGTCGCTAAAAACGGGGAAAAAGACTGAAAAGGTGACAAAACGGTAGGTTCCTACCCAGTCGCGGTGTCGAGGGTCACAAGACTGAGTAGCAGGGTTACAGTCTTGATCTCAGAATTTAGTGGTACTGTACTATTTCGTTCAATTCGGAAATGCATGTGACTTTTAATTTTCCGACAAAATCTCCGAAATCCAACATCAGGAAAAATCTCACTGACTATGGCGTGTGATGTAGCAAGAATAGCCCTAGTAGGGCTGTCGTTTACCCCCTGTTATATAGCACACTGTAGCTCTCTGCTAAAACTTTCACATGTTATGTCTGATACTATAGCAGCATGCGTGGTGTACATATCTTCATATCCTCATCGTCATGTTGCCTACATATTACTTTGTAATACTCTGAATCGTCCATCACAATCCCGAAAGGAGGCAGTAAAATAATATTATTGTGAAACTATTACAATACACTAATTCTGCATGTTGCCATCGGATTCCCCATCCTCGTCGCTCTCGGGCTCACCATCCTCTCCATCCTCCGCGTCAATGACCACCGTACTGATAGTGGAGGTGGTGACCACCGCAATGGGAGCCCCCAGCTACAAGAAATGACAACCAGTCAGATGCTGAAAAAATGCCAGACAGTGGATTACATACCGACAGAATAATCGGGCCGCATCCTCCCCCTTCCGCACAATAATGGGTGAAGTAGGACAGCTGTCAGCCGAGAACGAGCTGGACGATTGAATGACATACCTTCATGGATGGGGATGCCACGAGCTCAGCGGCGCCAGTACCCAGGGACTGTCATACCAAATGGCCCTGCAACGTAGAGCATGTCAGGCGACATACCAGCGACGACGAAGGGGGTAAGGAACTAGCAGAGAACGGAATAGACAGATATGGAATAGAACATAGCCACAAGCAGCGGTGGGATTAGTTTGCTGATGCGCAGGACACGATGAAAGAGGCGGAGACACGTACGGCAGCCGCATGGAAAGCTACCGCCTCATGGTCCATCAGATTGAGAGAAGGAAAGGGGAAAGGGACAGAGCTACATACTTAAAACCAGCAGCACTGGGAGCGAGGGAGGACAACACAAGGATTCAGTCGGAGGGACGCAGAGGGACGTAGTGGGGAGGAAGAGAGAGAAACGAACCATTTATGCATTCACGTGGACAGCAACTGTTGCCTCGGATCTTTCGGGATCTCTCGGACGTCAGATCGACACATTAGGGCCGGTGTCGGTTAACGCTTGACGGTCCAAAATGATTATCATTCATCTTATCCACAGTTCCAATCATGTTAACCCTCTAAATGAATTCAGGCCATTGGCAGACTAAAGGTCAATGCTTGTGGGAAATGATACTAAAAGTAACACTCCGAGCGAACACCTCTAACAAGCAAAACAATGGTGGTGCAAGAATCATATGATTGAGCGAGAAGATTTCTTGGGCATAGAAAATGTTTGGACTTGGACTGAAATGCTGACTGAAAGTTTACTCATAAAATAACAAAATTTTGACCCACCGAAAATGTCACGATTTTTCTCAGAAAGTATAATTCCCTTTTCCGGGGAAATCAACCCTGTATAAAGGCGCAAAAAAGGTTCACATTGGCTTTGCGCTGGACTATGTTAGCTGGCATTGTTGTGGCAGCCAGCTATATTTACTACAAGAGGTATATAATCACCAGCTACAGGTATATCAGACTATATAATCACCGCCCGAGCTACAGCCGCTACCCCAACTATTTTGCATGATATAACTAACCGGAGAGCTACTGCCCCTGGACTTTTTCCTGATGAATTGACAGGAAGTACAAAAATACTGTCCGACCCCACTATCGTTCCGCAAAAAAAAAAAAAATCATTGCAAGGGTTTTCAGAAATCGGCTAATGTGTGACATCCAAATTGAATGAAATAGTACAGTAGCCACTTTTTGTGACATGTGATCGAAGAATGTGATGTGATTAGTGACAGAAGTTGGGGGTGAGCCTTTCCACTCAACCCAACTTCTGTCACTAATCACATCATGCATAACACAGTCCAAAATTTCTGGTATGACAAATTCTCTGTATTTGAATAAACCCCCTGCTACACATATTGTTGAGTGCGGCTGTGAAGGAACTTGACAAAAAGGGCAGAAAAGAGCTACGTGGTATATAAGCAACTAAATTTGCACACTCCCATTACAGCCGATTAGGCCTGACCTGGCTAGCCTTCATGTGGTGTCCAAAGACCTCTCCCTTACTACTGGGTGTGCAGATGCAGTTGCACACCTTGCTAAGCCAAAGTGCAAGCCCAAAGACTGAATGTTTTTTTTTTAAAGTCTGTAATTGACTTGCAGCCATATCTGACTCAGTGTTCAGCCTAATGAAAGCTGGTCAACACATAGTTTGTAACCCAGCCGTGGTGAAGGCTTGCCTTGGTTTGGGCTCAGTGGTTCAACAGGTGGTTGGATTATGGGGGCATGGCATTTTCAAACAGTTCAATCAAACAAGATACCCCCAGTTCAAAGGACATGCATGGTTGAATTGGCTGGCCCCCGTAGGGAGGGCAGGGGGAGGCAGTGCACAATTTACTGTTTTTTGCAGGTGATGTTAGGTAGGATCTAATCTTGCTCTTTATCTATAGGGGGAGGCCGTGCACAAATATTTGCTTTTTGCAGACCCGAATCCAGGTTCCACAACATCCTTTTGTTTAGTCATATTAGGCGACAATCTAATCTACCATAGGGGGAGGCCGTGCATAAATATTTGTTTTTAGCAGGAAACAAATCCAGGTTCCACGCCATCCTTTTGTTTGGTGTTATACGGAAAGACAATCAAATCGCGAAAGTTTGGACATCTTTTGATTTTGCAGAGAAAAAGATGATTTGTCAGGGAATTTCAGGGAATTTCGACAGTAGGGGACCTAAGCAACAGCAAGGTGATCAACCCCCCTGGATTTTACTCTTACGTCTGAGAACTTGCCCTCCCCACCTGCAACTTGGAAAAAAAATCTCCGGATCTTAAATCCATGCAACCGCCGACTGGGAAAACTGGATACGATTGAAATCATATCGGAATAGTCATAGGTGGATCAGGGTGTTGGCTTATTACCAATCATTGGAGTTTGAAATTGGTAGGCGTGAGAAGGATGAGATACTGATACAAACCATTTGAAACATTCTGTCTCGTCAGAATTGCCCCTGAGTGGCACCGTAGGCATTGGTTGAACAAATCCTTATCACTACATCAAAAGTTTTCTGTGGTATCTCCTAATATCTCAAGCCAATGTCCAGCATAAAAAAATCACATACTTTTCAGGAACAGCTGTAATATGGTTGTGTATCAGCATCTTCCGGTGGGGGACCCCTTGCTTTTGAACCAATCAGGTGCAAACTGAAAGAAATTCTTTAGAAGAAGACAAACCCAGTCTCCTACCCAACCTCGGTTTCGGGGTTGAGGAATCTCTGTGGCAGTTTTTAAAGGTGAGATCTCAGTACTGAGATTCTAAGACAAATCCATCATAGCCCATCAATCCATCAGGCCTAGAGCAAATTTAAACTCCGAACTTCAGGCCTCAACCCCTCCAGGGAGGCTGGCCTTTAACAAGTGTAAACAACATAGCCACAGTTTGTGTGAATGTTCATTGCCCGACACTATCTGCCCGAAAATATCCCTGGGCCTCCACCATGCTCCAAATGGGTCCTGGGCCTCTGGGCCAAATTTCAGGAAGGGCAGCATTTCGGCGAGGATGGTTTGCAGAAACACTGCTATGCTGGTGGCTATGTTGTTTACACTTGTTAAGGGCCAGCCTCCATGGAGGGGTTAGGCCTTGAAGTTCGGAGTCTTTATATTCACGTGACTTGATATTATGACAGTTTCGTGATGACTACTGAGATTTCGCCGCTGAATCCCACTACAGAGATTCCTAACCCCAAAACCGAGGTTGGGTAGGAGACTGAGACAAACTGCAAAATCAATCTGTTGCAGGAATATCCGGGTCTGTGCATGAACATTCCAGTAAAATCCTTTCCCTTTTAGTAGTTGAACCTGAAACCTGGAGAATATTCTAGTCAATAGATTTCTAACCACTCAGTGCAACTGCAAGGCTTCCTTTCATCCTCTCGTAATTCACCCCCCTTTGTAATTCGAGCACGATTTGAGCAGCATGAAATACATAACAGCCTTCCTCGCACTGAGCGGAATATTCTGCAATAGCCCTCAATCTATTTTTCATTGAAGCCTACAAGAATATCAAGTAGTGTAAGAAATTGAAAGGAAAAGGGCACCCTGTAATATCCATGGAAAGGTCTGCATAAAAAGATATTATATGTGTGTGATTCATTTCATCTGTCCTGCTCGGGAATTCATCCTCCTCGCGGAAACCTCACGGATTATCCTTCACTGCACCTAGATATTAATGGGGGGATGGGAGTACAAACTATAGCAAAGGTCTGAACTGGTCTGAACCGAATTTGGAGCCGGAGTGATGAGTTGATCGAAAGTTACGACATCTCGGATCAAGACCCGCAACGTGTGGACATCAATTTCTTACGCCGATGCGGCTTGGTTTTCTTGTCTCAACTGGCTCTCCGCCAATTCTTGGCCGTTCCAGGACTTCATGGGCTCAATCTGCTCCCCTAATTTGGGGGAATCACCTGCCACTGTCCCCACCGCTGAAAGTCAAAATCCTCCCCACTATGCCCCCATGAACATGCTCCTGTTTTTTTTGAGTTGTTCCCCCTTGCCAACGTTGTATTAGACGACACTGTGGGGCTACCACTCTGGAATTGCCTACAATACTTTTTGGTGTCCAATGACTCAACACCGACGGTATGCTGGAATTTTATCTGCCCAACTCCCTTCTCACTGTAGTGCTTTACCACCCACCAATGTTGGTGCTGCCAACACCGGAAATTTTTTGGGGAGCTGTGAAGATTTTACTATGTAGTTAGGGATGTAAATGAGTTATAGACCTTCCTTCAAAGCTATGTGCATCTTAATTTGGGTCCCAGCAAGGTTCTATCATCCAATAGACCTTGTTTTTGGGCTTTCAATGTCACGATTTGACCCCTTATCTAATCGTGACAATGCCTTATCTAAGTGCCTAATCAAGTACTTGTCTATTTAAACATCAAGGCTATGCTTGAGTCATCAGTGATGGGACAGCCAGGGATCGGGTTCTCACAGGAACATGCCAACGAAGCGCAACGGATTGGTGATCAGACAGCTGACAGGTGTCATGGCTGCGGACATGTGGAATATGCATGGGCATTACTCAGAACACATGGCTTTGGGACGTTTCTTACTCAGAACACATGGTTACGGTGCAGGACACATGCTTATTGTTCATGGATGCTCTATTGTATAGATTATTAGCACTAGTTACATAGCCACAGTTGAACAGTATAAGTAGTGTAGCTAGTCGCTTGTATTCTTTAGTCTTTTATTCCATCATTCTTTGAGCCTCACTCTTACCGAGCACTTTCAATGTGCATTGTGCATCCATTGGGTGTTCTTGAGCCTTGAGCGTGACATAATAAAAGACTACCCTTCATACCCTCGTACCGTCCCTACCCACCGACCTCCTTTCCCTTTCCCCCCTACATTCTATCCACTACTTGGTTCTGTACCTCTACTTGGACTTGTATTTGAAGACCCATTTCCTTATTCCCCACCCGTCGATTCCCTACCTCATCCACAGTGAGTATAAACAAGTACAGCACCAGTCGTTTTCGGTTTACCAAACAGACAGACGCTAGGCCACAGGAAATGTTGTGTCTGTTCGGTAAACCGAAAACGACTGGTGCTGCACTTGTTTATACTCTCTGTGGATGAGGTAGGGAATCGACGGGTGGGGGATAAGGAAATGGGTCTTCAAATATGAGAGTCCAAGTAGAGGTATGGAACCAAGTAGTGGGTAGAATGTAGGGGGGAAAGGGAAAGGAGGTCGGTGGGTAGGGACGGTACGAGGGTATGAAGGGTAGTCTTTTATTATGTTACGCTCAAGGCTCAAGAACACCCAATGGACGCACAATGTGCATTGAAAGTGCTCGGTAAGAGTGAGGCTCAAAGAATGATGGAATAAAAGACTAAAGAATATAAGCGACTAGCTACACTACTTATACTGTTCAACTGTGGCTATGTAACTAGTGCTAATAATCTATACAATAGAGCATCCATGAACAATAAGCATGTGTCCTGCACCGTAACCATGTGTTCTGAGTAAGAAACGTCCCAAAGCCATGTGTTCTGAGTAATGCCCATGCATACTCCACATGTCCGCAGCCATGACACCTGTCAGCTGTCTGATCACCAATCCGTTGTGCTTCGTCGGCATGTTCCTGTGAGAACCCGATCCCTGGCTGGCCCATCACTGATGACTCAAGCATAGCCTTGATGTTTAAATAGACGAGTGCTTGATTAGGCACTTAGATAAGGTGTTGTCGCGATTAGATAAGGGGTCAAATTGTGACACTTTCCCACATCTGAGGTGCAGTCATTTACAGGCCTCATATGGGTTGCACATGAAGTATTATATGTTCAAATTGTCACTATATACCCTAGTTAACATTTCCGATGGATTTGGGTGCCAGTTTCAAGTCTCATGACTTGATCTGACTAGGTGGCCAACTAACCTGTTATTTGGCCATGTTGAACTGCCGGCCGAAATAAATTCATTGTAACCTCAAATCTTTAGATATTTAGATGGGAGTGGTCTTGAACTCTTCGTAGGATGCCAGCCCTCATTCTGACATGGTTGGGTGCACGTAGGGTCAGCATACAGATTGAGAGTGAGGGATGAATGCTTAGGTGGCCAGGTAAGGGGTCTCAAATAGTAGAGTGATGTAATAAGGGAGAGAAGATCCTTTGCATGTGGATCCGAGATCAGGTGAGGGCCTCCGAGTGATAGAGCAATGGATTTCTCAAGAGTGGAGTGTTTATGGTGACCATCTGAGAGGACAATTGTCTTCTCCGACTCCCAACGAGATAGGGTACCAGAGTACCCTTCAAACAAGGCAATCCTGGGCATGAGTGAAACAGCGAGGGGCATACTCCCCAATAGGTTGAGGAGAGCAACAAGGGCTGATTCTTCAACTCCCAGTTCATCAACAGTGTCCATAAAGATTTGACACATTGCTGAGAGTGGGATTGGTTCAAGGGGGAAAGGACAGGTCACTTTTCCTGGCCTTCCAGCTCCTCGCATCATAATATATGATCAGAACTTGAATTCATTGTCTGCATTGGGAAAAGTGTCGAATGATGTCCTTCAAGAGCACTGTTGAGTTTCCGCCTCCACGTGAGTTCCCAAATCCGGCAATTGATCGTGGCAAGCAGCAGACAATCCAATCTCCGACCGGTCAGCAGAGACACACACCGTGCACCTCTCCTCCTCCCACCTCCTCCTCTTGTTGCCACCTCATGCTTCCTCCACAACAAACTTCCGGCGTACATTTCCGATGCACAAACAATGGCTGCGGCCGCAGGGATCTCCTTGAAGTATTGTGAGAAGGGAAAAAGAGCGGGACATAATTATGTCACGGTGCGTAATATTATGAGCTTTCCGTGCCCGCCATGTCTGAAATCTTTCCATCTAGTGTTTCAATGAAAACCACGCCCAGTATTGGCACTTTTTCCAGCCAGGCGAGGTCTCACGGCACCCCATCTCTGCGTCTTCTAGCCAGCCCGGACAACAGCTTGGACAACAATGTTTTCCTTGTCAAGTACATCCCCACCGTCAAGCAGGAGTAAAGGACCCCCACGCCGCCACAACGCCCACGGCTCAGTATCGCTATTCCCCCACGCTGAACCCATATCAAATGCCCCACTATCTTTATACCCATATTCCACCTACATACCCAATGTACTACCCATACTACTTCCCTGGTCCTCGTCCAAATCATAAAATCAATTGTCTTATTCAACTTGGCTTTCTTATGCGCGACTGTGCCGACTTCTGCCGGTATAATTGCCGAAAATTAAGCCGCCATCAAATTCCCCGATTTAGAGACTCACGTGGAGGCAGCATTCAGACAACCCTTCAAGAGCTGTCTTGAATGGGGCAGTGAAAGATGTGAACAAGATTTGACGGGCTGCCAAGAATGGAATTGGCTCCAAGGCAGCGAGGAAAGGTCGATTCCGTCTCACCTTCCCTGGCCTTTGAACTTTCAGCTCCGCGCATTGTGATCTATTCACAATTCATCAGTAACAAACAAACAATACATTGAATAGATGGACCAACAACGCCAGGCTCGCAATGTCAGCTAGAGAGGATACAAATTCCTCAACTTCGCCACGCAATTTCAATGGTTCCCATGGTGTTTCGAAATTGTCGAGGACAAGCAGGCATGGGCCGCATTGGGAAAAGTGTCGAACGATGTCCTTCAAGAGCTGTCTTGAACGTGGCAGTGCAATATGTGAACGGAACATGGACACCAAGTCGACATTGGTGTTTACAGACTCGCAAGACATGAAATGGAGAGTGTTGTATTTCTCAATGACAGCTGGATCATCAGGAAAACCCGGATCTCCCATTTGGGAACCAATTGTTCCCAATTATCAACAATCGACCATTCCATGATAATTCCGGATAATCCCGGATAGTTCACATGAAATGCATTTTTTGTGGGCGAAAACAGGCCGGGTACCATCAGGAGGTATGTCGGCTGACATAGGAATGCCTCTGGGTGAATGGACTCCTTGTAGGTTAAAGGAGATTAATTCGTGCAAAGAACCAGATATTCATATCAACATCCATCTGACCCGGCCCTAAATATGATCGCCTCTCATAGCCTCTCACGTCAACCTTTGCCGAGACACGTGTCATGAGAAATGGTTCGTTTTGATGGGGATCAAACGCCTTTCTCTTCCTTTCCCTCACCATCTCCCTCTCTCTTCCAGTTCCTTCCCCAGCACTGACCTGTGCCAGCCATCTCCTTGAAGTCCCTTTCAACCTCGCCACGAACCTGAATCCTTTCGTGGCTCCTCTGTAGCATCCGCAGCAAGCCGGACGTCATGCTCGACATTGCCTTGCTCAATGTACGTCAATTGTGCTCCTATTTCATCGCGCTCTCACTAATGTTGGCTTTACTCTTGTACCTTGTGCCCCTTGTCACCAGCATATGTCTCTCTGATACACCCTCGAATTCGTTGTCTCCCGCGTTGCATGTCCATCACCTATCCTCATATCTGTTGACGTGGATATCCGACGTTCGTGGCATGTGTCTCACCCCTGTATCACATGTTACGGCACTCACAGGTTTCACAGCAATGCCTCCGGCACATGTAGGCTGTCGACGTTGAGCAGCACCACATCACCTGGTCTGGTACGCAACTCATTGATCCTCTTCCCTTCCCTCATTGTTTTATTCTACAGGCCTGCCTTGGATCCTTCACACTGACAATCTCTACACATCTCTCGGTGTGTTCCTCAATTCGTGCGCCAGCTTGCTCAACACTGATCACCATCATCATTCCATTTCAGCTTATTTTCTGGGGCCTAATCCTTTCAATCCAGGGAAATTCTTTCGTGGTGAGGTATGTGCTACATTGTCTCTTATCCATATGCTCTAATTCAACAACTAGAGCCGTTTCCCACTGATGGGTCTGCATCTCAATCCGGATTTGACATTCTATGTACAAGGTAGTAGTAGTAGTTATGAATCGAGCGTTACATCCATGTCTATTACGTAGTTTCTTTGAATAAATGTGTTTTCTGCTTTCAACCGTGCAATAAGACCTCTCCAAAATGCCAATAAAGCTAAGCATTCGTCGACAATTCGCCCCAATTGGCCATAATTGACGGGGACATAACCAATTTGATAATCGGCCAATTGTCAACAATTATGAACAATTGTTGATAATTTCGCGTATTTTGGACTTTCGGGTTTTCCTGATGATAATCTAGTCCCACCACAGCAAGAGTTGTTTTGCTGCCGGGGCCAAGGATAGCCATAGGGGCCACGTCACCGGTGAGCGTCGCGACGAGGGCATGGAGCTCTGACTTTCTACTATGACATATTTTCAGGTAACCTGGAAGCAGGGAGAGGGACCCAGAACTGTGGATCTAATCAATACAAATATTCCCGGTGAATAGTTCTGTTTACCTTGTGTTTAAAGAGCTTCCCTGGATCTATCCTTGGGGCGTTAGGAATATTCATTGAAATTTCAGACAACATACGGACGATACCGTGTCCAGCGATCCACTCCTAGCTGTGCATGGTGAGTGGCATACAAAGATTCTCCGGATTCCGAAGCCAATTGACCTTCGGGTTCGTGGATATGTGTCACAGTGTCCTACGGGAGCATTGGACTACGGGCCATTAGATGGGTTCATTGGTGCAGAATGTCGTGGCAGGGACGAGAGTCGGAATGAGCGAGAGTTTGCACGTGAGGAGAAATGCATGTGATCTGGTTTTGGGAGGGGGTGCCCGAGTCGTCGTATACGCAATACATTTATTTTCAACGCAGTGCATCATGAAACCTCTTTTATTTTGGGAGCGAAATTCCATAGAGCGGGTCTGTGTCAATGATCGTACCGCAAGACAACCTGAAATAAAATAATTTACGAACCCGTCGAGAGCTAAATGAGCATATGCTCCGCTCCGTGCATCCCTGACTAAAACGTGACGCCCACACACTTACGGCGAACTGCAGAGCGCGAAGTATGTGGCATCAGATGCTGGGTACTTTGACATCCCATGCTGGTATATAATCCAGGGCGCAATCAAGAGGTTGGACTGCTAGATGGGATATATCAGATGTTCCCCGGGGGCACTCGGAGTATAGCTATCTCCGTAATGTAAGGCATAACCCGACATGCTGAAGCTTACCGACGGCCCTACCTCCGATATTGAGCAGATTTAGTCCGCAACAATGGAACCATCGAAAACTAATAATATTCAAGAAACCTCAAAGTCTCTATCCAAAGATAGCAACGAACGCAACAGCAACATTGTCGCCGTCCTAAAAACGCACACTGAACATCCTCATGTCGGCTGATCAGCTGGGAAGACACACCTTAATCGGGGTCATATGCATTATCCCGAATTTATGCCGGCAGCTGTCGTTCCGCGTCTGCCACGCCATCAGAGAAAATTCGCCAAAGCCCAGGGATAAAAAACGCACCAGTATGCCCTTGCCCGGGATCTTGACAGCACAATAGAGTGAGCACGGCGTCCCGTGGCGGACGGCGTCTTTCAGTTCGTCCCGCAGCCGCCGCGTTTCGTTGCGATCCTCGCCGGCGGTCAACAGCGACGCAATGTCGTTCCGGATGAGGGGAGATGCAAGCAGCTCCTTCTGCGTTCGGGTAGGAAGGCCGAGGTACGCTTGATCCAACTATGAGTTTCACAGGAAAAGAGCAGGAAACGAACTCACTGAGCATGGGCGGCGACACGAACGTAATCTCGCGTTTCTTAAACTTGAAGATTAAAATCTACACACAAAGATTAAACGATGGATCCCGAATGGTATCCAAAGAACCAACCTTGTTGTACGTATTTTGGAAGATAGCATGTTGGTCCTGCACCACGTCCTCGACTGAGTAAAATGAATCAAAGCTCACAACGAGGGAAACCCACCTGCAACCCACGTGCTCCAGTTGGCCCATTGATCATGGCCTCTGCGCCCGCGATAACTTGCTTACCCTCCGGCCGCGAGGGCGCGCCCGTCCCCGTCGACGCTGCGCGCCCAAACAACCCCCGGAAGAATCCGCTCCCAGTCCCGTTCGTCGCCCTCCCGCTGCTAGTGGGCGCAGCACCTGCCGCCCCGCGCGTGCGCAGGCCAGGGTCCGATGCTGCAGGCCGTATGACGCCCGTCCTCTGCTCACGGAACAGCGCCAACGCGGGGGACATCTGGATGGGCTGCGCAGTGTCGGCGCCAACGCTGCTGCCGTGCAGCCCAAGGCCCTTGTCAGTCGCGAGGAGCCCCGTCACGTTCGTCTGCCCGCCGATGAAATACACGATCGCGCCCGAGGCATCGCGGACGGGGATTATGCAGAGGAGCTGTAGGAATAATAGAGTAAGAAATTGTGCATGAGAATCAATCAACCGGAATTCGAAAGGAACATGAGGCCCATAGGGGCCAGATGGAAAGGTAAAAGGTAAATGAGGAACGTACACAATAAAACGGTTCGCCGTTACGCCCTACGGAATCATGTCAGAATCAACACAAAATCATTTCGAAGACACTCACGATAGTTGAGAAGCAGCTCCGTACAGCCTAGCATCGCAAATATGAGAATCAGACCCAGACAAACAAAACACACTTCACATACCCTTCCCCGAATTCAACCCATCTCGGATACGCTGCACACTCGCCGGCGGCGTCCCGGGCCCCTGCAAAAATCCTGCGCGGCAAGACGAAACAGGGTGAGTTGGGTTGCGCAACTTCGGAGCAACAAGGGAACGCACGGCAATTCCGCCCTACGATCTGTGCCTTTGGGTAGCCCGTCATGTCGACGAACCCGTCCGACACAAGAACGATCGGGTGGTCCGGCAGGCGCGGGTTCGTCAGCACAAACGTGTCGCCAAGGCCCTCGCTCTCCTGGGACGTCAGGTTCGCTTTGCCGAGCGTAACGTGCGCTTCCTGGATAATTTTGTGCTTCACGAAGCGCTGGACAGCGAATTAATTTGGGGCGAGTGAATTTATAGGCTGGATACATGCTTGGAAGTGGTCGTTGTACATGGACTCGAGGAGCTGGTTCTGTGTGCGGCCGAGGGACGAGTCGATGGCGAGAATACGCTGAAGCGCCGAGAGAAGCTCGCGTCGGTTCTCGGATGAGATGTTGTTGCGCATCTCAGACGACCCGGAGAGATACAGATCTGACGCTGCGTGAGAAGGTGCTATATAAAATATATGTTTTTATTTACCTCTGAACGCCGTGCCGTTTGACCGCAGCTGGTCCATCGACTGGCCGAGGAACTGCGCGTCCGTCCAGAAATCCAGCTCGCCGGCGCTACCGTCCATGGACAGGAATTCCCGGAACCTGTTTAAAGAAGAAGTCAGCAGCAACCCACAACAAACCGGCATACACACCTCTGCCGAGCCAGCGGATCCATGAGCATACTCGCGAACATTTCAGGGCTCATGAGCGCGCGGATGGTAAAATCAATGTCGCGCTGCACCATCCCCATCGGCATGGACGTCAGCCCAAGGAGCCCCAGGTGCTTCGCGTTCGCGTTCACCGCTCCGCGCCGCGTGCTACTCCCCGCCAAACTGTTCTCGCGATCACCGCTCCGCACCGACGGCGTGAAGGATGAGCGGGAGTGATTCGACCACTGCGCGCGCGGAGGGGTCGGCGCCGGTGCCGCGGCGTTGACGTACGAGACAGAGATAGACTGGCTCGGGAAGTACGCGGGCTCGGGCGCCCACCGCGAGAGGTCCAAGTCGTTTGACGGTGCCTTCTCGGAGCGCGTCCGCTTGGGGGCCGGGGCCTCGGGCTCCTCTGGGATGGACGGTGTCTGAGACTGAGACTCGTCCTCGTCATCCTCGTCCGAAGAGGACTCGAAGTCGATTAGCGAGACATGGGACGGTGAGTCACTGATCGAGGGCGATTTGTGCACGCGGCGTGGCAGCCGGAGCGTCTGCTGGCTCGGGGTCGATTTCCGCCGGGGACGAGAAGGCTCGTGTGATGGAGGGGTAAGCTCGGTGGCGACGGGCTTCGAATCATCCGTCTGCTGCGCCGCGACCTCGACTTGGGCCTTGTTGGCAGCCGTGGGGAGGTGGATGGCACTGTGCGACGGGGTCACTAGTAATATCTTTGGCGGAGCACTCTCACCCGTCACGGGGGTGGGCGGAGTGACTACCTCCTGTAGACTGGGCATGACGGCAGCCAGCGAAGACGTGGGGACCTCGGATGGCGGCATGTGGTCGATTTGGATGGGCCGTGGAGCAGACCACGATGCGGCCGGTGCAGATGCGCGTTTGCTGAGTGAGACAGGAGTTGCTGCGGATTGCCGGCGTTGCGGGATTGCAGGCAGCGATGCGGATGGTGGGGGCGTCGGAGGGATGTATTCGACTGGCACACGGATGGTGAGTTTACGCTCCGGGGGAGGATCGACTTGAGTGTCATCGACTGCTGGAAATAAAAATACGATGAGATGAACGGAGAAAGAATGGATCGACATACATTGAGTCGGGATGGAGTCGTCGTCCATAATGTCACTGACGGGAGAAATTGGGACTGCTTCGAGGGTATGGTCAGTGGTGGATTCTTTCGTGGCGCCGTGGTTCATGGTGACGGGGATGAGTACAGATAGCAGAGAAAGGGGTGACCATTTTAGAGTCTACGGATGTGATCGAACACAGCCCTCCACCGGCCTGGACCGGTCTCGGGAGTTGAGTTTGAGTTTTGAGCATGTAGTTAGTCAAAAGCTGTCCGGTCTTGGTCTGGTCGTTGCTCGAACACAACAAGGCCACGATGGCGACCGGGTACTAGATAAGGTCCGCCAGCGTAAGGTGGACTTATTCCGAATTCAGTTTCTTCGAAGAGGGATCCCAAAAGAGGGAGCCGAAGCGTGAAGCGGACTCAGAGCTCGGAAACAAGCTAAGTGCCGAGACGATAGTAGAGTCAAATAATGATTGCCAGCGAAATGGGGCCGTATCTGGCAACAGCGTCAGGGCCTGGGCATCATTCCAGTTTGATATCATCTTCATCAACGATTGCAACCACCATTGTCCAAGCCACTTGCAGAGGAATTTTACAGATTTATCCTGACTAGAGCATCGAACCGTCCCTAATACGCCCACGGTTGTAAATATTACGCCGTATTTTCGCGCCCCGGCAAAAGCCGTAGGCCTCGTGAAGAATGGTTGGACGGCACGGGTCCCGTCCTTTCCCGTCCGTACCGTCCGTTTACATCGTATCTACGGCCCTTGCATATCCAAGAGCAAATGTGTGGAAAATTGTCTTGAATTCAGCGCTACAAGCACCCTAGCACTCACCATATAACAAGGTCCATGCATCGGATCCAATGTTCAGCTTGAACCGGAGATGTCGGCAGATCTCGGGCCGGCAGTGATTTCCTCCGCGATCACCGATGAATGAGGTCGGCGATGACGGCGCCTCACAACCGGCAGCCTGGCAATCTTCGGCATTGTACGGCGACGATTGGCATCTTCGGGATGTTGATTGAGTCCATTTTGGGAAGGCGTACTTAACTCATAAACGGACGGTTACGGGGACACGTTCACTACTCGCTCCGTACCGTTCAAAAGTTCAGCCAACTTGTCGACGGGTACGGGCACGTAGCCGTTTTTATTGGCCGTCGTTCCGTGAAAAACAGCGCTAGTACGCCGAACGTCGGTCGAAGAGCGAGAAGACTGGCAAGGAGAAGACTCAGCTGAGTATGGGAGGAGTCCTCTCATCCTCTTACAGTTTGCCGTGAAATTTCGAGGAATCATTCATCAATGATCATCCTGTGCCCTTTCTGAGCAGCCATCGAAATGCAAGAAAAGACTAACTAAATAAGAATAGCACTAAGAGTCAACATGACCACAGGTGTGGATTTGATTCGAGACAAGCGAGCTACAATTGACCACGAAAGACAAAGCAAGACCGGGATACGTACTACGTAAATAACATGATTGGCCTGAAAAATTGGGTAGAGGAACAACTAGTTGTATAAGGAACTGGAGTCCACAGCGCTAGGATAGAGTATCAGCGCAAATGTAACAGTGACAGAATGAAAGAGCCATACTGCAGTTCCCAATCCTGCACACCAGGTTCAATTGGCGAGCGGACAGATCCGATGAAACCATTCTGTGTTTGGAGACATTCCGACTCCACCATGTCCATATACACATCAGGCTAAGCAGGTGTTGAGAGAAGAATTAGGAGTTTGGGATATCTGGCGTACAATGGATGTCAAACAAGTCTCATAGGTGTTATTAGCATCATCATTCAAAAACACGAGTGCGCAGGTGCTGTTGACGAGGTGAAGGGCCAATCCTGAGAGCGGGGGAATGATGACTGTCATCGGTCGAATTAGACCTTAAGTGGGATGCATATTCATGTCGAGAATGGTAAAAGGGTAAGGCCCAACTCACTGTCCACCACCGCAGTGTCAATGTTAGCGCAATCTCCGAGTGTTGGCAGATCGGTGGGCCCCTGCGTGCAGATGAATGTACCTGGGGGATAGGGATGGATGGATGGATCATGGACTCGGAGCAGATCTCGGGGCCTTCGAGGAAACTCACTATCAAAAACTTCACTGCTTTCCATTATCCCACACAAGTCAATTGGTGTCTGACTCTGGCGCTTCGATTCTTCCGGTTGACTACTGACGCACGAAAAGTACACCAGTGTCAAATTGGTGAATGTTTCCAAACCCGTATTTGGGTCAGGAACCTGGTATATGGCCTCGGAGACAATGGTAGCATCTCCATCCGGGAGACAGCCAGGGACATTGAGAGATGCTACTACTGCAAAGAGAATAAACGCAACAAGGGCGGAAGTGGAGGTCATGGTCGGGATGACTTGATTAGAACTCCTCGGACTCCACCGCTTCTCAGCTTTATATGTGGCCAAGTGTGGACAACATTGGAGATGAAGGCTGTCTATCTGTCAATTCAGAGATAAGCATCTGATCTTGTTAAACATATCACTAAAGAATTTAGATAAATAGCAGGTGCGCGCGCAATACCACACGCGTAACGTGCCCCTGGACACGGAACAGATTGCTGCGCAGACGGGGAAGCGCCGGCCGGCCCGCTCTCCCATCAGTATTCACAACACAGAGTTGTGCCACCAACGGCATCGGCGCTCGCACCCCGCGCCTTCGGACGCGCCTGGGGACGCGGAAGATGCTTAAGCGCCCAAGTCTTGGTACGCGCACCACGCGTACGGGTACGACGATGGATATACGCACGCACGCCCCTCATACGCCCGGTGGCATCTCCAGCACGACGCGCCTGGGTAGCGGGCAAGATACGCAGATCCTCGTGCAGGCGGGAACGCAGACTCGAGTCGCAGGTTTCCCCGTCGTCGCCGACGCGCGGATCCGGAGGAAGAGCCGAATGCCCGCCCCTACGGGCAGCGGAATCGGCGAGCGGCACAGGCAGCGCGACGGGGGCAGCGCGACGCGCACCACAAGCGTACGAGCACGTCGCAAGCACACACGCCCGCTACGCCCGTACGTCCGGGCGTATCAATCCCCAGCATGATGCTCCTGGGTAGCGGGCACGGTATGCAGATCCGCTGCTCGTGCGGACGCGTACGCAGACTCGAGGACGGATACGCAGACTTGAGTCGCAGTTCTTCCCATCCGCCACCGGCGCGCGGGCAGAGTCGAAAGCCCCGCTACGGGCAGCGGCATCGAGGAGCAACATGAACAGCGCCACGCGGACAGAACACGGCGCATATACGACCACACGCGCCCGCTACTCGTCGCATGCCATAGGGTAGACCACAGCCTTACACGTGCAGGGTACGCGGAGCTTCGTGCGGACGAGGACGCAGACCCGAAGTGCGGGTCTCCCTCCCGCTGCCAAATGCCCGCTTCGCCTCGCGCACGAGCCACCCAGTCGCACACGTTCCCTCTTTCCTTCCATCTGATTTCCCTTCTCGCCCATCATGAGAACGAGTGGGAGGCTCAGGGCGAGGGTGCGCGGGCGAGTGTGGTGAGGCCCAAGATGCACTCACAGATCGTCTTGGTCACTAGAAACTCGGTCAGCGATGGCGAAAAGCAAGTGGGAAAGATGTGAAGGAGGAATGAATGGGAGACGACGGGGAGGAGGTCTCGAGCAATCCAGTCCCCATCCATTCCCGACATTTGCGTCCAGGCTGACGCGCGATGGCCGTCCTCCGTCCCTCGGGCGTCACGTGGTGTGGTGGTCATACAACTCGCGAGGACTCCCAGTACTCCACGCCCGGTGCCGGAAGCAAAGGTGTGCCTGTGGATCTCAGGCACTCTCTGTACACACTCCGCAGTCCATGGTAGGGCATCCGTCATCCTCCCGACTTCATCTCGCTTCTCCGCCTTCCGAGAACCTAGAACCAGGCGTGCTCACCCGAATCCATCCGACGGTATGGGACTGAAGTTGCGAAGGCGGCGCCTGTGTGCGCACATAGTTAGCATCTTGCCTTCGACGGGAAGAGAAAGTAGTCAAGAAAAAGAAGTGAAGGAGGCCGGGCGGCGGGAGGGACTAGAGGAAGGAAGGGCGTATATAAGGGAACGCGGAGGGAAGGGAAGAATGAGAAAGCGGAAACTGAAGCCTCCGAGACGTTACTGCACAGAGGAACTCGATACGATCCAGACTTGACGGTTGCTTGACGGTGAACCTGGTGATGTGACACAGTCGCAAACAACCTCCTCCACCCATTTATGGTAATAACAACCCACATTCCATATCAGTCATCTGATCATTCGCTTGCAAACATTTTGATAATCGGGCCATTCTCCCGATCCTGTTGCAGTTCCATGCTGAGACGCTATGAAACTTTAGTGAGAACAATATTCCGCCGCTCATCCTCCCACGATTTACTTACAAGGCAGATAATTTGACGAGTAGACCATCCTCTCGACGCCATTGTGATCACTCCAAAACCACGGAACCAGCACTTCCGATGATTTTCTGGTGATTACCCTGGTTCATTTGACTCTAAGTACTATTGTGGACCCCGTACTTGGCCACCCCCCCTAGTTGGCCATTTGGTGGCTAGCATCCGGAGACACAATGTTCATAAACTGGCATTATGAGGGATGAGAGTAGGACCCATAACGAAGGCCTGAACCGAATTTGGAGTCCAAGTGATGAGTTGATGGAAAGTTACGACATGTCGGATCAGGCTCCGAAACGTGTGAACATCATTTTCTTATTGCCGGCGCGGCTCAGAGGTCTGGGCTCAACTCCCTTTCGACCAATTCTTCGCCATTCCAGGAGTTTGTGGACTTGTTCTGTTCCCCTGATCTGGGCGGATCATTTTCCACCATTTTTACCGTGTTTAGGCCAGAAAATCTTTTGCTATCCTCGGGTGAAGGTACCACTCCTTTTTTTGAGGGACTCATACTGGCAGACGTCGTATAAGATGAAACTGTGGGGCTACTGATCTGGAACTTGGCATGAGGTCTTTTGGAATCCAATACTTCAACTTAGGATGCACTTCGAAATTTTAGCTGCTCAGCTCCCCTCTCAGTGCAATGCTTTGCCGCAAACCACACAATTTTGATCCTGCCAACAGAGGGATTTTTTTGGGGAGCTGGGAGCACTTGGGTATGAAGTTATCAATGCAAAATATGTTGTATAGCCTTCTTTCACACTGTTTGAAGCCCAATTTGAGCTGCAGCATCGTTCCATCCTTCGCTAGACACGCCATTGCTCCAGCACCCTCAGTTCGGGCTTTTCCCCCATCCGAAGAGCACTTGTGTACACCCCGAATATGGGTCGCATGTAGACTGAGATAAGTTCTAATTGTGGATATATACCCTAGTTACGATTCCCGATGGCTCCGGTCGCCGAGTTCAAGCTTCAAAGCTTGGCTTGGGGAGGTGGCCAACTAGCCTGTTATTTGGGCTTGTTGTACTGCCTTCCAAAAAGAATTCACTGCGAAGGCAGATCTTCATGTCTTTGGGTGGAAGTGGGCTTAAACTCTTCGTAGGATGCCTGCCTTTCATCTGACGCGGTTCGATGCCAAAGGCTGATAGCGAAGCATGAATGCTTAGGTGGCCAAGTACGGGGTCAAAAATAATACGGGATAATATGTTTTGCGGGTGTCGGCCATGAAATTGGTCATCATATCTCGTCTCTACAAAACCTTGGGCTGAAAGGCGGAGAGAATGGGCCGTTTTTGCAGAGGAATATTGCAAGAATATTCAGCGACATTTCCTAGTCTTTATCGTCCTGTTTCTTTCGTTTGAGCGAAGAAGGACAAATATCTCCGATTTTGATATGCATCGGGTGCCGACTAGATATAACTTGAGCTTTTCGATTTGATCGGAGTTATAACAATCTACTCATCACTCAGACTGATATTTTTGCTTGGACACCCTATACACTTAGCTGACATTGACAGCAAACTCGAGCGTCAATCTGCCGTTAACAATTAATCAGAAGTGACGTTTGGAACGTGAGACGGTAGGCGCTCTGCAGTAATATATAAGAGAATTTATTTATTTCCAATGTCAAGCTCCACACTCCGTTCACAAAATGGTCCGCTTCACCCTCACCATCCTTGCGCTAGTTCTCCCCGCCGTCGCATCGCCAGTGGGTGTAGTTCGTGTGCAAACGGCGGCATTGCGCTGACCAGACCTAGGTCCAGGTCCGGGACAGCCGGAACGTCCATCGGTTTTTGCCAGGAAGGTTGAGAGATACCGCCCCCACCACGGACGTCACAGCACTCGAATACGATACGTGAAACGTGTCGCTGATAAACGGACTGGCGACGACACCGTCATCCTCGGGAACGAGGCGCTGAGGGCTCTGAACGGCGGGGACGACCCTGGCACGGACGTCACAGCCATCGAATACGGCTTGAAAGCGAAACACGTCGTTGATGAATGAGCAATGAAAGACTCACGACGGGACATTGTTACCTACCAGGATCAAAACCTCTTCCTTTTTGCTTCCTTGGATTACGAGTCCTAAAGATTTATTTTTAGACTCGTTCTTAGTCAGATTATTTGCAGCGAGAAACCCTCTCTTGAGAATAATGACGTTCGTTACACGTATTTCTATGGAAAGCCAGAGCACCACGCTCCGAAACAAATGATGGCATCAAGTGATAGATGATGGCCATATTGTGCCGCGAGCTCCCGTTCAGGCGAAGGCGACCTTTCCTGAGCGTATTTTCCTCTTACCCAGCATTATGTAGAATGACAAAACATTTTTAGTACGCTACATCTTAGTTGACCCTAGATTAGGGAATATCTGGGGCTTCAAATGCCGAAAACACAGCATTTGCCGGTGGTCGACAGATATTTTTCAAGCTCCTTCGGTTTCCAACACCTTAGTTTAGCCCGAAATGAGCTGTTGGAGTGAAATAATGTTCTTAAATGTGTGCCAGACCCAAGAATACATCCTCCATGTGTCCCCATTTTAAACCCGAATTACTTGTTGGTAACTCTATTGAATGTTGATGTCTTTAACAACCTCTTTTCTACATATCAATGTTCTTCTATCATTTGGGTCAATTTGAGGACCTCCCTTCATAGTCTTCTTAATACAAGGACTGTGAATTGGAGTTCTCAAGTGTTATTCCACCATACGTAGTATTCTCCCTCTTTGCAGCTCTTCCAGGTGAGCTTTTGCGGGAACATGGATCAGAAGCCCTGATAATTGTCCTTAATGCCAGCGGAAATTTTGGACCATGTCAAAAGTGGTGTATTGGTGTTTGCCGATTGCTTCCTTTGCTCGGCACCCCACTCGGGCATCTTGGGAACCACAAAATGTGTGAGCAACTTTTCGTCCGAACGTTTGAGACATTATTGGCAGTATGAATAACATAGAATAACATATTCAAAGGTGAATAAGCTCTGAAATACTCTAATAACGACGGTTTTGCCTCCATATCAGTGTTTTTTGGGGGTTGCAGTCCCGAAAATGAAGCAAAAGGACCCCCTGCAATCTTTCTTTCACCTCTAACTTAATGCGACAGGTGAGAAGTCATGTCTCATTTTATTTTAAGAATATCGGCTTTTTCTTTGGTAGAAATGAACACAATACATGCATTTGAACTTGCCATCCGAGCTAGGAAAAGGGCCGGCCATCACTCGGCAGCTGATACCATCACTTGTTTCAAAGCGTGGTGCTCTGGCTTTCCATACATTTCCTTTTTAGTAACTGTCCCACATGCTTCCATCATTCCTCGTAATCTCTTTACATCGTACATTTGTTTCCTTGTCTCCTTGTCATGGAACGGCCCTTCTATACATCACACTGCTTCGACCTATCCTTTCTTTTCACCCTCTCTATCTCTTGCCACTCACCAAAAATCTGCGAGTCCAACACCCTTTCTGTGCCTTTGATGATGTGCCTCTGGTTCGGATCACCGGTTTGACGTGCTGTCCAGATGGTGTCGTTTAGCGCTGTGTAAGAAAGTCCACGTTAAATAACACAAACTTTCTAACATGTTATTAACGCGTTAATAACCTTTCTCACATCAGAGGTTCTGGGATGCCTGTAATTAATATGTGAGAAATACCCCCTCCCCGAGTCATTTTCAGGCCAGCAAGACAGTATAAAGTACCAGAATATTCAGTGTGGTCTGGGTTGGGGCCGGGAGCGGCGAATCGGTCAGATGCAGGTTTTTGACTTCGATTTTCCGACCAGGAACCTCAGAAATAGCTTGGAAACAGCACGAAAAAATGACCTGTAAGCGTGATTATGTCATGTTAGAAACCTGTAATTTACATGCCCTTGTTATCTAACAACAGCCTGGTTTGAATCTAACGTTAGAAACAGTTACTCACATTGCCAAATTTGATTCTTACACAGTGCTAGCGTCAGTGCTAGTGTTGTTCCTTCCACCCGCGCACCGTCGATCAAAGATCGGCGGCTGTCACCGACAGGAGTCACTGGACACTGTGACTGGGGAGAGATTACACAGCCTGAATGTATCAATATACTCAACCTGAGGGCGGGTGTCAATCAACCCGAGTGTGATCCTACTCTCAGGTTAATTGAAATTCAGCAGAAATCAACCTCGGGCTGAGTGTACTGTGCGCCCTTGGTGGTGAAATCCTGTTTATTCACGTGTTGATGAGGCAATTTCGGTCAGAATTGGAACCGGAGTCGACAGAGGGCGTGTCTTCGGGGTCTGATTGCTGAACCTTTAGGTTTGGCTACCCAGGGGAACATCGAGTTTGCGTATCAGTGTTTGATCTGTGTGTCATGCAGATTTGGTCATCACACAAAAACATTGGTAGCACAGAGTTGATGAGAAATAATAAGCAATCAAAATGCGAGTTGATTTTTACAACCTTTTGCCTTCTAATTCCTGAATTCTAGCCTGTTTCACCAACGGGAGGCACAAAAAATCTGTTAAGTTCAATATCAGCCATTAGTCATTTCTGCTTGATGTTCGGGTTGACGTGAGAATTTACTCACAACATCACCTGCTGAGAATATTGAGACGTGTGGATACACGTGCCAGGGTGTTGTAGTGGCAAATGGGCTTCATTAGTGCCAGGTTTTAAGGCACAAACAAATACATGATGCCTGTTGGAGGTTGTAAGTAATAACATGCAAGTAGTCTAGTGGCTATTACAACCTCCAACAACATATAGAATTCCTTACAGGATTTTTCTATTCCCCCGTCAATTTGTTATCTGAGTATCACACGAGGTCAGGCCCCTCCTCAAGCTGGCGCCTCTCCCAGTAACAATTCATCCTCAACTGGGGTTCAATCTGGCAGCCTTCCAACCAGGGATTCTATAATTTGTTAAAGGTTATAATAGTCCACTAGACTACAATGCCAAGGGAAATTATGACCTGTGATGCAGATGCAGCAGCAAGAGGCTAGGTAAACTATTCAAAAAATCATCCAGAGTGGGGTTTTACAATATATGCTTTGAATTTGAACATGATCTCATTTCTGCCCTGACACCTTGAATTTTTGTACAGTGTGGGCAGGGCTGCTGGAATGTTCAAGTCGATTCAACCCATACTTACCGTTATTGAACCAATTCATTAGCTTTATTATGGAGTCTATCTGACACTTACATAAAGGCGGGGACTAACCTCAAAAAATGGTCCACACGTATGCCACTTGCCTTCACCTGAACTTTATATCTTGTGTATTGTATTGTTTGATGTTTCGGGTCTCATTGTGTTGTGTTGTACTCATTATTTTCTGCATACCTTCGCTACACCATATAATTAATGTCAATGAACACCATCTTGGTAGTCAACCATTAGAGTGCAGAGCCATTTCATATCCACCTAAAGGTTCAGCATCCGCCTTGAAGAGGCCTAATCCATGTCATTATAGGAAAATAGTCAAAAAAGGAGAGTAGGATAAAGCAGGCTGAGGCGCGAGATGGAAGCAAGAAGAGAGGAGAATATGTTCACGTGATATGTAGACAAAGGACAGCAATACCGTGATCCTAATAAGAAGGTCGAACAAAAGGATTGTGTACCATGGCACAATATCCGAAGAGACCAAATGGCTCGCTTTTATGTCTAGAACACCTGAAAATGTCTCAATATCATTCATTTAACAGCCCACCATAATTACGAGCTTGAACAAATTCAGATTGCGCCCCTAAAAACAAAGGTCAAACAAAATGATTGTGTACCATGGCACAATATCTGAATGAGGCCAAATGGCACAATTTTATGTTTAGAACACCTGCAAATATCTCAATAGCATTCATTCAACAGCTCACCATAATTGTGAGCTCGAACAAATTCAGACTGCCCCTCTAAAAAATTGTGTTTCAGCACCTGTTACCATTATTAGCATCAGAACGAAAGCACTTAAAAAGGACACCCGTTCTCGGAAATTGCGATTGAAACTGGGCTGGAACCGGCTAATTCAACGTACAAGGAACTCT
The DNA here is from genome assembly GCA_029448575.1 of Mycena maculata. Taxonomy (NCBI): domain Eukaryota; kingdom Fungi; phylum Basidiomycota; class Agaricomycetes; order Agaricales; family Mycenaceae; genus Mycena; species Mycena maculata. Next base: position 494,037 of record JARJLG010000034.1, on the reverse strand, counting down.
AAACACAGAACACATGATAAGACTTCAAACTTCTGATTTTGGATCTGGTCTTTGACATCCTCCTGCACCATCATCCATAACCCCAGGCTTTACCTGATATTGAATTGATTTAGCTTGGAGATATAACACTAAAGTTACTGACTATCTTTGACTTTTTTTTATACGTTCTTATCCTTGGCTTTCGGGGCAGGCTAATCAAGTGAAGTTAATACATGGATAATCTCATTTCTTAGCCCTTACCTCGGCAATGTCCTTGAGCTAGATTGTGGTGTTCATCTTTAGTTTTGACTGGGTTTGGCTCGGTTTCTGTTGGTACATGAGAATGAATTAGATGACTGAGGATTGCAGCACTGACAGATTCAATTTTCGGAGTGATAGGGGATTCGGGGAAGGAGGATAGGAGCTGAGACATTAGCTTGACACAAAAGAACCATTGAATTATTACTCCCTACTTTTCTATGGCGAGGAGGCTGGGTAATCTTCTGCACTGCGTTCCGAGCCCCAGTAGGCAACCTCTGTTTACATTGGTTTACATCGGTCTACGTCGGCCGACCCCAGTAGGCAGGGTCTGCCGACGTTACGTAGGCCAAATTGGGTCTACAGTGGCCTACCGTCCGCCTACATCGGTCTACTCCAAGTAGACCGAGTCGGTCTACCCGTGCTTCTATGCCTAGCTCTCCCCCCGAGCTCTGCTGCAACAGTTCCACTGCGTATAATGCGTGGTCAAAACCTATAATTAACTCAATTCCATCAACCCGCCGTGAGGGCTTCTCCCGTCGACCCTGAGCCATGCTGCTGCCAGCGACGACTCTTCATGCTTTCTCCCCGCTTTCTCCTGCATCCCCTGGGCCCGCTTTTCTGCTCCACCATCTCGGGCCAGTGCATGCTCACGATGGCCCCACATGCTGCCGTTCAGCATCCCCACCTTTCAAACAAGACCTTGAGCCTTCACGAGTCGTGACGGCCGTGCCACTCTGCGACAGGTCATGGCTTCCTAAAGGCTGACAAAATTGTGAACCCCGATGTCCGGCGGCTGGGATGAGGCTGTCGTTGGGGTGTGGGACTCGAAAGGTGCGCTGGCCAGGTTTGGGTATATTCTCCTTGCATGTGTTTACAGAACATCATGTAGACGTCCAACACAGATACTGGGACGGATTCGTGCTGTGCCATGCGAGTGGTGCTGGCATTCAAGTGGAGTTGTGCTCCTGGCTACAATTTTCTCTATTGACACTGCGTGCGCAACCAGTATTTCCTCGTAATTTAATCACTGTTACTCCCTACTCTGAGTGAGACAAAAAAATTGGGAAGATATGGTTAGCTTGGGGTGGTCTAGTATGTTCCAAGATACCTTTGTACCGACTGGGATTGGGGCCCGCTGTAGAAACTAAAGCTGCAGAAAAGCCGCTGCCCAGTGTGGCTGTGTTGCCATCAAATAATGGCAGGGCTGTTCCCACAGTCTTTCAACCTCCAGCCGACTTCAATGCGGCACCGGGAATGACCAGTAACACACGCCAAGTGAGTGGGTCAAGATTCACAGGTAGTACACCGATGTCGGCAGACTCGGTCTACTCCCAGGTCTGCCTACATCTGCCTACGCGCGTAGGCAGACCCTGTGCCTACGGACCTACGGAACGCAGTGCTGGTCCTGTTGAATAGCACACATGTTCTTGCAATGGATTTCGTTGAGCAAGGAATCATCTAGGTCTGATTGCATCATATCACCATAGTTGTTGCTATTATCGAGGACATCGACCGCTTCTTCCAAGGTTATCCCACGTTCGTCCACAATAAGTACAGAAGCTGCAAAGGGAGTCAGAATAAAGGAGGTGAAATCCTTGAGGGAGATGAGGTCATTCATCATACCAATGAATTGTTCAGCAAACTTGAGAATGTCCACTGGGAGAGATTCATAGTCGACAATCTGGGGCCAGGAGTTCTTGTTGCCCAGTTTGACATATTTTGCACTGTGTTTTTCTTGCGCAAGGGCAGTACAAATCTGGAGTTCAGAGAAGGCTATGCCACGACCGGTGGGGCCAACCTCGGAGATGAGATGCTGGTATCTAGTGAAAAGCGACAGAATATGCTGGGCATCTCCGGAAGGGGATATTCGGTGGGCATGTGCTAGGAAGATCAGACCAGGATAAAGGGGCAGGGTCTAGCACAGGTTTTTTTGGATTTCTTCCTCTTTATACAAGAACAGATTACATTGGATTGCACATTGGGGAGGTACACACCTTTTTCGATGAAAGCTTTTGCCCCGGGGGTTCTTCACCTTTTCGTTTCATCTGTAGTTTGAGGGGAAGGCACAGATTTTGAGCAATATATTTCACCGACCGGTTTAGGCGGAGGCATCCGGGATTATTCCAATGGCGTCCCTGTCTAATCCACCAAAGTAAGAGAATGATTCTGCGGGGTATATCCTCGTACCTTGACTTTACCCTGTGCTTTCTTCTTCTTCCAATAAATCAATTCCAGCTGAACAGATTGAGCACACTTTCATGTACTTTGAACGTTTGAGGTTATTAGGTACGTTGCTTGGACATTTTGTTGCGCTCTGGTCCTTCCTCGGAAGATGATTTCTTTGGTATGGACCTTCCTCAGAAGTCAAACACGCTGACCAGACAAATTGCTGTGCTACGTCTGTCGGAGCCTGTGTAACTCTGGCTTTCCACGCGTTCCTATTCATTTCAGCAATTGGTGTCATTTTTGTCGGCCGTGAACCTTCTATAGAAGTCAATTTTATCTGGGTGGTAGACCTTCCTCGAGAGTCCACGCCATTCTCGTCACTTAGTTACTTTGGCTAATGTTGCGAAACTTCGTGACTTTGATGGGAAGTACTGTAAATTTGTGAAAGTTCGTGAGTTTGATGGTTTTCTGTAAATCTTCGTGAGTTAGTATTCTGGGCTTGTCAAACGGCGACTGCTCGGCACATCACAGATTGATGGATATGCCGAGTTGGCCGATTAGGTCCGGTTAGAGGTTTGGGGTTAGAGGTTTGGGTTAGGAGGTTTGGGTTAGTGGTTAGTGGTTAGGGTGGTTAGCGGTTAGTGGTTAGTGGTTAGTGTTAGTGTTAGTGTTAGGGTGAGGGATCTATATAAAAAAAACACGCTCGGCTTGTGTGAAGGAAAAGTGATGGCCGATCTTCCGAGTTCTTGAACGTACAGCATTGAACTTACGAGCTTTCACAGGATAGCATCAAACTCACGAGCTTTCACAGATTCCCATCAAAGTCACGAAGATTCATAATGCTACGCGAAGTAACTAAGTGACGAAGGTGACTACTACTCCTTCCTCGAAAGTTGGACACAGCCAAAATTCTTGAGTCATGGACCTTCCCCAGAAGTTGTAGACACCAATCTGGCTCATGCATGCATGCTGAAAAGGGAAGACCTTTGTGTGAACTGGTGGGTCCCAATTACTACAACAATTACTCTGTTTAAGAGGGTCCTCCGCGGAACCAGGTTTGCACATATGTCGCGGTGTGCGCAGTGCGGGAGCTGGCGGAATGTGAGCTGGTCGATGCGGAGCGGAAACCGAGCGAGGGTTGAGCCGAAATGATGCCTCAACTTGTGATTGCCCTATGACCAAGTTTGAATGAACAATGTTGTTCCACTGACGACTGCTACATTGTGAACTGCAGAAATCATAAGATGGCATATTATAGGCCGCAAAGCGGTGAAAGGACTCGTTGCCATGCGCCCGCAGTGGCCTAAAGCCCAAGTATCACTATGTTCGAAGAGTCATTCTCTGAGTCTGGCATCAATCGGAGTCAACCTTTGAAGAGACTGGGGTAAAGTTATTCATCGAAAATGGTCCTATACGAGCAACAGTGTTAGTGAACAGTTCAACTTCTACTAATGACACTAGTCTTGTTGTTACCGCGGGGTCTTGATCGCGGTAGAATCTTATTACATAAACATCGGAGTTTGAATTTCCCCTTGAGCGGTAGGTCAAAGCCGATACGTCATCGCATAAATTGAATACACAGAATGAGTCTTACATCCATTCCTGTACACTCTGTCTCTTCAGAATTTCGAAAAGTAAGTGTGAATACCGCTTTTGAGGGACCTCCGATAATCCCGTGATCTGTTGGCCGACCTACATAAAGTATTCCACACGGGCTCTACGGCACCTCAAAAAAGTAGGGCACAATCAATCAATAGGTCGGGTGTACCTTCTGAGGAGGTAATCTAGTCAGAAAAGAGAGGTATGTTGGTGGCGGGCGTTTTTTACTTGGAAAAATTTTACGTAATAAGATTCTACGGCGATCAAGACCCCGCGATAACCATAAACTGAGGTACGAAGTGATTCTTGTTGAAGCGTCTGTCTACGAGAGACTATAGTGACACATGATTTACTTTTTTTTTTTGTATCTGTATTTCTATACCGCAACAAGTACATGATCTACTAAGACACGGTGCCCCGTAAAGCAGAGCAGCTAAATAAGTCAGGATATGGGGGAGTAGGGTAGTTGCAACTTGCAAGTAGTTGTGAAGGAGGGCCGCACGTGATTTACTTGAACTAATCTGTCTGCGGGCGTAACTCAGGACCGCTCTATTACAGCAGGAAATAACCGACTCTTATTCTGATCAGAAAATACATATGGCCCAAGTCTCCTGACCCCGAGAGCTCGAAATTTGAACCAGCAACGACCCGCAATCGAGCATCCACTGGAAGATTGCACGGAATAGTGGTGAACCTGTTTCAGTGAATATGCCGCGGCAGGCCTTACCACAAAGCCTGAGAGATAACTCCAGATTCTTTTCGCAAGGATCAAACCACAAGTCGAGCATGGCAGAGTTACTGTAAGGTGACAGGATATATTAGGGGAAGTCAGAGTGCGTTGATTCTTACTCGATTCTCGATCCGATTCTAGTTCGATTCTGAGGTAGAATCGAGTCAGAATCGAATCGAACTTTGACCGACCCGATTCGGGATTTGATTCGGCGTCGATTCTGGGAGCGATTCTCGCTTCAGAAACCATCAGATGTGAGTTTTGATCGATTCTCGAGTCGATTCTGGACCGATTCTGTGGTTGTTCCTCCTCCGGAGGAGGAACAACACGAAACATTGATTCTCTTTCGATTCTGGCGAAGTCGATTCTGCATCGATTCTCACCTCAGAATCGAATCTGAATTGAACGCTGAATCGACGCTGAATCGTCCAGAATCGTCCACTCTGACTTCCCCTATTGGATCGGCTTTGCTACTTTCGTACCGGTACGGCCCGAGTAATAATTACGGAACGGTCTCCGCAAGGTACTCGGTTGTTGTCCAAGAAATCCTGCTCTATCGATTCGGCGGCCTATAGACTCAGGTCATGGACACTATCGTCTATGCATGAACTGAAGATACCCGATACTCACTGCCATACGACTCCAGGATCTGATTTTCTGACGTCCCCCGAGAATCTTCAGGCAAGTGGCATAGCCCTTGTGAGGTTCGATCCCAATGCGGACGGAATTGGCCCGAAAAACGGCCAAATGTATCATCCGTATGCGGACGAAAAGGCCGGAAAAAGCACCGAGGTCTCATCAAAGGTGAGGACGGAAACGGAAACTCGTATGGAGGCCGATGTCTCATCCCTGATGCGGACAGATTCACTCTACATCCAAAATTTTGACGCATATCTGGGGACCAGCGAACATGAAATGAACGGGAAGAGAAAAAATCATTACAAACTGTGTAAAATGGCCGAAAACATACCTTCTCGCGTGCCAGTGTCCGATACGTTATGCGGACGACATGGGCCTAAAAAGGGCTGACCTCCACCCAAGTGCGGACGGAATTGGCACAAAAACAGACGTGCGGAAACGGCCAAAATCAAAATTAGGATTTTAGGATCGGACCTTATAAGGGCTATGCCACTTGCCTGAATCTTCATGCAGCCGCTGTTGCACTGTCCTGGCACTCAGTTTGACGACCGAAATCAAATGTGGTTCTCATTGATTCGTATTTATCACTTGCAGGCGTCATTTGACTCTATCGTCACGGGGAGGAATCAAGAGAATGCGAGCTACCGCGAGAGGAGGGGGGCTAGAAGCCGAAATGCAGGTCTTTCAACAAGCCAAAGTTACGCAACGGCCAGAGTCTGAAGGACATTATTCCAGGAGTCACAAAAATCCTTGAATATCTAGGTTTGAAGGGAAGCGGAGAAGAATTCAGCGTGGTTTCCCGGTACCGTTGAACGTGGTGCGAAGGCTGGATTATGAGTCCATGAAGACCGGGTAGAGACTGAGGGAGATGTAGTAAAGCTTTGAGTTCACCAGTTACGAGACTGGATCGCTTTTTGACATCGCTGATATAGGAAGAAATCAGCGCGCCACGCAGGCGAACGAAGTGCGCGGACATGAGTGGTCCAGTCACCCAGTTTAAAGTTTAAACGGATTCCATTGGTAGGCAGACCTGGTTAGCCTCTGGACTAGAGGGGAGCCACGGTCTGGAGAATGGCGCACGGGGCAGAGTCTGATGATCGATGCCGCATGCAAGTGCATTTGACGTCCATGACAGGTCTGCGAAAAAAAATGGATGGCGCCGCTTCTCAAACTGGGTCTGGCGCTGCTCGTTGGGAGACGTGAGATCCTTGTCGCCCGCTTGACAATGTTTCTTTTTTAAAGAAGCATGGAATGTCCAGACCGTCGATGCACTCGGGATGTCCACCCTTCTTGGCACCAGTAGTCTACCGCTCTCTGCGTCAACTCAGTTGCGGCCCAACAATTGAAATTGCATTGCAACTATGATGTCCATGCTACAGGGGAATGGACCTTCCGTCGAGTTGAGGAACTTGGCTAGTGGCTACAAGCCGCCTGTAAGGATTCCAAAGAGAGCTGAGGTGAGCGCTGCTCGTGATCAGAAGAGGTGGCCGACGCAGAGACTGTGACAGAACCTTCTCGTTAGAAGGATGGGGAGAGAATTCCTGGCCCCATGCAGACGCGCGGATTCAGAGTGGCTCTCGAGAGCCCCCAAGTGAGATGCGTTCAAGTTCGGTTAAAGTGCAGACACGCGGCGCTCGGAGATACAAAAACTTGAAGCGCATCGAAATTCTCCTGCCTTCGCCATTCCGCGGACCTTGAACTTGTAAGATCATCTTGTGTGGTCGGCGTTTACTTATTGATCACCGGAAGCCTCATGAGCACTAGTCCGATATAATTGAGTTATGCTGCTGCCAGCGTCCACGATTTTGTTCGTCTTACTTGTTGATCCGGCCTCCCGGAACTTGAGGAGTCCATTCCAAGACTATACAATGTTTGAAGACAAGACTGCAGACTTACACGGCCGACTAGTTGAACCGAGTAAACCATATAGCCTTGGGCGAGTGATTTAAACTTACTTTCAGCGACCGGGTGGTTCCTAGGCTTCCCGAAACATACATCCCTTCACGCGAAGACCGCGCGAATCTGAAGAACGTCGCGGAAGCACCGAGGGTACACCCGTTCCCGCGCTGTCTTCGAATTAACGTTCTGCGCCGTGCAGCAAGCTGCATAATTTTGGCCTAATACCCCTCTGTGCCCACCACTGGTTAGCGCTCGTTGCTAGGAGGTTGTTCGGATCTGGCGGGCTAGCCACGGCCGACGGGATTTTTTTTCAGGATGGGGAATAGCGGAACTCCGTCGATTTTCATCAGTGTCACCTGGCGGCCCCGAAATTGCCCAGGATGCGGATATGACTTTAGTTATCGTCGCGGGCGTTACTTGTCGTCAGTTATCGTCCTCTATCGTCCTCGATCTTTAGATGGGACGTAAAGCAATCCAATTATAGCGGTGCCTGAGATGGTCGTCCTCTGTTGTAGTCTGTTGTCTTGCTCCTGATCGATGACGAAAGCGATCAGCGTTGTGGGTTTAACAAGGCTGTGCTTATCATGGGAATTCGCCGACTTGCCAGCCAAGTCCGACGAGTCACAACCGACCCGGGAGGTCTGCGATGAATATCGGTCCTACGTGTACTGGATCATTGACGCGAATGAAAAAAAAAAGAGAGAAAACCCACAGCGGCGTTTTTTGAAGAAGCAGCGGTCATTCCTCATGTTTCCCGCGTGGAGAGCAGACGTGGAGATCTTCTGGCATATGGAGATGTCGGCGCCACATAATATCCGGCGTTCGAGTTGCCGCTCTTGGCGATCTCGACCATCACAAACTTAAAAAGTCTTCCTTGGGTAGCCTTGGGTCCCGACATTCCGTGTCACAAGGGATTTCGGATTTGATGAAATCTTGATCGAGGGAGAGGATTCGGACCGAGTGTTCCTGAGAGCAAAAGTACCGTGGCATAAAGTTAGGACAGGCACGCACTCTTGCGTTGGCACTGCAAAATGACAGACTTGAGTTCCGCGGCTGCTCAAAAAGAAAGTGTTCAACGTAGTTTGTACAATGTTGTTAGGCCGTGCGGTATAACAAACCAGCAGTACAACAGGAACACCGAGCAAGAATGCATGGAGTGCGCTGAAGAGCCGGTCCAAATCAGAATCCTGCCATATTCCGGGACCGTTCAATGAAACTCGGGACGGCGCCTCCGGTCTGGGAACGGAGAAAATCCCAAAATACAGACAATTGAGGGGCGGGGCCCGTCCGTAGCGGAATGGAAGAAAAAACTGCGGCGAAAAGAGGGGAGATGCGGATCCGAGCCAAGACCCAACTGGGAAAGAACTGGTGCTTTCAGCATTCCGGTCAAGTTTTCGCCACAGACTCCACAAGGCGCACTGGCAGCGGCCGAGGAAAGACATATTCGCATCAATACTGACGATGAGAAAATGAAAAAAGTCGGGGCACCTGGTAAAATCGGGAAGAGCATGTGGCGTGGCTGGGCCCCCAGCGGTCCGTCTTTACAGGATAACATTTGGCAGATCGGCGTAACAAGGAAAGCAGTGGCGTGGTTGAATTTTTTAAAGGTGAGCAGCATGCAGTTTCCGAGAAGAGTCTTTAGAAGAAAAGACCTGGCAAATAACTCGCCATGAATGAACGGGGTCAACCAGGAAATATCACGTGTGTTGACGACCATCCGATAACGCGATAAACAATGGCAAATACGACAATTTTCCGAGTCTGCTCCTCTTTCGTTCCTCCACGTCTGCTCAGCCATTCAAGCATCTGGCGTCGTCACCCGCTGAACGACCTCAGAGTTAAACTGCGCCAAAATTACTGACCAGGAAAGAAACAAAGACCTTCGTCTATTGACCCTTGAGTACGTATTTTTTACGTGTCTCGCTGAATCCAATCTCACCTTGATCGCACTATCCTAGGTGGTCATCCGTTCGAGGTACGTCTCCCAGTACTGTTGAGCATGGATATATCCTCACGCATAGATATAGGTGAACCCCCCTGACAGGACCTACGTGCTACGCCATTTTGGTGTTACAAAAAACACACCGTCTCGATCGCCTTTTTTTCTCCTATCCACCCATCCCCTCGCCCTTAAAGCTCTTTCCTCGCTGCAAAGGGAGCGAGGAACCCGCATCAACTGAACCGCATTAACGTTTTCGTCTCTATCCGCCCGGTTTCCCCGTGGCGGTCAGGCTCGGGTCATATAATACAAATCCGCAAATCCACTCCATAAACTCGCGCAACTAGAAACAAAATGTCGCGTGTAGAGACTTTCACTGCCAGCTCTCCGATTGACTTCACCAACCCCCGGCCTTCTCCCCACTCCGAACCGCTGGGCTTCAGCCATCGTGGCAGCAGCCTACCGTGGTCCACAAACGTGTTGGTCGACAATCTATCTTCATCGCCGACTCTCCGCCTCACGGCGAGTCCCATTTTGGGAGCCAACATTCCCTTCAATGACAATATTTTCCCGTCGTTGCCCCCTCTCCTCCACGGACACCCAGACGTCCATCTGCGAAACGGCGTGATGAATGCCTATAGCCTGGCGGCTACCCACGATCCGGACGCCGAAAGAGCGTTCTTCGTGGCCGATCTAAGCCAGGTTTACCGACAACACTTGCGCTGGCAAGCGTGTCTCCCCGAAATTCAGCCCTTTTACGGTTAGTTTAACGTCATCATACATTTATTTTCATTTCTCATTCCTCGCGTAGCCGTCAAGTGCAACCCTGACCCGTACGTCCTTCGGCTCCTCGCGGCACTGGGCACCGGCTTCGACTGTGCCTCGAACGGAGAAATTTCCCAGGTCCTCGACCTTGGCGTGGATCCCTCCCGCATCGTATTCGCGAATCCATGCAAGGCCGTCTCGTTCGTGCGCAATGCGGGCAGGGTGGGCGTGGATCTCATGACGTTCGACAACGCGGACGAGCTCTACAAGATCGCGCGCGCCCACCCCGGGGCTCAGCTCGTGGTGCGCATCTTGACGGACGACACGAAAAGCCTCTGCGCCCTCGGCGTCAAATTTGGAGCCCCGCTCGTGACCGTGCCCGGGTTGCTCGCAAAGGCCAAGGAGTTAAATCTGAACGTCGTGGGAGTGAGCTTCCACGTCGGCAGTGGGTGTTACGACCCGTCCGTATACACGGACGCCATCGTGCGCGCGGGAGCGGCCTTCGACATGGGCACCGAGGCTGGCTATCAATTTTCCCTGCTTGACGTTGGTGGGGGCTTCGAGGATGCGCTTTTCGAGCAAGCGGCGACATTCTTGACGGCTGCGATCGCCGCTCATTTCCCCGATCGACGCGGTATCAAAATCATTGCCGAACCAGGAAGGTTCTACGTCTCCAAGGCGTTTAGTCTTGCGGTTAATATCATTGCCCGGAGGGCGCCGTTGACCGAGGCTCCTAGTCTGGCTCAGGACACGTCCCTCGATCAGCCATCCGTCATGTGTCAGTGATGTTTTTTCAATTGTCGGCATGTCGCAAAACTAACTCTCCGTTGCCAGATTACATCAATGATGGAGTGTACGGCGCATTTAACTGCATTATGTTCGACCATCAGACGGCACACCCGTATGTTCTGTCGATGGGTGGTTCTTTCCACGTTATGGACTCGGAGCCCGTCGCCAGCAGCAGCGTATGGGGCCCAACATGCGACTCTATTGACTGCGTGTGCCCGTCGACGCCGCTGCCGAGTGCTCTCCGCGTCGGCGATTGGCTGGGCTTTGACAATATGGGAGCATACACGCTGTGTGCCGCCAGCCAATTCAATGGGTTCGAGGTCGGCAAGGTTATATATACGACGGGAGGATTTCACGCGTCAGAAGTGCGGAGCGCGCTTGCCAGGTTCGCGGCGCAAGGACACGGGCTCTGACACGATACTTGGTACGAAATACCCGCAGGGCGTTTGAACGATTTATTCGGGATAGATATAGAAACGATGTCGACATGCATCGGACCTCGGATGTTCCGCTAGAAATGAATACACGTAGAAATGGACCGGATATATGGCACTGACGAGAATCGAAGCACCGAGGAAGGTTCATCAGCGCGTGGAACCCCGCCTTACCCCAGTTTATTTCCACCCAAGCTCGGGACCGAGATAAGCAACGGGCCGAAAATCTCCATCGTTCCGTGCGCTATGTCGGACCCGGTCCCACGATCTTGTGTCAAAGACCCGATCGAGGCAAGATCGAGGATCAAGCTTCTAGGAACGTCTCGAGGAAATTCTAAATTGGGACCTAGGACCAAACGTCAAGGAGACAAATTAAAACGTGGAATACGCGTGCAGAATCCCGCGGTAGTTTCTCAATGAAGGAACAGAGCATTTGGTTCCGTCTGGCTGGACTCGGGCGTCACGTCGAATGGAGACAGTCAACAAGTATGTCATTGCCGCAAAACAGCAGCGGGAGTGGAAAGGAGTGGAAACTGAAATGCTTCTTATATAGGTGCGGCGGCCGGCACTATTAGTGGTACCATTAATAATTGTTTCTTTGCTCAAATCAAGGAGATCACTAGAAACTTTACCCCGGAGTAAATCAGATGCGATCTGCAGGGTCTGCGGACTCCTTTTTCGGAAATCTAGACCGTATCCAAACGCCTTTCTATTTCACAATTACTGGTACGCGGTTAATAGGTCGGCCAAGACCCTAGTCTCACCCGCTGTCTTGTTCTCTGACTACGCAACTTCGACCTCTACTCCGCCACTGTTGTCTATTTCTCGGAACTAGGACTGGAGGGCTCCGGCTACTGCTCATTACCCCGCACCATTCGTTCTTGGAGCCTGATGGCCGCAACGGTAATGCAGGTGAATATTGCTTGAATATCGCGTTCTCGCCTGGGTTTCATCATGTACCAGGATACAATCCAGACCGTTCAGACATCGGGGCAGAGTCCACGATTTCGCCCGTTCGCGAGCTCCGTGCACCATGTAACAAAAGGTCGATATATCACCAGTAACGACCCCCGCGGATACATGTGGGCCCATATTTCTCCCGCCACCTTCTTCGCTCACCGCCCTTTTCCAGTCCCGTCTACGAGTATCCATTGAATAGCCAGTGGATAATGATGGATATTGATGATGGATATATTCTATGGACGGGCATTTGGAAAGGTTCGTGTTCTGCCTCCATCCGCCCGAGCTAAGCTGACTTTTCTCATTTATTACTGCAGCTCTCGGGAATTCCAAAGGTGAATACGCCGGTTGCCTTGACGTCCTCTTGAATAATCGCGTGCCCTTCAGCCGACATAGTTAAAATGATTGACTCACAACCAGAGCTCGCCCATGTTATTCGACGAGTACGGGGTGGCTATCTGAAAATTCAAGGGACGTGGATGCCTTTTGATGTAGGTATTTTCGCCCTCGATCCAGGAAGTCGTCTGACACCGTCTGCCAATACAGGTTGCTCTGCGTCTCGCTCGGCGGTCAGCCATCCCCTTCTCGTGAATTTTCCCAGCGTTCCTGACGATCATTTTCCCCTCAGAGTGGCCTGGACTATCCGGGAAGATCTAATTCCTCTCTTCGGGTATGACCAGTCTTCTCACGATCGTTCAGAGCTTTTGCTTATAGTATTCTGCAGGCCAGATTTTCCAAGTACTTGTTTATCGCCGGACCAGCCAGGTTACGGCCAGGTGGTTGCGTCCGCCTCTGGCCGGCGACGAGCAAGGCGGAATCCTCAACCTGGATTCGTGCCGCTCTTCCCTGCACACAATCGAATTGATTGGTCGATGAATGGCCAGAATCAATTGTCTCTGCACCAGCCCTCGCCCTTCGCCCCCGTGCCCCCACTCAGCGGAAACCCAGCTGTACAGTATCCCACCAACCCCCTCATATACCCTGTGGACCTGCGGAAGCAAGGCCACCACACGCCGTCATCTCGAAGTCCCTCGCTGGAACATCTGGGGCAGCATCGCTACATGCCGTACCCTGCCGCACCCTCAGATATGCCCCCCCGCAGGCCGTCAGCGTCTTCCCGCAACTCCCTGTCCCTAGATATTCCCGCCCTCAGGCTGTCCTTACGCGACAGCGCGCGTACGACGCCATCACCTTCCCTCGCTGCGGACCCAATCCAGCTTCCCGCGATCCAGCCGCGCGCGAGCGAGGCCCAGTCAACGTACGCGTTGCCGCCTATATCAGCGCTCGAGGATCTGCGCGGGATCGACACGCACGACTCGGCCGCCGTCCTCCGGCGCCTGCGGTCTGACGACGACGAAGATCTACGCCAGTCCCCCCGGATAATGCGGCGCTCGTTGTCCGCCCCCGCGACGAAGTAGGTTTCCGTTTGCTACAGATAATCTTGCCTAACTTACTTTGCGCTTACAGGATCTCAATACCATTGGGGGCGGATTGGTTTACGCCCCGTCGCTCGCTAGGGCACATCCACGACGTCCCTGACAGTCGAATGGGGAATGCGCCCCTTCGCGTGTCTGTGCCGTCGGATAGCTCACGCGACGGGGACTCCACCTGTGATCCCTCTCCCGTCTCGCCAGCGACGCCCCGTTCCGCCGTCCTGGGAAGGGATCAGCTAGCGCTCGTCCCCCTCTCCATCCTGAAGGAGCAGAGCCGCATGGCTGCGCCCTACTCCTTTCCGGTCACCTTCAGCCACAACGACTGGCTGGTCGAGCGCGGCCTCAGTGAGGAGAACGACTCGCGCATCTCTGCGTGCCGATACTCGTGTATGACCGACTCGTCCGAGGGCGCGCCTGTTCCTCTGACGTTGCGGTAACCCGTCATCGTCTTTCCCGATTGCCCCGCTGTTGTGTATCACATTTGTTTGTATACTGTCCTCAGATTATACCTCCCATTACCACTACCATGCATACCTCGACCTAATCTCCCCGCAAAGCCGCACATGTATCTTACCATTCTACGCAGTGTGGACTCAATAACAATGTATCCCTTCCATGAACCTTAAACCGGGAATACTGTATCGGGAATTTTCAATTCAGTTTGGCGAACATCTTCGAGACGGCATAGGGTCGCCATAACAAATCACAATGTCCTGGACATCGCTTGATAGATCCCTCTGAGTGCGAAAGCTCGTGCTACATACTTAACGACGCGGACGTTTCCCTCAAGCTCCACAAAATCAGATGCGCTTCGGGATCCTTTTCGGAGATGCATCTACAGGGCGCCGTATACAGTGTCTTGGTCCACCGTGTATGATTATTGATATATCATTCATCGGGTGATATTCCAGTTTTGTGACAGCCGCGCCAGCGCGAGAACGGACTTGAAACGGCCATGGCCGCCGGCTGATCCAAAATGCCCTATATTATGTATGTAGATCTATGCTACACCGAGCCTGCGAAAATATTCATACCCAATGTTCTTGCAGTGAATCACTTGAGCCTAGAGTTTTCGTTAATATGCGTCTTCCTTAAAAAAGAAAGACATATACATACCCGATGGCCTGCATCAAGAGGAAACCGACAGTTGAGACGACCTAGCGCGTACGATATCAGCGGCGCTGCACCTAATAGGCTAGACAGGAACTCACGAGCGTAGCGATGATACTCGCCGGCACCCCATTCTTCAGGAAATCTATATTAGTCAGATACAGCACGCCCATCTCGTCCTCCTGCGTCGCCGCGGTCTGGTTCGGGAACCCCGACACGGGCATGCCCATCCCCGCGGAACATATGAGCCCCGTGATGAAGATGAGCAGATTCCGGTGCGGCTCAGGCAGGCTCGCCCCCACCTCCTTCGCGATGGGCACGAGGAGTACGGCCGCGATGGTGTGGCTGATGAACGTCGAAATCACCTTTTGAGTGTGAGTAAGTATTCGCAGAGACGGAGCGGAGGGAGAGGAAAGGACGTACGAGCACAACGGGCGAGAGGATGAGGACGACATTGTAGAGGGAGACGCCGTCGAGCAGGTCGCGGATGATGAGGTCGAGGACCTCCAAGAGCCCGCTCGACGTCACGCCCTTGCCGAGCGCAATCCCGCCCATCGCGAGGAACACAATCGTCCACGCAAACTGCTCAAAGTCGTCCTGCGCAGAACACCCATCAGCCTCTGCAGCGTATATAGCACAGCACACTGCGTACCTTCTTCAGCACGCCCGTCGCAAAGAACGCGACGATCGGAATAATCGCAATAACCCCCATGTCCCCAAACAGCCCCTCGATCTGGTGCGCAAAGCACCACAGCGCGATCGTGACGAGGCACACGAACGTCACCCACCACTGCTTCAGCGAGAAGCGCTCGCGCGTGGGCCGGATGAGCTTGATCTCGATGTCGCGCCCGCCATCGGGCGAGCGCGCGGGGCGGTACGCGGTGAGGAGCAGGCCCCAGATGAGGAGGAGTGAGATGGCCGAGACAGGCAGGGCGACGATGAACCACTGGCCCCAGGAGACCGGCGGGTCCATCTCGCCGATCGCGATGAGGTTTTGCGGCGAGGAGATGGGCGAACTCTGCCCGCCGATGTTGGCGGCTAGGGCGATGGCTAGCTGAACGGGTGGTCAGATTATGGCGAGCTGGGGAGGGGGACGGGACGTACGATCAAGCAGGGCGCGAAGGAGGACTTGGGCGGCAGGTTCCGCAGGATGGGCTGAAGGAGAGACGTCAGGATGGGTCATAGCGGGCGCACGATAACGGACGTACCCGTATAAGCGTGAAGCACAACGTCGGGGCTGCGACGTTACTGTAAGAGGTCCTTGAGCCGCCGTCGCTCGCGTTCAGGCAGATAGATACGCACCTGATCCACATGCTCGCAAAGCACGACACGCCCATGAACGCGAGCAGGACCGTGCTCGGGCGCGTGCCCGCAAGGCTGAGCACCCTTGTGATTAACACCCGGTCGATATTCGTCTTGCTGAGCGCGGACGAGATGGTGAAGCCGCCGATGAGGAGCATGATCGTGGGGGAGAACATCACGGAGAAGATGTACCTAGGGAAAGGGAATGCGTTGGGATGAGAACGGGCCGGCAACGATGGAGCAGCGTACTTGGTGGCGGCGGGCGGAGGCAAGGCCACCGGGTCTTCCGAGTCGTCCCGGATGACCGAGGAGCAGACGAGGAGCAGCGGGACCATCAGCGACGTGACGAAAAGCGGTATGGCCTAGCACCTGATGAGGACGGGGAGCGATGCGACGGCAACGATACGCACCTCAGTGGCCCATAGGACCGTGCAGAAGATCAACACGGCGAAGCACCGGTTCGCCTCCGGCTTATCCACATCTACGACCTGCGTATTCAGCAGCGCGACAAAGATAGCAACAGCGACGAGCAGCGCAATCTTCTTTTTCGTCGCCCGGAACCGCGCCGGGCCCCACTGGAACAACATCCCGGGTTTGCTGTCCTCCTCCTCCTCCTTCAAGAGCGATGCTCCGGCGGGACCGAGCGTCTCGCCGTCCCCGCGCCGCTCGCGCCCGATCATCTGCCGCCACACCGTGTCGCGCTCCCACGCGATGTTCTCGCGCTGGTGCAGGCGCAGCTGCTGCTTCGCGAGCCCGCGGTCGCCCCGCGTGACGCACTTCGCGTACAGGTCGACGAGGCGCGTGACCAGTGTCGTCAGCGTCGCGCGCGAGGCGGCGGTGAACGGCGGCGCCGGCTCGACGGAGCCATGCAGGTACGCGTCTTTGAGCTAGATTAAAACGATGATCAGTGGCGCATCGAGACGAAGTGGGATGGAAGGCACGCACCTCGCGGTACGTGACCTTGTCGTATCTATTCAGGGGCGTTAGCGCGGGGCTAAGGCCAGCGCAGAGGCCCGTGCTCACTTTTTCAGAATCTTGCGGAAGCCCGAGTGGTTTACCTCGACGTACGACTTGAGGGACGTCACGGAGATGTAGAGCGTCGTGATGCGGCGCTTGAATAGCAGTCGTGTGTCGTACGCGTAGTCTGATTTAGACATCCAGACGTTGTCGTGTGTGGAGGATACGCTGTTGCGCATGAAGTCGGGGGTGAGCTTGTTGGCGAGCCTGCTGATCTTGCCAAACGGGGCCGTGGGGCTGACGGGCGGTGATTCGAGATGACCATCGGAGGATGTGGAGGAGATGCTCCGTCGATGGTCATGAGGGGCCAACTCGGGAATGGCCCGTGAGCCTGAGGGGAGCTCAGAGGAGGTAGCGTACAAGGACTGGAGCACATACCTGAAGCCGACAAGGACATACGGTGGCCAGCAGAGCTCGATATTCTCCGGCGTCGTCGGGGGCTCCGGGACAGACTGTCTTCGTCTTCGTCTTCGTCTTCATCGTCTTCAAAGGGGCCGTCCAAATAGTGGTTTCCAGCCATGCCTGCCTCGTCCTGCTGTTGCACCAATTCCTCGAGCTGCGTCACCTCATCGATCAGCTCCTTCTCCTGCGCCTCGTAGAAGGCACAAATCTTCTTCAGCTCCTTCTCCAAGAGGGGCACGAACACAGCGTCGGTCTCCGCAGCGCGATTTACGAGCGACGCGCGCTCGTTGGTCTCGAGGTCGTGGTACGACGATTGGTCGTGTTGCGTCTTCTCCAGCTGGTAGATGTACTTCTTGAGGGCGTCGTAAGCGATATACTCGTCCCACCACTCTGCGACAGCATTGAATTTAAGGGCAGAGCTAGTCGAAAATTGTAAACTTTTGCCGAGCAAGAAACACGTAAGGGGAAGCGCACCTGAACTTCATGGCGGCGGGGGGTAGAGTTCAGCAACAACCAGCGGTAGCACTGGCTATAAAGAACGAAGAGCAGGCCAGAGAACGTGCGCAATACGTTGCAGCAATCCAGTCGAGGTGGTTAGCGGGTACAATCTTTTCCCACGTGACGCCCGGATCGGACATCGGCCCGAAGGTTGCACCCAGAGATCGCTTAGAGACAACGCAGGTACGGACTGCGTTGTGCATGAACGGATCCAGGACACTTGCCATTCAGTGGGTAGATTGAACTTCCAAATGTGGAAAGCTCGCCCATGCAAAGGAACGTGCGCCGCTGTAAATAAACTCAATGGAGTTCGACGAAGACAAGAAGCAGGAGACTTTACGTAAGGACGCGCGAAAAGAACAGGTCCTCGGCTCTAGCATTCCGCTGGGCTTCGAGAGAATACAGTCCGAAACATGGAAAAAGAAAAAAATACAAGGCGGGCAGGAAAGATTTCAAAGAGCTCGAGATCAGATCGAGATCAGAGTCAGAAATGTCAACAAACAAAATGTCACAAACGCGTCGCGTCGCCCACGTGCATGCTTGATGCCATCATTCCGAGTCCGCCGGTCAGTTCTTTCTTTCCATTCATGGTCCACATTCTGCTCTTCTGCCCATGGATTTGCCATGGATTTCGTTTCACCCGAAGTTTGCGGTGGACGAATTGCGCCCGTCGCTGTCACTGTTGCTGATCGGGATTCATGAGCGCCGGCGGTCAATGTTGTGTGTCCAATAGCCAGACTTCGCACTTGCCTCGCACGATTCGACTGGCTCAAGTTCACTGTGCTCAAGATTTTTGTATCCCTTAATGTGCTCCGACGGCCACTCCTACTCGAATAAGTTCGTCTTCGACCTCCAGAGATGTCTTTTGTCGCCTGCCAGCATGGTTAACAACCTCGACGCATGATTAACCCGAGTGCAACTAGGCGTTGACCGTTGCCTATTTACCCGGGCCGAGCGCGATCGTTCTGCCAAAATCGCCATCAGGAGCAGGGTCGGCACAGCTCCGAAATGGTCCACTTCGTTTCAAGATTGTGCTGTCGCTCGGGCGCATGCAAAGCGCGGCGCTGATGTAGAACAATAGTTCGAATTTATGGGCTGGACTATCCCGGTGCTAGCGCTCCGTGTAACTGCAGCAGGCTCGATGCTGCTGAACAACGAGTTTATTAACGTATCTGGTATGTTGAACATCTTACATTTCGTTAATCGCCCATTCTATGTAATCGAATTTAACCACCACCATTGGGAAATTTAATTCAACCCCTGCCCGCAGGCAAGTCCAACACTTATACATACGTTCATTCTCAACCTCCTCATTCATTGATTCATCTTCCACGGGGTTTTCATTTTCCCAATCACTCAGCTCTTCTGAGGACTTCAAGTTGATATCCTTTGAATTTGCCTTGTTGACGACTCCTTCGAAGATACTTGCGTTTAAATGGCAAATGCCTCATCAAGCAGTTTGAATGATCCGATTCTGCCGTTTCTCGTTTTCTAACCCACCCACAGGTCTACATTCTAGGACATTCGGTGATCTACGGGGATGTGTTAACGACGACACGGTATGTTCAGTTAACTACTCATGTAACCTATGGCCTGACACATTTCTTGCCGCCCGCTCGCCGCTGCACGCGCGAGGATGGATGGACCAGACGCCGCCTGTGCCCCGCAGCGTCCCCTTGCCGACGAGGAAGGGGGAGCTCGTATCGCCCTTACGCGCGACACCATTCTGTTCTGTTCCCGCGCCCGTCGCCAATTGATATGGCGTCGTCGTTTCGTGTCGTGCCTCATTCTTTCGCGCGGCTTGCGCGCGACACCACGGTGGGCTTATTGTTATCCACAGTCTTATCCATTTTTTTTACTACGGGGCAGTCAGAGTAGAAATTAAATAGCGTGTATTTGCAACGGACAAAATCGAATTTTTTTCTCCGTGGGACTCGTATCGTATCTTCTGAGATAGCGGAGCTCCACAAGAGATATTTTTGAACACGTTCCATTTCAATGGGACATGTCTCCGCCTGCGCTCTTGACGCGGTCGGGCTTCTCGACGCGTAGGCTACATAGCTTCCTCCGAGTGTTCTGCGCTCTTGCTCTGGTACCTATAGCGCTAGTACTGGCCCCACCTACGTTGAAGTTGCTGGAGTCGCGAAGTGCGCACGCTCCGCCTTGTCAGGCTGTGGGGCCTCTTGGGCTCTTCAATTTCTCGAAACTCGGCTAACATTTCTTGAGATCTGGAGAAAAAATGGCTGCAAATACACTCTAATAAGCTCCTGTCGATTCTGATCGAAATAATTCGTCTCCGGAAGTATTTCGATCAGAATCGACTCCACGCGTAAGTAAAACGCTAGTTGTATAAATGAATTGGAGCGATGACGTGGATGCAGGGTAAGTTGTCGTTGACTTCGAGTTGTGCGGAAGTATGGTGAACCGACAGACAATTTTCGCGCGAAGTGTCGCACGTCAAGTCGCCGTATGAGTGAGTGGGAGAGTGTAGGCCCCCGGTCACTCACCCATAACTCCCTCCGTTTTTTTTGAAAATTTTCGTTGATTTACTCTATGAAATTTGGCCTTTTGGAGCCTGATTTACTCTATGTTGGCCGGGTAATTCAAATTTTTCCTCCCGCTCAAAATTTTTGCTTTTTGGCCGCACCCACCGCCTCTGGTAGCCTTTCCCGCACCCCAAAAAGCGGTGCTCCCGTGGTCGTGTTGTTGTTAAATAATTGGCCCATGTTTGCTAACACCACCATCAAGGCTGAAATTGGACTCACATCGGCTCCAGCGGGCCCTCTGCTCAAAAAAAATTTCTCGAGTTCCGCCCGATCTACTCTATGGCGGAGGGAGATGAGGGCTTTAGACCTTGATTTACTCTATATCCAGTCCGGGAAAATCCAAATTTCGGCCTCTGATCTACTCTACCCCGGAGGGAGTTATGGGTGAGTGACCGGGGGCCTGAGAGTGTCGCATGTGGGTGGTCCCCGTCAACAAGGGCTGCGGTGCAATATTGAAGACGTAAATCAGCGAGGTATGTGGAGAGGAAGGAAGGAATGATTTGGGAAGAAATGACGGGGACGAGTACTTTTATAAATGTAATTGTGTCTTTCAAATTGTCATTGATGGATACCAGCGAGGTCCTCCGAGTCTCCACTAATGGAACCGACTGTTACCGCGGTGGTGTGTAGACTCCTTCCTGTCCTTTATGCTTTCGTTCCACCTCCTTTCATCCGTTGCACTGCTTAACGCCATCGCATATTGGCCTCACTGCGTTTCCGCGCAGAATGCGTCAGCCCGGGCCTTCGGCGTAAGCGGCGCCTGTTCCAAATTGGCCGAACTCTACGACGACGCGGTGCTATATAACTCTTCTGCAGACTACACGACGCAGAACATAGATTATTGGGACATCAGATGCGACCTTGCACCGACTTGCATCTTCCTTCCCACCACGGCAGACGAGGTAGCGAGCGCCGTTGGAATTTTCTCGTCGTACCAAGCGCCGTTTGCGGTCCGCGGTGGCGGGCACATGAACGTGAGTTTCCGGTTGTCGAAAGTATTGTTTGAGCTTCGACTCTAACGAGACTTTTACTAGTTCCCCGATTCTAACGACATCAACGACGGTGTTCTCCTGGCTCTGAACAACCTGAACAATATCACCGTCAACGCCAACGAGAGTACATTAACCGTCGGCCCCGGCAACCGCTGGGACGAGGTGTACACAGCGCTTGAGCCCTACGGCCTGTACATGATTGGCGGGCGGTTGAAGACCATCGGCGTTCCCGGGCTGACCCTGATTGGCGGATTCCACTACTTCATAAACAAGTACGGCTTCGCCATGGACGGTGTTGTCCAGTACGACGTGGTGCTCGGTAACGGCACGCAAGTGGTGGCCAACAACGCCACGAATCGGGACCTCTTCTGGGCTCTCAAGGGCGGCGCCAACAATTTCGGCGTCGTGACACGCTTCACATTCCAGGCGTACGCCATCCCGTTGATCAGTACGACGATCCTCGAGTTCAACACGAGCTCGGTCAAGGCCTACGTGCAGGCGACGGTCGACTTTCTCGACAACAACCCGCCCGACCTGGGCGCGGGCGCAGTCTTCACCATTCAATACAACCAAACCACCAAGGTCACGACACCGTCCATCCTCGGCGTCCAGCAGGGTACCGAGTCGCCCCCTTCCCGCTTCGCCAACTTCACCGCCATCGGCCCCACCGTTCAGATTGACAATGTCACCACGCCGCCGGTGTGGCACAACCAGCTGGACTCCCCGTTCCAAGAATTCCGAGTCCAATTCGCCCACAAAATTATGCACCCCAATGCTGCGCGCATCTACGCCATCTACCAGGCCTGGATCAAGGCCATTGACGAAGTCGCCGACGTTGAGGCCCTCCAATCCACCTTTGTCCTGAACACCATCCCAAAGACCGCCGCCGCCGTGTCCAAAAACAACGGGGTGGGTAACGTATGGTCGCTAGATGACACCCAATCTCTCATCAGTACGTGATCCCAACATTTCGCCCTCGAACGTCCATACTAACCACTATCGCAGTTTGGCAGCTCTCCAACAACTGGGCCAACGCGGCCGACGACGGGCGTATTACCAACTGGGCCATCAATTTTATTGACTCCCAGCACAAGATTAACCAGGAGCTGGGCCTCGCATCCGAGTTCCTCTATATGGGCGACGCCGGCGAGTTCCAGAAACCCTTCCTCGGTTTCCCCGCGGCGAACGTCCATAGGCTGCGTGAGATTCGCGCCGCGTACGATCCGCAAGGTGTTTTCATCCACCTGAACACGGGAGGCTTCAAGCTCAGACCTTAAGCAGCCGACCCGCCGTCTGAGTAGGATGCACGGCCCCCAAGTAGAATCTAGTAATAGAATCAGTTTTGTTGGCCCTCGAGAATAATTGAATTCCTCCGTGATTCTCAAATGGCTTAAACGTACCTAACGCTTCTCGGTTACACGCCTTCACAAATTTCTGGGAGCTTACCAGGGAGATAATATGGGAGAGTCCGCGTATCGGCAGAGATTGTAATCCAACCCACTTCGCTCGACGCTGGTTTGCAACCGTCCCGTATTTTTATGGATTGACGGCCTGTAAAAACGGTAACGTCCCCGTACCGTCAGAGGGTTTCGTGTACTCTCGGACGGTACGGGGATGGGACGGGTCGACCCGTCTACGTGGTCCCCGCAACCGTCCGTTTACGCGTAAAATATGAGTTCCCAAAATGGACAATCAACATCCCGCAGATGCCGAATCGTCGCCAAACCCGCATCAATTGCATGGCCGAACATCGCCGTAACCGCCGACGTCGCTGATCAGTAATTCCGCGCTCCCGAGAGAACCCGGCCGGCGGGCCGATGATTCCAGTTCAAGTTGAGCACCGAACAGCCCAACTTGAGTCTATTTGAGACCGTAAAACCTTGGTCAACGGTGAGACTAAATAACAATAGGACTAGTACCTTTTTGGCTTTTAATCCAGCTCAATGTTCTTCAGATTTCCTCCTGGATGCGCAAAAACCGTAAATAACGGTTTCATGCTACGGCTACACGCGCCCGAGGACAGCAGAAGGAGCTTGACTGAGGAGGTTCCCGGTAGATACTGCGCGGAGGACCCCCGAATCCGATGAATCCTATTTGGTTTCACAAAGGAGCTCAGTTCAACTTAAATAAAACACTGACAGTGAATCACGCGAACGCGTCACGTGCAAGTCTGATGGCATCACTCTGCTCTTTCCTTCCGCATTCAATGATTCATCCGCCTCGCCGGCGCCATTCTGGTTACTCCCGACGTCTGCGGTCTTTTGAAGATGGACAGATTGCGCTCGTTGCTGTTACTGTTGCTGATCGGGAAGCATCAGCGCCGGCGCCGATCTGCATGCTGTGTCCGATACTCTGTGCACAACGCAGACCTCGCACGGAAGTTGTGATTCAACCGACTCAGGCTCACAGTGCTAGGGATTATTATATCCCTTCGCGAGGTGGCCCTTCCAACTCAAATGTATTCATTTTCGACCTCCCAAGATGTCCATTATCCCCGATCATGATTCGCGACGTCCTCCCCATGGCCATCTTCATCGCTGCGGTTGGCATTTTTCTTTGGCAAGTCCCCAGCCGAAAAGAAACCTCCGTGTATAATTGGGCGCCGTTGCGGGTGCTGCAATCGTACCCGACTCTCAACATAGATCCGCAGCCTGAGCCTGATGCCTCTGCGCACGGCGGGTATAATCTTGCCGTTGACATCGTCGTCAAGAGCAGGACTAACTCGGTCAACCGCATTCTCTTCTCCCGCATTAACAAATAATCAACCCGGGTGTGAGTGTCGTCCGCCAACAGAGTGCCGTCATCACCCCGAGGTCCCCTTTTATCACACAACTGACTTCAATCAGCACTAACCCTGGTGCATCCCGAGCGCTCGGTTCAAACATCCGCTCCTGCCAGGACTCTGCGGGTCGATGGCCGGATCACGACTCGTCCGCTGAAGTAGCGCAACACCCTGGGAACCCAATTAATTTCGACATGTCAGGCATAGCTTGTAGGTCTTAACAAAATACTCAGTGATGGTATTACTCATTTCGACAGGGCGTTCAACAATCGCTGCGCGGTTAACGTCACTGAAACAGCTCAGTTAAAAAAGGGATCACAAAAGTGTCCGATTCGCTACGCTGGCACGACCTTTTTCTTCCACTTGTTCTTGTAACGTCCCTCTTTTCTCGCGTTCTTTCTTTCTTCCTGGCTGGCACATTTGCAATGGGCTCTTTCACGTTTTTCTTCTCCCTCGCCCTTTGTCTCGTTGTTGTTTCTATTTCACCCTTGGTCGCCGCCCACGCCCATGGCCATTCTCAGCATCCTGGACGGAATGTGGCCTCTGCTACAGAAATCCAGCTGCCTGCCTTGACGCTCCGCTCGCAGGCAACGGCCTTCACCTTCGACCTCGAGAGTGCCCTCCCGCCCGCCACGAGCACGTCCGCGCCGCTTTCCGTCCTCCCGAGCGCGTGTGCGGGGTACGAGGGGCCCGGGAACGAGTGCACCGCAAACATGACCGCCGCCTCGGTGACGTTTGAGGACTGTGGCACGCCGTTCACCGTCTGCCGGTGCACCGACGCGAACATGACGATGGCCACCGTCGTCGACCGCCTGGGGCGCGTGCCGGTCGGCCTGCGGCGCTTTGTCGGTGCTGTGATGATCCTCGGAGGGGAGACGCAGGCGTACACGAATCTCTCTACCGGTGATTTTATTTATGAGCTCCTAGCATTGTCTGCATTTCTGACTTTAAATTCGTAGGGGATATTCATATGTTCGGCGTCACGGAGATGGATACTTGGGTTCACGAGGTCCGTCTAACCCTCCTTTCAGCACCGTTGAGACCCACTCACCGTGGGCGCAGGCCACTCACGCGTTCGATTTTGCCGTCCCGACCGCGCCGCACTCCAATTCAACCCGCTGGACAACGGCCACGTCTCAGGACAGCTGTGCGCCGGACGACTATTCTCTTACGAACAGAGTTGAAGTATGTCTTAAATTCCTTCTCCGAGTTTAGACAACGTCCAGGTAATGAACCGTTTGGTCAGGATTTCGCGCAAATGAGTGTCATGAAGGTCTACATGCTGCTGCACAACGGGAACCTGCCGCCTGGGTTCCAGTCCGGATGCATGTCGAACCAGCTCAATTTCATGAGCACGCTTCCGTTGTACAACGCCACGCGTCTCTTTGGGAATACTTGCCACATAAACGATGCGTTACCTGGAGTTCGGTGTGTTTTTGTTTTCTGTGAAGGGTCTCTGATTTTTGCTGATTTATTTAAAGGCACAGCACGCCCCCGGCAGTCCTGGACGCAACGAGAACCTTCAAGACGGTCGCTCTGGGTCCTTCTGCCAGTGCCAGTGCTCCGGCTAAAATTGCGTTGGCAAACGCGTCCGACCCAAGGCATTCATTCAACCCGTCAATATACCGGGGTGGTGTCGTTGCGGTGCTAGTCTGGTCTCTCTTGAGTAATACATGGTTATAAGCATACTTGAAGATCGTTCGTATTAATCGGCAGGGAATGAAGCAGTTGGGGTCTTTCCTAACGTACCAGCATTATTTTTCGGAACGATCCATAGTCACCGGTCCCAGAATCCAAAGGGAGCTCATCCCACTTCGCAAGCCTTTCTAATCATCCTGCGATTGCACTTTGGGCGCGCGTTTCCTATGCTGTGTGAATGACGGCATCAGCATCGCATTTCTTTATGGACCCACAGACACACATAGCAGCTACGTATCTCTTCCTCCGCTCACTTTCAAGATGCATACCCTTGCTGCATTTGCGGTAATCGTTCTGTTTCTCGTCCTGCGGTTCCGACATAACCTCAAGGTTCATGGTGTTACTTTGAAAACATGACCATGTTACTGACTTCCACTAGCTCGTTGATAATGTCCCAGGAATGCGACCTCTTCTCCATCCGCTTGGCCTCGGGGCTCTCTTCCCTACAAGCTGGTGGAATCCTGGATTATTTTGGATATGGGAATGGCGTCGGACTTGTCAGTAGCTTCCCTTGTTTCGTCGCTTAGTCACAAATTCTTCATGCAGCTTTCTTTCATCAAACTCACGATGTTATATCAATGGTGCCACTCCTCGTGGGGGCCCCTTGCTATTACACATCTTCTCCCGACGTCATGAAACAATTGCTAAACAATGAGTTGAAAACTTATTCAATGAAACCGAACTGGCTGACATCCACCCTCTTGTAAGATCTCGTTCCATCCTCCAGATGGCAACTTTGATATCCGGTAGATTATGGGGTGACAATTTATTTTCCGCCAATGGTGATATGTGGAAGCGCCATCGGCGAATTTTGGCTCCGGCCTTCACCGCCAAAACGTCAGGACGCCTTCCCAAAATAATCGTTTGATCAGCTGATGCCAAAAGATCAGATACACTCTAGTTGCTTCCGAGACTGCTGCTGCATGCGAAGAGATGATCATCGCCGAAGGCTGGGACGCCATGGATTCCATGGTTATCGAGGATTTCAATCGGCTCCCCCTCAAAGTAAGATTGCCCTCTAGCACTTGATTTGTCAACTAATCGCGAGAGTGAAGTTGGGATTGATGATAATTGCACGCTGCGGTTTCGGTCTGCGTCTACCATGGAAGAGCGAGCCGAACGGGGAGCATGGCCTAGATCTAGAGTATGCTCTCAGATATGTTGCTCGTACTCGGTACGCGCGTGTGCGTCTTCCTCCTTGGATTTACAAACTACGACTCCAGCGGTGAATCCTGTGGATCTTCTTCCTTGACGTGTTTTGAAACTCTGGTCATAGAGTCGATGCATTTGACAGGGTTTGGAAAACTCTTGATTCATTCATGCACGAATTCCTTCGCGCGCGTCAAACGGAGCTCGTTGCGACACCTGGTGAGGATGGGCAGTCCGGAGACATATTCTCCCGTCTAGTCGCGGCCATGGACTCGGAGGGGAGGCTAGGGCTTGACGAACAAGAAATGGTACGTCGACTGCTCACTCCTTCTACGACCTTCTTGAGGCTCGGTTTAGATCGGAAATGCTTTCATGCTCATGTTCGGGGGCCATGGTGAGGTGTTCTCTTGAAAAACTCACTTCTGGGACCGACAATAAACCCAGAAACTACAGCAGCTGCTCTGGCCACAACAATGGGATTTCTCGCCATCCACCAACAGGAACAAGAAACGGCGTACTCAGAAATCGTAAACACCATTCCCCCTACACGCGACCCGGTGCGTACACTCCATTCAGTTAACTCGATGAATATATTCATATGAAGCGCAGGCTCCGAATGATTTCTCCAAAATGCCTCATCTCCTTGCGTGCTTCCATGAGTCCCTCCGGATTTTTCGTTGGTGTCTTTCACTTCGTCCTGGGGAACGAGCAACAATATAGTCTCACCGATCTCCTCAGCTGCGGCAATGTTGATCACTAGAGAAATGACTGAGGATGTGCCGATCAAGGTTCGCAGCCCGGCAGAAGAAATTATGGTGCTCAAGAAGGGGTCCCTCATGATTATCGAGATGATCGCCGTCCGTACGTGAGCAGGAGAGATCTGTTGCATTACTCAAACAAGGAGCCCAGACCGCAATCCGCGCTTCTTCCCAGACCCCGAAAAATATCGGCCGTCACGATGGTATGGGGTGGCAGACCCCGATCTCTCTATGTTCGGTACGATCTCAACCTCCCTACTGCCCCTCCGCTGAATGTACTGCATAGGAGTGGGACCTCGCGCATGTATCGGCAAAAGATTTGGTCAAACCATGGCGATATCCTTCCTCACATTTTTACTCCGTGATTGGAAAGTGGACGTCACCCTTCTCCCAGGGGAGTCACGCGCCGAGTACGAACAACGCGTAATGGGGAAAGCTCGACGCGTCGGGTTCGCTTTTGGTTGCGAATCTTTAAGTCTGAAGTTCACCCGGAGGAAATAGAGCCCGTAGCATTTGTAGGATTTTTGCGATCTAGCCAGGGCACCAGATCAATGCGCTCACAGCTGATCGGTGAACCGTGTTCCAAAGTACCCGTGTTTCAACCAAATATTGGTGCCGGCCCCGCTGACCGTGTGAGGAGATCCGAATTTGAGATTGTACGCACTCATTCTCTTTTTTTTTTTTGGTGGTACATTAGCCGGTAGCAATTAACAATAGGTTAACCCGACCGGTTCGTAAAATGTGGAATGTTAGTTCCAAGGGAGTGGTTTCCATCACCCAGAGAAATGCTTTGCGCACACCCAAAAGGGCAGTGTGGGACTGTCGCGTCACCCAATTCCGTGGCTGCTGCGTCGCCTGGGACGGGTCTGTGAGAATGCACGACTACCCACTAAAACTCTGGGCTCCTGGAGCCAGTTGGCCAGTAAGCGTTGCTCGTCATCCAGTGCTCCGGACCAGGTCTCGATGACCAGTGAGGGCGCCAGAGCGGGGCGTTTGCCTCTACGCGGCCTGTTGGCCAGCGTACTCATTCTCGAGTCCTCCTCACACCACAGTCTGGCAGGATGATATATCATCAGCCCACAAGCTCCCACCTGCCATGATATATAAACTCCCGAGCTGAGAGACCTGGCTTTGATACATCACCTAGGGACCCATCCCTAAGGCGGTAAAGAAATCAGAAAAAGAAGACAGTAATGGGACTCGAACCCAAAACCTTGGGGGTTACTTCTCAAACGAAGCAACACACAAACCAGTTAGACTAAGCAACCGACGAGGGAAGGCAGAATAGGTGGGCTCAGAGTTGATCTCCTGCGGGCAGGCGCAGGCGCAGGAGATCATGTGCTGTGACCATCATCACATTTGTTTGTTCTCATCCATTTCCGGGCTAATTGGTGTTCTCCTTCGTTCATGGACAACTACGCGCGTGTACTGTGTAAGATTGATGACAATTGTAGCCTGGTCTTTCCCTCATCATCTCCCCCATGTAACCTCCCAGTATCGCACCATGGGCCGAGAGACTGTCCACTCCCAGATCAACTCCTATCTCCAACATATGGCTGTTTGGGGCCTGCTGACTCCCTCTATTGACGACGACAAGGACATCAATGACAACAGGGATGCAGAGGGAGAGCTGTTGGCCAAGGAGGCTCAGTTACAACTTGATCTGGCTATTCTGGAGGCCATAAAGTCGACCCGTTACTTGCTGCGCAATCCGTAGACCTTGATTTTGTTGTCTCCAGAGGTATTCTGATCACATTACCTCCTTGGGGTCCTGCTTGCCAAAGAGAACGATGAAATTCTCTTTTTGCTGGATGAGATCGAGGAGATGCCAAATCAGAAGGCCTTTCATTTTTGCGGCCCACTGGATAGGGGGAAGGGTACTTTTTTCTTTGGGGGGAGGCATGGATAGAGTATTATGAAGAGGTTTGGTAGGATTTGTCAATAAATAAGGGTGGTATGGGTAAGAGAGAGCAAGTGATCTTTTTTTCAGACGGTAGAGGCTCTTGGGATACATAGATAAATAGCTACTAATTGTGACGATCAGCCATCGGCACATGATCTCCTGCGCCTGCGCCTGCGCGCAGGAGATCAACTCTGAGCCCACCTAATGATGGGGTCATACCATGGCGACAGAAATCATTCTTACCCTTGGCCCCGCCTCAGGGGCCAGGTTAGTGGTTCGGGTTAGGTTAGGTTGGTTAGTGGTTAGTGGTTAGAGGTTAGAGTTAAGGTTGGTTAGAGGTTAGGGTTCAGGTATATATGATTTTGTTGTTGTGGAGCATTTGATGGTTAGATGGTTAAGGTTAGTTCTAGTTGGTTAGGGTTAGAAACACCCTCAAAACACAGAATAAGCATGTAATAACACTTTCGAAGACCTAGGGCAGCTTGCCTGCCCTAGGTCTGGGTATTAGCAAGTCCCGGGTAGGGTAAGGGTACCTTACCCTAGCCGGGACACAAACGTAATCTTGTGTCAGTAGTCTGGCAAAGCGGTTAGTACGTTCCAGTATTTTGGACGTTCTGTGCTCCGGCGGTCGTGGGTTCGATCCCCCCTTTTGCTTCGATTTACCTTTATTCCCGAAAAGGAAAGCTGATATATCAGCTTTGTGTCCGCAACCATAGGCCTTGATATATCATGGCAGGTCGGAGCTTGGCGGGCCGATGATATATCAAAACCCCAGATACGCCTGCTCCTCATCTCCTCATCTTCGAAGATGGGTTCGTACGTGCCATGAGGACATTTCTATTGCTGCTGCATTATTCCGTACAGACGGTGTCGAAGGTTCTGAACGGTGGTGAGACTGGACTGGATCACGGACATGGACATCGGGCTTTTACATATGTAATTTTCGGGGAGTTTGTTCGAGATTTTTCATGTGCGTAGTTTGAGTCTATTTTTTGCGTTTTCACTGGATTTCGCGTCTCAGGACAGAACAGAGTTGAAGTATGTCTTAAATTCCCGAGTTTAAACAACCATTTTAACGGGAGCCTGCCAGCTGGATTCCAGCCCGGATGCATGTCGAACCAGCTCAATTTTAAGCACGCTTCCGTTGTACAACGCCACGCGTCTCTTTGGGATGGGAATATTTGCCCCATAAACGATGGGCTATCTGCAGTTCGGTGTGTTTTTGTCTTCTGTGTGCTGGCTCCTTCTGGAGTGGCCGCTTTCAACATCAGAGGGAGAACAGCCCACTCAGCGCTTGGACTGCCTGTGAACTCAGCCTTTGTACAGCTGACTGGATCAAAATTAGCTACCCTTCAGGAACAGTGGCGTGGCGTCCATTTCATTATCATCGATGAAAAATCAATGCTCGGACTGAGAATATTGGCCCAGATCGATTCTAGGTTACGCCAAATACGTCCCAGCCATGCCAACAAAGTTCTAGCAGGCTTCAATATTGCGCTAGTGGGTGATTTTGCCCAGCTACCTCCCGTTGGTGATCGACTGTCGTATGCTCCGCCCTCTATCGATGCGTCAGAAAATGGCGCACTTAGTCGGGATGGAAGCCGGCTGTATGGACAATTTACCCAAAGTTTTGCCCTTCGCGTCGTTCACAGACAGGAAGGGGACTCTCGCGAACAGCAGGACTTCCGCTCTCTCCTGCAGCATGCTTCTAAAGGCTCCCTTAGCATTGATGAATGGAAACTGCTCCAAACTAGGTCGTCCTCCACTATCTCCCCTCTCGAAAAATCCTTGTTCGACGATGCTGTCTGTCTATACACCACCCGGGACAATGTTCATGCATTAAACATGCAAGAAATTCAGGCGTTGAACGAACCTTGCGCGCGGCTAAACGCCAAGCATGACGGTGGGATTCAAGCAAGCAAGGCATCCGCAGATGATGCTGGAGGGTTGGAGAGTAGCCTCATCATTTCGTGGCGCGCGAAGGTGATGATCACACGGAACCTTTGGCAGGAACACGGTTCGTTAATTAAATTTGCGACCACGTATAAAAAGCAGCGCTGACATGGGACTTTTAAGGTTTGGTCAACGCAACGATTGGTGTGGTGGAGGATATTCTTTGGCCCGAGGGGGCAACTTCTACCTCCGAGATGCCCCTTGCGGTACTTGTGTCGTGCAAAATGTACACAGGACCTACCCTCTGGAGAACAGAACCCCGGCCTGGGTTTCCCGAGGGCATACCAGTCGTCCCCATTCCACCAGTCAAATCAAATTTCGATATCGGCGACAAACATCTGGCCCGCACACAGGCGCCTCTCAGATTGGCATGGGCTGTCACGGTACATAAATCTCAAGGTCTGACGCTGCCAAAGATCAAACTTGGTCTTGGGAAAAAAGAGTTTGCAGTAGGCCTTACATTTGTCGGGCTTTCCAGAGTCAAGGCACTCACGGATATCATGTTTGTGGGTCAATTCGATTATTCGCGGGTCCAAAATCTTGGTGGAAAGAATCTTCAGTACCGCTTGGATGATTTTGTACGCAGATACCCTCGTACATAATTTCTGTATTAGCTGTATAATACCGACTCTGTCTTCGAAGCGAGCACCCGGCGCGGCCGCGGATCTATTTTCCAATTGATCGTGTTGCATCGTGTTTGTGTCATTCGCGTCGCGGTCAGCTATCACGTTCTCTCTGCGGAGGTTTCACCATCCGTTGCTCCAACTTTGCTCCAACTCCAAGAAAGAAAAGGATCGTACCCCGGCATCCCGCCCTACTCTCATCTTAAATTTTAACTACTGCCGTCGTGTCGCGTACCTTCACGGCTATGAGATCCATCCGACAAGCACTCATCTGACTTCTACGCGACGTATGGGGTCCTCGAGGCTTCATCTCTTCAGGGTTGAGCGCCCGGAGCTTCATTATTGACCCGGTCTCTGACACCGCATGTGAGAAACCGGCGGATTCAAATACCTGGCAGAGCTTCGATACGAATTCCCACTGCTTTCCATGTCTCCTCCCACCACTCTCCTCGCTCAAGTTCGGACGCTCGTGACTGTCGATGTTGACTCGATGGATCCTGATGTCGCAGCTCAGTACAGCACGCCTCAGAAGTTCTGCGACATGACCTCCAACCAAGCCATTGTCCATGGGCAGGCGGCGCTACCCGAGCGCAGCGCGTTGCTTCAGGCAGCGGTGGAATATGTGACCAAGGAGACGAACGGGAAAGGAGAGAACTTTCAGCAGGATGTTGTGGATGTCTTGGTGAGCTCGGAGCCGAGTATCAGGGTTTCGAATTCGCTCATGGGAGTGCCAAATCCGCAGACAGTTCTCCTTGCCAAAGAGGTGTATCCAAATCTTACAGGGAACGTGCACGCTCAGACCTCTCCCTCTGCGGCGTACGACACGCAGAAAACCATCGATCACGCGCGGAAGCTTGTAACCCTGTTCGGAAAACATGGCATACCCCAGTACGATACTTTTTTATAACAATCGCTATATAACCAACGAATCCACGCAGGAATCGCGTCTGCATTAAGATTCCTGCAACACCCGAATCCCTCCTATCGTGCCGCGAGCTCCAGGCGTCGGGTATCCAGACGCTCGCGACGTGTTTATTCTCGCTTCCGCAGGCCGTGGCCGCGAGCCAGGCGGGCTGCACATACGTTGCGCCGTATTTCAACGGTGAAACATGTGCAATTCTTTATTCCAATTTACTCACCAGGAATCCAGAGCTGCGCGTGCACTTCCAAGTCGGGTTGTGGAAAGAGTATGCCGACACGAAAACGGAACATCCCATGAGCCCGGTTATCCTGAGCATTGTGCATGCGTTCCGAGAGCTGGGTTCCAAGACGCTAGTTATGCCCGCGAGGTACTGATCTTTGCCGCCTCCGGATTCTCTTTCTAATTCCATACTGTAGTATTGTTACTCCTCAGGAGGCAAGCCATTGCGATTGAATCAAGGCTTCATTGACGTTCTATCTTAGGTCGTTGCTCTCGTATCTTTGTCCCCGAACCACCTCACTCTCTCCGGCGGCGTTTTGGATGCCCTCGCGGCCTTACCTGCGCTCGAGCCCGAGGCTTTCACCTCACCGATGCCACCGACTTCCTCGGCGATCCAAGGTGGGAGTTGTTGCTCTTGGTCGGTATTATTTGCTTATGCGTTAGGCGATTATCTCGCGGATAATGGTGCCCTCTTGGGTGAGGCATTGGCAGGAGACGCAGAGGTGCAGCGGAAACTCGCCGATGCGCTGGCCATATTCGGGGAGAAGGAGGTGGAAACACGAGAGTTGGTGAAAGCGTTCGTTGATCGTAAGTAGGAAGCCTTCCGGGAGAGGCGGAAAGTACTTGTTGTTTGCCCACTTATGTTTAAACTGTAAATGCAATGCAGAATCCACAGAAACAGCGCATCCTGGTTCAGAGTTGTGCGGGGCGCAACACGGAGCTCACCAAGGTTGCGGAGGTTGCCTGCGAGATGGGGTCGAGGGACACTGTCCCGAAGACCCTGTTCAAATCCAGGACGGCCGGTGCTTTACTATGGCTATGTATCGCTCAATGAGTATAAGAACCCAGCGCCATCATGCGGCGAGAACTTACCGCACCCCCTTGGCGCAGCAGAACCACCGTCGTAAACTGGTGCTATAGAATCCTACCAAGAAGGCACCGTCCGGTATCTGACAGGTGCTCCCAGACAGACTTGTTACATTGTATAGCGGAAGTGTGCCCAGAAAATCCAGCTGGATGTGCATGCAGCCGGCACGGAATCCCGGCGGTAGGTAACCATTGTCACTGTGGAGCAGCATATAGACCTTTATGCTGCACATTTTCCGGATTCAATGGATTCATGATGAAAGAAAGTTAAAGGGGTCTGAAGTCGGGCGATCCAGTCCAGAAATTTGTACATTCAAGCCAAGAATGGGCAGGAAACCCTGATGTACGAATAACATAGAAACCTAGGTCAGTCTCATGCAGTAGTCGGGATTCCCCACCGGATTCTATCGGGTCAAATACTAAAGCAACTGGAACGAAATATTACGAGGTGAGGACTCACTAACGCCCAATTCGGCATTTTTGTCACCTTCCCGCTGCCCCCGCCGACCGCGAATGTGAACACAAAGACCATAACCTGTTCCGCCCGGGCGTCAGTTAATCGGGAGTATCATCAAGTAAGGGCAGTATGCTCGCCTGGGTGCCTCCGTCGAGGGCAGCAGAGAGGAGGAAATTATACTTGCGGAACCTGCGCGGGCGGTAGCGGCGGAGGTAGTACTGAGAGAAGAGAGCGAGCAAGAAGGTCGTGAATGTGGACGATGTACCACCACCTCAAATACGTACACTAGGTAAATACGCGTCAAGTATAGAAAGGACATATGCACCATATTGGAACTTCGGGGTATTACCTAAAAAAACTGTGAGAGCAAGCTAATCAGAGGAGCCTGCATGGTGAGGATACCTTCATTTCTGCGAGATGAGCATCATATGCAACGCCCACCTGGTAATTCATCAAACAACAGGGAAGGATCCACGAGACAAGAATGCATTAATACTCTATATTGTCGGATTACTTCCAGGATGTCTTTGCCATACCAAAGAACAACATGTGTAATGGTCGCCCCGATGGAGAGGTTCGTGCCGATATTCGAGAGAACCTGTGAGCTCACGAACCACGGAAGACCCTATTGATATACACTTCAATATCTGGGGAATAGGATAGCCGGCGGCCCGGATCCAGGTGAGCGTACCTGCACTTCCAGCGATGTTTTATCGAGCCGGAAGTTCTCGTCCAGGATCGCGAGCTGGTCGTACGGCGTCCCATTTTCGTAGAACAGCGTTTTACCCAGACATTGTTGACATACACAGCGCAGAAGGCAATTCTGTCACAGGAAGTATGAGCGGCAATAGAGCGGGTATGATAAACGCATCCGTACATGGATAAGTATCCCGAATAGAGAGATAGCTGAGTTGAGAGCAGTGAAGAAGGCGCCAATCGAGTAACCTGGGACGAATTCTTTCCATGAGATATCACAGGGAGGCAAGACACACCACCACTTCCTGAATGTCGCGACAAATCAAATCAATCAAGAAAAAAAGCGGTTGTGGATGAGCCGTACCGACATAGTTCCAATCGAAACAAAAGGCAAAAAGGCCGAGACCCTCATTACCCACCGCACCGCCTAAAAATTGGGGTTCAGGAAAAGATGCAGGATACTACAAGTAGAATAACGGGCACCGAAAATACGGGTAAACCACGGACTGTCACGCTTGGCAAGGCAGAATATGCTGATCCCGGTGAGAGTCCTGTCCTCGAAAGTAAGAAACTCGTGCAATCTATTGCAGAGGACACCCACGGTGCAATGAACTCGGGGAACCACTCAATGCCAATAAAACACGACCAGAACACAGGGGGCAACAAGTGAGGCAGGTAACTGTTACATGCCTCAAAGGCAGTTGCCAGGCAGTTGCTAGGCATGCAACAGGGCAGGTGGCGCCGCAGTCAAAGAGCTCAAAGAACTCGTGGCCCCACTCGGCTTTCAATCAGATTACCCGGGTGTTCTATAGCGTATAAGTTGTGACCCGACGACCCGGTCATCGCCCGATCGGGTGTCAGCACCGCCTCCTGTCAACCAAATTCAAGCTCCGCTAGGCGGGTGCCGAGCTCACTTTGGCGGTGGGTCACAGCCTTTTGCCATCTCACCGATCGTCTCCCTCTGCCAAGTCAAGGCTCTTTTGGTGGACGAAGTCAATGATCGACTCGTCCGTATAAGGTAATTTCGCTCCTCCCACATCCGTTAATGGGAATTCTCCAGATGGCTTAACTCTCTGAGGTAGGTTCCCTTCATTTTATTACTCACACACTTGATTCGTCTTTAATTAGATTCAACATATTATCTTTACTGCAACATCTATCCTACCGAGTCTCATCCATGCACAACCCAACCTGGACTGACTTTCCAGCAGGACACCGGAGCTTCATTTCGTACCTTCAAAGACGCCAATGTGAGTAGTTTCATGGGCTGAGAGGCCATGAATCAATTGTATTTTAGATCTTTCTTCAATTCGATGGTTGGGGCCTGCGGCCTGAGGTGATTTCGTTCGAGTCGGCTTTCTGACGCGTCCGGGCAACTCTCTGCGCCGCTATTCGGACGCATGAGCAATTACCAGCAAGATCACCAGGTGTGCACCTTTCTGGCACACTCTGGCGCGTAACACTGACAGCAGTTACTTGCCCCGCGCTGGCCGGCGCGCTTGGGGCGTGTTCGAATTTTCCGGATTTCTTTTCTGACTACGTGGTTATTTAGGTGCAATTTGGCGTGCGCTGCAGACGGTTGTGCAAGGCGAGCGCTTTCCCCCCTGATTCGAGTGGGTGTCGCAGTTCTGAGCTGAGGAGTCGTGCGGCAGCGGGCGGGGTTGAGATGAGCGGGCATAGGTCTGCGAAAAAAACGATTTGACTCGCCGTGAATTCTTGCCTGGATTTCCTCCGTGCTTGCTAACCACTCTCGGAACATCTTTTCTTTGGCCCTTTTGCCGTTGACGAGTTTACGGAGACTTGTGTGGTGCGCATCTTTATTTCGCACTGTAGCTTGAGTTTGACGAGTCCATTTCAGATCGGACTTGGACCGCGGCATAGCACACAATTCGAAGGAAGATAGGTGCACGTCTGACGGTGTTTACTCGCCCGCATCGGGTTTGCTTTCCAGATTTATGGTTTGTGGAGTCGGACGGGTTTTCCACGGGATGCGAGATTCCGAGGTGGATATGGGCGGGATGCAGCGGCGGCGGCGTGTGTGACAAGGAGCTGTACACGGAGCCTTGGTCGCGGATTAGCAACAGCGGTGCATGTGCAGGCCTGGTTGCGGGCGTCACAAGTGCGAAGGTGGGGTCGGCGGGGGCGAACAGGTGGCAGCGACCAAAGAGTGGCGGCGGGCGAAAGGCAGCGGGATGTACCTGAGCCAGGCGATCAGCGGGCCGAGAGCGAGGTCGAGAAGGACTTGGTGGAGATCCAGTGCGCTAGTAAATATTTGGGTATTAGGTGCTCGGCGGTGATTCAGAGTAGCGAGAGCCGTGCGAGTGGATCCAGAGAGTAGACAGATAGCAAAAGCAGATGGATTGAAACAACGATATCTCTCGGGTGTGCGAATAAGACAGGAAGTATCTCTAATCAGAATCCTCGCTAGTAAGGTCTATTATGCCTTCGGCAGCGAGTTGCCTATGTGCCTCAACCAAATTCTCTTTGTTGATAGTCGTGTTTGAGCGTGGCCGACTCGGAACAACAGCCAACTGCAACAGGTTAAGTACCAGTCGAGCGTAAACAATGATTAAAATGAACTTACATTCGTTGACACTGCCGTTAGATCGCGCATCGCTACCGCAAGAATAACCTGAGGAATTGACACAAGTTTTATCTCTGCCTCGGATATCCCTGGAATAGCACCTAAACCGGCCAATTTAACGAAATTACTGGTTGAAACTCGAACACGATGAATGTTCAATACGGCCGAATCGCTGAACACTGGATTATATTCAGTGAGCTTTCTCTTTTTCACGAGAGTGGCGTTCGTGAGTGGACTAGCAAAAATCCCGAGTGTTGGATTGTAAAGGACATATCGCTATATGCTGGTGAGAAACAGACATCAAAATACGAAGGATAGGCTCACCGAAGAAATCAACTTGAAGGCGACACCAGGCCACAAATTTGTATTGAATTTCTTCAACAGATATTCGCCATTCCATCCGAATCTGGAGCAGCAGAAGGCGGTGATTGCGGGGATATTCGGCTCTCTGGGCATCCAACTGCTGATATCGGGCATAGGCCCGAGAAATTGGGGTGACCTGGACGTCAGAGGGTTAAGGTATAACTCCGAGACGGAGCGGCTGGGGAATGTCTCCGGAATATTATCGGCCAATTTGGGGTGGCGCTTATTGAGCGTACCCGAGAGATTGTGCCGTAACTCTTGCCGCAAATCATCGCGCCAGCTCGACAAATGCACCTCGAGCTCAGAGCCCTTGTACGACCGCAGGATGTTCACAAGCCGTTCTCCAAAGCCCTGAGCAGCTAGAGTCTGTGTGATCATGATACCGGCTCCAGAAACACCGGCGTGATAGTCGCCACCAAGCAACAGCGCGCAGAGAAACATATCATTTTTTCCCAAAGTCACGCCCTCCGTAGACTCGATAGAATCCTGCGTATAAATCATAGAGATATGTTGAACAGAAGACCTGGAAGATTTAATCAGCTAATATTCATACGAACGGCCGAGAAATCAAACCCTGAGGTACGAATCACACATTCAGCGCCGAAGATGAACGCATCACTGTCCTCGGTGATGATGGCGTCGATTTCTCCGTGGCTGTTGAGCTCTGCGAGTTCTGCCTCAGCTTCGCCCGGAGCCTGCATATATGTGTTGAGACTGGAACAATATTTGTCTTCAACAGGGACTAGCCTCGTAATAATGAAATCCAAAATTGACGATCATTGCCTTGAGGTACTGCATAAACTCGGCTTGGCGATGGATCACTTGTGTACCACGCTTCACAGAAGGACGACCAGGACCATCAAAGATGAATACAAAGGTTATGGGTGCCAACAGAAAATTGCTGAGTTGGTAGAATAACTTCTCGAGCATTAGACTTGCTGTTATATTGAGAACCCCGCCGGCCTGGAGAGCAGCAGAAACGGCATTGATTCTGATACTGAAAGAATATTGAGGTCAGTCAAGAGGTTGATGTTTCTGATTTACTTGCCTGATATCAACACCGATGGTTAGAGTTCTGCGTCCTTGGCTCTTGCGCTGGAAGCCTTCAATGGTGGCGAGATTGAGCAGAGATCTCGGTTCTGCGGCAGGGCCCAGAATCTTCTCGGGTTGTTCAGCTTCTGCCAGTATAGATCAAGGCCATGACCACTCACCTCCCATAACTTTGGGACTCCCATACTGTCGAGGAAGTCGTGGATAGAGAGTAGAGAAGAGAGTAGAGACTGAAACTCTCCTGTCTCAGGCTTTG
Source organism: Mycena maculata (assembly GCA_029448575.1). Lineage (NCBI taxonomy): Eukaryota > Fungi > Basidiomycota > Agaricomycetes > Agaricales > Mycenaceae > Mycena > Mycena maculata. The sequence continues at coordinate 454,297 of JARJLG010000034.1, read as the reverse complement.
GAATGTGGACGATCGAACATTGCGTAGAGGAAATCTCGATTACAAACCGAACTAAAGATACAAAACCACATAAAAATACGGAATAGATATAGTATATGACTGGCTAGGGATTTATTTTGGATTTCTTCGCAGGTCGGCGTCTCGCATTTATCGCAGCCTTGCGTTTACGCTCCCTGGGGGCACTGGTGTCCACGACTCCACTGGAGCTGGAGTCGGTACTTTCAGTCGGAGAAGAGGCAGACATCTAGATAGCGAGTCAGTATGAATATAAATAATCTAAATCTGACATACATTAGACTGAGCAGACGGTTCCTTCCTACGTCTAGCCAATTCCTTCTGCAGCCAGCTGAGGCCCTTCGGTGCTCCCGGTGCACTCGCCATCAATCTCAACGCCTGCAGCTCCGCGATGATGACGTCGGGGGAAACATCGCGAGCAGTCGACTCCTCATATATGCGGTCTGGGATCTCCCGGAATCGCTCCCAAATCTTCGCTGCTTTCGCCCGTTCCTGTACGCAAGGTAAGCAACTTGAGATACAAAAAATAAAGAAGGGAAGACAGACCTTTTTGCCATCGAGAGCGCGCCAGCCAGCCTGGAAGTACTGCTCCACTAGTCTGAGCGGAGGCTTCTGGCGCCCAGTCGGATTGTTCGAAGCATCCAATTCCGGAGCGCCATCTATGTACGCAGACCAGAGCTCCTCGATGCTCACAAACTGTTCCAGGGTTTTCGTTGGGCCCCAGCACGACCAGAGGAGCTTGGGCTGCTGAATAAGCTTGAACAAATCTGGCCAACGCACAGCCTTTTGTCCCAGCAGCGGCGGAATGATTCCTTGCGGAGCTCCTTGGTCATTGTTAGTATAAGCCATTGAAGATTGAGGTGGAGCTCATCACACCTTCCCGATAATATGCTGCTACCGGTGGCTCAGCCAACAGTATCTGCGCCTCCGCTGATGCCACTGTCTGAGGGGTGCGGTGTGGACGAGGCGTTCGAGGATTCGGGGACGCTGTAGGAGATGTCGGAGGAGACACCGCTATCGCCATTGACAGTTCCATCAGGCCTGGATCATTTGCAAGCGCTACCACCAAGATGGTTAAGTTATGCAGGGATAGTTAAAGGATTGTCAACGTACCGTGCGCATGATAAGTGGACGCAGAGAATGCTTGCGCAGGGGAGAAGGCCGCAGTCCGGCGTTGAAGAAGGTTATTTATTTTCCTCAGTTCCATGGCCTGTGATGCGAGTAGCGAACGGACTTCCTGGAGCGCGACACGAAGGAACGTGTTTTGGATACGTTCCAGATCGACCGGGTTACCGGCATTTGCCTCTAACAGCGACAGTTGGGTGGGGAACGTGTCCACCATCCAATTGCGCACGTCCTGGTTACCGAAAGCAGGCAATCGGAAGATTGAGGACTTGGGCCACTTCTGAAATATTGCAGCCCCACACTGAGAAAACATATTATTAGATAGACTTTGGCAGGGGCTTGGAGCACGGACTGACCTGGAATAAATACGGGCGGAGCTTGACAATCATCTGCCAGTGGTTAGACGTCCCCGAGAGATTGGGTTTGCCTGGATGTGGTTAGGTTAGCATGCTTTCTGTTTATCTAATTGATGGAATGAATATGCTCACCCTCTACGCGCTCCAATATTGATTCCGCGTTTGGGCATACCAGTGACAGGAACTGCTCTGGGACCGGAACATGACGCCAGGTCGGATCATATGGTTCATCATCGCGGTAACCTGCAGCCGCCAGGATGGCCTGTCAACAATATATGTTAGCAGGTTAACCCAGAGAGTATCGCAAACAATGGCCTCACCTTCTTCGGAAGGGCTGGGGCATACGTGTCCATGTACGTCTCACCACGGACCCAGCCAAGACGTGCGGTTTCTGCAGCATCAACACTAATGGAAGATCAGAATTCCCGTTTAGTAGCATCTCTGACGGAAGGCTTACCCCAATGCCTCTTGCTTGTACCCTAGGAGATGGCGGGGAAGGTGCGCCTTCAGTCTCGAGGTATACCCTGCATCCTTGTACGCCCGGCAGTACATGTTATACATGTTCTGTTCATTGAAGGGCGTTACAGGGGACCTAGGCCCATGGAGCACACGGATCTAATAGGACTGCATTAGAAAGTGGTCAAGAATGGGAAATGGGAGGAACATCTCACCGAGCGCCAGCTTTTATTTACCGTCCAATCAATGTTCATGCTTTCCGTGATCTTCTTTTCATCGTGGAGATAATGAAAATAAAAACTGAAGGCACCGAACGGGCACATTTCGGGTTTTAGGTGGGGAATAAAGACAGTGTATACAGGATTTATGACCTGTAACACAGTCAGAATAAGTAGTAGCATAAAGCATCAGTCACTTACCGTGCGCATCCCTCGTTTTCCTGCTTTTTCTTCCCCTTGTAACCCGAGGATAGATTCCATGGCCGTACGTCGGTCAGGATGTAGCAATACGTGAGATTGCAATTCCGCAAGCTTGAGTGCGCGGAAGTCGTCTCCCCGGTTACCCGAAGCATGCTGCGCTGTCCATGATAGATGGCCAAAGACCGAGAGCCGCACTGGTTCATCATCGTAAGATCGAAATGAGGAAATGGTAGTAATATCTTACCGTGTCGGTGAGCAAGGAAACCCTGACCGATGCGCTCGAGCTGGGTATCTGTTACCTCCGAAAGCCAGGTATTCGCCCGGATATCCGGTGCATCCTCATTCGGAACTAGCCCGCTGAGAGGTATTTCGTGAGAATGGTGCCAGGCACGCGAAGATGATACATACTTTCGAACCCGTTCCAACGCCTCATCCATCCTACACTTGATTGCATCATAAACAAAGACCGAAACTGCGGGACGCTGAAGTGCTAGGGTTGGGTCTGCAGCATCTTGCTCCTTGCGGATGCGAAGAGCCCCGAAGAACAGTTTCTTCAGATGAGACTGGATACAGGATAAGTACAGTAACAACGAGATGGGTAAGAGGGCTCACAGCACCAACAAATGTTCCGGGTATATCGACACCCTTACGAGTGCGTTTCGGACGCTCCGCACAGTACTCAATGTAGAGGAGTAGAGAAATCTCGTCAATGATATCATCATCGATCTCGCCCCGTGCAAGGTAGATTTCCACAAACTCCTACATTCGAAATGGGTTCAGTACTTCGACCAGCGATTATAAGGATACCTTCCACGCTCGGACCATAGCGTTCTGGGTCTTCAGGCCTCCTGCACGGCGGTTCCCTTCCGCACGCCGAACAGCGTCCACACGAACCTGGATCCGGAAGGCCTTTTTCTTCTCGGCGGTCCACTGCAGAGAGTCTTCCGGTTCTGATTCGGACCCACTCGTGTCACTCCCACCGGTGTCGCTCCCGTTCCCCACGCCAGCACCGTCTTCCCAATCAGCATCCTCCTCCTCATCCTCCTCCTCATCATCCACGGCCGCATCATATCCCAAAAGCTCATAAGCGTTCGCACCTGCGACATCGAAGGTGTGAAGAAGAGCCGCTTCATCGTTTTCGTCGTCCTCCCCTTCTTGAAATGGCGTGATGTGGATCAACGGCGAGGCCTCGACATCGGTGGGTCCTTGCGGGGCTTCTTGGTGGGGCGTCAAAGGAGTGGATGCCGTGAGCGGTGGGAGACGCGGTTGCGAGGTATGGATGGATGGGGGAGGTGACTCGAAGGGCGGGAGGAGGGGTGATGTTGACGGACCAACTGCAGGATCCGCAGACACGGTAGGAGCAGGAGCCACGGACACAGTAGAGCCAACAGGTGTTCGCGTTGAGCTGCTGCTAGGCACAGTGAAGACAAGCGAGTCGGCTCGCCGACTGGGAACAGAGGACGATGGGACATGGAGCCTGCTTGGGCCAGCCGTCTTCTTCTTTGCCTGCTTGCTACGTTTCTTGCTGTGCTCGGTAGGGTTTGATGGTGACGCGGCCACCTGGTGTGATAAAGAGGAGCTGCCGGTCGGTACGCCTATGTGCGGCAGGGGGACACTTCCACGAAATTCTCCGCGACCGTTGGACGAAACAGTAGGTAGGGCACCAATGGGGGCGGGGAAATGAAACGGTCTACTTTCAGGAGCTATTGCAGACGAGAGAACTTGGTGTTGATCGGTCGGAAACCAGTCAGGACGTCTGGATGGAGCACTGGAAGGAGGACGGCGGGACGGTCCAGCAGCCGTCGCAGACGAGGGGGTGAACCTGCGGCATGCCGAGGATAAGTTAAATGAAGACGAAGAATCAAGTAAGACGCACCAATATCGTGCCAGTTCCTCACGAAGTCTGGAAAGATTTGCAGACTTTGGGACTCTAATTCCGAGCTTGGAACATGCCTCCGACAGAGGCTCTTTGCGCGTTATATGGGTCCTGGGGGGGAGTCAGCAAAAAGAGGCCTTTATCCCAGTCTTGCGAGCGTACAGGCGAAGCTCGTAGCTTGATTGGCCCTCATTTTCCGCCCGCTTAGGTGCGAAGTTGGTCGCGGCCCAAGCGGCGAGGTCCTGCTTATTGGTCTGGACGGTGGTAGGGACGCGACTTGCTTGAGCACGAGGCGGTGGGCGTGGTAAGATTGGCGCATTACCCCCATTCGTCGACAACGGCAGGCTTTCCTGGAGAAGGACCGGATCAATGGCTGACATCGAAGCGTAAGAGCAACTTGAGAAAGACTGAGGTGTTGTCGAGCACTAGGAAGGATCACAAAGGTATTCGAGCAGCACTAAGCGTGAAAGAATATATAAGGTAATCCCCCTATGCCCTTTAGACCCCAGCGAGGTCAACCAACTGTGTGACCTGGCCGGATCGGCAATCGGGCAGGTCAACCAACTCGTTGACCCGATCAATTAATATACCACTGGGGTCTCCTCGTTCCCATTTGGTTCGCATCGCGATCACCTGCTCGATGAGTTCTCACGCTGATCGCGTCGCGCAGCAATTGCACGGTTTCTTTACCATGTAGTGTTCACCTGTACCGGTGGAATTTGTAGTTGAATGATATTCCTTTGGGGTACACCACACAATTGTACACCTTTTCGATTAACTCTGAGGGCCTTGAGTCAAAGTTGTGATGTGACTGATCATTTGAACCTCCATAGTTTGCCCTTGCCGTTACCCATCACCTCAGCTCCCCCACACCCGGTTTGTCCAAAACTTCATCTAGAAATAGTGGTCTTCAAACAGACCACCTTGACCATAGGCTCGGATCACCATCCCCCGAGCACCATAGGGCCGGGCATGTATCTCAATCCGAGTTGAAAATCCACTATTCCGGCTACCTGCCATTCCAATGTGGGACCGCACAAGAAATCTTGTTCTCCTCCAAAAGGAATGAACTGAAGATACACGACTAGATTTTATGTGCAAAATCTATCCTCAGATGTATTGTCACGAGGCCTCTTTGTCCCCACTTTGGGAGTCGGGCCGTCATTGCCGGTAGAAGGTCGGGACAAATCAGGTATGGGATGCATTTGGGACGTGTTGAAGAGGAGGAATGGAGAAGAAACAATGGACACTGGAACATTGTTCAGCCACAAATTCAAATGCAAGGACACAAAGACACGGAGAAAACTCAAAGACCGCATCAAAAATCCAAAAATGACCTACCGAGGCCCTCAGAGTTGATGGACGGGGCGTACAATTGTGTGGTGTACCCCTCAAGTAGAGATAGAAGAATATCATTCATCAAAGACTGCAGACTACACCAGCAAGGGGGAACACTTTGTGGTGAAGAAACCATGTATTTGCTGCACGACGCGATCAGCGTGAGAGCTCAATGAGCAGGTGATCGCGCACCCGGGTAAGCTGATTGAAACCCGAGCGGGCCACGAGTTCTTTGAGCTCTTTGACTGCGGCGCCACCTGCCCTGTCGCATGCCTAGCAACTGCCTGGCAACTGCCTTTGAGGCATGTAACAGTTACCTGCCTCGCTTGTTGCCCCCTGTGGAAGAAGCGCACATGCTTCTTCTGCAAGAAGATTTTCTTTCCACGGTGAAAAGCATTGAACAGCTGCACGGTAGGCAGCAGATACAGGTAGACCATATATGTTGGGTAGACCAAGAACACGCGCATGATGCCTGGAGGAGGGTCATCGGGTCATATAGCTTGATGGAAAATGAGACTAAAAAGCTAGGGCGGACCCTGAGGCAGTGCTCGCAAAAATGGTGATCGCAACATGTTCCTTCAAGTCTACGGCCAAGCAAATAAGGCTTTTGGAGGCGGATAAGGAGTCGAAAAGGCGACTCCCGGGTTCATGAAACGCCAGAACGCATTGTTAGGAGTCCTGAAACCATACCGCTCGTTACCCGGCCCTGGGATGGCCTCCTGAAGGGCGACACCGAGGATATAAGCGAGGATCTGTAAAAAAAGCTGGGAGACGGAGATGGCTTGTGGCCAGAAGTAGAAAATCTGGCCGAGGACGGCGCCAAAGCAGCTGAGACCTGGGTGACATTTAGGATGGGGAACGCTCAGGGGAAATAACACTGACCGAGGATTCACTTTTTGACTTGCCAAATTGACTTGCGCCAGCGCGGATTGACTTGTATTGACTTGTGCGGGGATTTCCGGTGCGCAAGTCAATTTGTCGCCCGCACAAATCAGCATGCTTACGCGCAAGTCAATTTGTTGACTTGCACAAGTCAATTTGTCGGCAATGACTTGGGTGCATTCTCGCAGCACCAAGGCATTTTCTGCTACAGTAGGGCACCTGGTATACTCATAAGATTGTCACATCCATTGTATACTATTGATTTTGCCGCGCATACGCAGTACCACCGAGATCTTTGACATCACATCAATTGTTGTGTCTCTCATTGTAGAATGGTTGGCATAATTATTGACTTGTGTGGTCCCAATGCTTTACACGACTTCAAGGTACACACACCAACTGCTTGAATGATCAGAAATGAAGGGTTACCAAGCAGCTTGCAAATGCCGTTCGCGCAAGTCAGTTTGGTCACTTACGTAACTTGCAAGTCAGTTTGTCGGCCTCGACTTGATCACATTCTCAGTATTCTGGATACTGTCTTCCCTGATAGGGACTACCAATGTTATGTGAAAACTCTCTCTTCCAAGTTGTAGGGCTGTGCAAGCATTGTCTGTTTGTTGGGGTAATATGTTCAACATAACATCAATTCTGAGGGTGTTCACCATTCAACAACTGGTCCTTATTCTCTAGTCCAATGGCCCATGCACACTGCAACCTGGGCTGTGTCTCCACCCTGCTGTCATGTGAAATAAAATACAGCGACTGGTGGTGATACTGTCTTTTGCCTGGGGAAACCAACTGGGCAACAAAGTGGACATTGCTGAATATATGTGTATGCATTTTGGACACTCATATGTCAGGAATAATTTATATCCTGTGTGTGCAAATGAATTGTGCAGGGATTTTGTCGTGCAAGTCAATCTGTCGACCACACAAGTCAACATCTAGGAAAAGACAGACATTTCTGAATACACTCATACCTATGCCTTTTGGACACTCATTTGTTGGCAACAGCCTAACTTGCATATCTTGCATGCACAAGATGACTTGTGCAGGAATTTTGGTTGTGCAAGTCAATTTGTTCCTCGCACAAGTCAACATCTGTGCATGCAAGACACTGCTGAGGCAGACATTACTGCATATATATTTACCTTGAAATGAGTTACTGGTGTTGCTTGGCTTTCACAAGCACTCATTGTCCAGGCCATCTCATTTTTCCTGATATTTTTTGCGGGTATTAAATGGTAGATGAATAAGCGAGCGCGACGACGGGCAACGCCGATGGCATCAAACGCCGATCAGCCATTGACGGCCGCTGCCGAGCGTGCCGTAGAGGACCCTACTGCGATGCTGAAGCCATGAGAGATGTTTGGGAAGGTGGAGGAGCTTTGTAATTTGAGTGGGGGAGTTGGCTGTAAGCGAGGGCAAGCACAAGTCAATGCCCGCACAAGTCACACAAGTCAACCCACTCAAATTCAAACTCCGCTGGCAGTGCAAGTCATTTTGCCAAGTCAATCTGATATCCCTCAACACTGACCGAGGCCGAGGAATCACATCCTGAACGTGAAGGCAGGCAAAGTAGGATTATCTTCGAGAGAGATCAGCCTTGTGGCGACGTCGACATTGGTCACTGACAATATGGTGGTATTAAGACGTCGGAAAGCATATGTACCTATGGTTCGTTCTTTGCCATTGTCGTCGAGGTCAATCTCTTGCACTGAAACCGGCGGAATTAAAAGACACCGTGACTTTGATTGGAAGAGAACTTACGGTCATTGTACACCTCGGTCGCGACAGGTCCAGCGATTTGGATGGAGGAGTCTTCGTTCTTCTCGTCATGCTTCTCACCCTCAGCGGGCTGAACATCAGAGACACGACGATGGCCATGGTGGGCGATAAGGACCAAGCGTGGCCAAAGCGGACGGTAAATTGAAGGCCTCGACCGGTTTACCTCCCCTTCAATAGCAAAACTACCTAAGAGGCATGGGGGCAGGGAGGGATTATCAGATACTGACGCGTGATTTAGAATATTTCTGCAGAAATAACGGAGTCACTCACATCATGATGCCATGCAATTTTCAGTGGCCGACCTCGGTGATAAGCATGGAAAATGACCAGACTTGAAATCTATCAATTTCAATGTTCTTGTTCTACTTGCTGAAGTAGAACAATGCTTATTTATTACTTGGCCCACAATGAGAGCCATAGTGAGGTCCGGACTGTTGGCTAAAGGCACTTCACAAGAGATTACATTGTATAGACTTGCCTGGTCACCGATACCACGAGGGTCAACGGCCAGGTGGGCTACAATAGAATTTCATGTAATTCCATGTTCAACCATTCGATCGAATTGGGACATTTGGAAAGTGTCATATATCAAGGACATAACACATACCATCCATCTAGACTGTGAATTCATAAGGGATCCAGATTGCAGGTTAAATCAAATCGGCAGAGTTGTTGGTGCAGTTGCAAGCACAAGTTCGACATTTGTGACATATTAAGTCACTGTAACTTTAATCACACGAGCCTGGATGCCTTGGAGAGTTCAGGAATCGTTCAGGGACATTCAGTAACACTATCAGGATCAATACCTGCTGTGTATTTACGCGTAAATCATCAAAAGATTGTATTTACATGTAAATCAAAGTCCAACCATTCGGTTGAATTAGGGCACCATGGGAATAGTTGGGTGACAAAGGTGTCATCAGGTAGAGATGCAGGACAGCCAGTCTATCTATAAGGCTAAGCTGGTTGGCCCGGACAATCTCTACTACAATTTATCCGGACACGCTATACTTGGCACGTCTAAAGATAACAAGTCCATCAAGATATGATGGCAACACCTTAAAACAGAAAGATAGACGCACAGCTCTCGGGATAGAGCACTTATTTAGCCGTTTAACCGGGTCTTTGATGCATGTACCTTTAAATAGCCAGGTCCGTTTATCCGTATATACCGAAGTGGACTGATTGTAGTATTTATTTCTTTTATCATGTGATGTATAATTCCTGTATAAATACCAGCAGGTTTCGAGTGGAAAGCCAGTGAATTCACCCCTTCTTGCTAGACGTACTCAGCTCAGCTGGTATTGTCGCTTGGGAAGCCTTGGATTCACTAGGAGTACCATTGGGAACTTGTTAGTTCTTTCTGTTATTCTTGGTCAAATATATTTGTTGGTTGTTGGATCTATGTGCGCATAAAGAATCTTAAGGAAACAGAATCGTATCGGGTCGTATCGGTTTCATATCGGGTCGTATCGGGTCATATTGGGTTTCATAAGGATTTGGGAAAGCACACGGATTGGTACAGATATTACAGCTGAGAACATTGAAGGATCACAAGTCTTGAGTCTATTGACTACCAAGCACTACCCCACACCACCCCATCGAGATAAAACCACTCTCTGCTTCGTCTAGACCTCATTAGAGTCTCTGGATCGGCTATTGGAGCGTTCACAGTTTTTACACGTAAATAGCTATTACCAGATCTAGTTCAAATATCAACCTAATACTTGGTTGGAACCCCGTACTCGCACCACTCGATTGTTTGGATTGGTGTTTAGTGTTGGTTTAGTGTTTGTTAGTGCTCAGGCATTGATAGACATTTTACTACATTTCACATCTGTTCAGGTAGTCAGTGTTTCATCGGTCTCCCAAAGAGTTATCCTTGAGGACTGTTATTATTGGCAGATATTAAGAGAATTGGCCCGATAGCACGCGTGGTTGAGGATGTTTTAGTTTGGACACACCTACATGATATTTGGGGTCCAGCAATGAAGCGCCGCAGTCTGAAGGCGCATCAAGCGGGTCGACGACAGTGTCCACTCATATTGGCATTTTCACAGTGACAGACGGGGAAGGGGTGTCCTCTTCGTAAGTCACCGACGTCGCGGCCATGGTGGATGTACACTTGTTCCCAGTGGACAGACATAGTTTGCATAGTTGGTGGGAAAGACCGAGAGCGTATTGGAAGCTTGCGGGAAGGCCGTCTCGAGATCGAAATGTCATTTTGTTCAGAAGTTGTGGCCACACCAGTATGGAAACCCGGAGCACCACACTTTTAACCGACGCCCGGCATTGATGCCGGGTGATAGTGTGTGATTGTGTCAACCTGGGACCCCTGATACCTGCCGTAGACATAAGAGCGAGCGGAAGGTGAGCACATGATTGGAGAAACTCCGGCACTTGAGCTTTGTTTTGGAGCAACTACGCGCTGAGACACTATGAGAATAATTTCAACAAAAGTTGACCATTGGAGAATACAGATCACTTGGGGAGAAAGTGAGACCAACAGCAAGGGAGCGAGCCACACCGGCGATCGCCGGCGTGATCAATGCGGTGACTGGTCTGAGTCCAAATCTGCCGCTCAGACACGCCATTGCCAGCGAAACTTTCTTGGTCTGAGGCGTGGTAAGCATTGATCTAGCCTCTTATATATCTCGCTTGCTGTATTACACTCCTGACATTTTTCTAACACTCATTTGACTTCCAGAACTGTCAATTTGAACCAATGTTGAAGACTTCTGGCTTCATAGCGAGGGGGTGGTCCTGTTTTGTGTTTCCATGTTCATGTACATATATGACAGGGAATTATTTCGGTGTTATGCGCAGTGAGATGTAGAATTGCCTGCATTTCCAAAATGAGAAAATCAGCTACTAATACCACGACAGCTTGCCCCCAGAAAACGCCGGCCAAGCGGCAAACACCACGGATTGACAGCAATCAGATATGGACCAACTTTGGGTGCACTCTTCACTTCCCTTGTAAACAATCTCTGCGACTCATCATACCGAGGTCACGAGTGCGAGGAGGAGCGTAAGAATGCAACATATCATATTCATAAAGCATAATCATAGTAGTAGGTCCATCTATAGTGAGAGATCATGGATAGAGAGTGGGATCCGCCATTGATGGAAGTTTGAACCATTCACAGTAGTCATTGCAGGCATGTTGTTTGGGGAATTCTTTGAAGACCTTCCCAACGTTGCCTTCTCCGAGGATGTTGTTGCCCCCAGCGATCTCATTATGTTCCTGGATTCAACCAAGCACCAGAAGAGAAAATGAAAGAAACAGCATACGGGGAAGTCATTATTTGTGGGTCGGTAAGCAAGGTTTTTGTGCCTGAAGCAGAATCAATATCCATTTCAGTGTACAAAGGTCAGGCAACGTACCTTGCAAGTCGGACAAAAACACTGCACGGTCAGTCTTGAAATATTGTACGTGCTGGGTGGAGCACAGAAATTCCGCAATTTGGTAAAGTGGATCGCTGGGAGGTAGAAGGGGAAGAGCATTTCCATTGTGAATGAACTTCACGAAATCCTCGTTCTCCGTATCAATCAGCTCCTCCAGTAAATATGTCCGACGAATAGAGGAGACATTTGCAACATTAGTCCCTGATACCTGGTCATGCACAACTGCAACGCCTGCATGGACAAAACACAATTGAGGAATGTCGAATGGGGGTTCCACTGGGGCGTTTGCGATGAAGTGGTTAATGAAAGAATATGTGAAACCCATTAGGGATGAAGCCCAGTACAAGAGGTTTGCCTCTTGCACCGTGAGGGCATACTCGTCTGCATATGAGTAGCGGGTAACTGCAGAGGAATTTGAGTCGGTGTTCTTGCTGCATCTCTGATACATTCTTTTTACCGTGACCGGGTGGTTTGGAATCGTCCCAAGGCCCTCAGTGCGCAAATGGATCAGAGTAAGGTGGCCCACATGTGTGGTTTTGAATGTCCCGACCCCAATATTGTCGGAAAATTCAACAGAAAGAGACCCAGGAGCAGCATGCTGAGGGTTGCAAACAAAGAATTGCATTCCACCAGGAGTCGAAGGCTGAAGAAGATCTTTGAGGGCACAATCAGTGAGTGCAAAGAACTCAATGCGCTCCGATGTCGAGGGCCCTTAAGTAATTGCTGTTAGCAATTTTTATCCAGGAAGTGAATTCTGCGCTTACTGGAGGCCTGTTGGATCATCTGCGATGACCCACCAATAGCCAGCGCCTGGCGTAGTTTGGTCCGGTCCGGTGACAAGTATGCTGGAATATTGCGTTTTTTGGAAGGTGGTGGAGTGGAAGGATGTTCCCGGGAGATCTAATTCAAGTCAGAAAATTCAACCAAGTAGAAAGAGAGCTCCTACCGTGCGTGGTCGCTTCTCCAGCGGAAAATGGTTGGGATCTGTCCAGTTGTCTGGATTATCATTTTGGAGTGGGTCCTGTGGCCATTGGATTCTGAACCAGGAGAAAAATGTCTGGAAATCGGCTTACTTCCCATGAAGCATTGGAAAGCTTGAGGGTTCTCCCCCCAGCAGAGCTTGCTGTCTGCTGGCCTGAAGGCACAACTTCACGATTCCGGCTTCGGAATGATGCCGCACCATTTTGTCCCTCCTGCTAATTTGATGAGCAACTGTTAGATGCATTAAAACAGATTTTACCTCTTCAGCTTGTGAAAAATCAAGATAATTGTCCCACTGGTCAGAACCGATAACAAGTGCCAAGATGAACGGCTTCTGGGTTTCTTGAACACCCGGCCCTTGTCTTTGGCCTTACTTCTGGGGTTCACGAGACATCGTTCATAGAAATATGGTTGATGTGGGTTCTCTTCGGAGAGGTCAACCCAGCCTGCAACTTCCCGAACCTTAAGAAGATGCCAGCCAAACTCGAATCCCTTCGTTGCACTGGCAAGCTTGGGTCTCATGGTTTCAACAACAGAAGCAATGAGATTCGGGGCAGTAATTGTGGCAGGGATGTTCTGCTTCCCTTCAACAAGGTTCTGTAAATGAATCCAGGTCAGTTGTGGAGAAACTAAGGTTATTCAGAATGACCGAACCTCAACAATCTGGCCCCTGAATTTCCCTGGAATCTCACGAAGGACCTGCATGATAATTCCGATGGTCTCTGGAGAGCCACTCTGGTATGCCTTCGAAGCCCAGGCTGCACGCTGACTTCCATAATGGGCATGATTCTCCGAGTAACCTCCAGTATAGACCTGGTCAGAGGATCCTGCCCATTGGGATGACGGCAGAGGGAAAGACATTGGTGCATTCCATGAGTTCGGAATGTCAACACGTGGATAGCCTGGGACAGACGATTGGGTGAATGATAAGGGAAGTTGAAAATACAAGACTGACCGAATGGTGGGGGCATCATTCTGGGGTAGATCTTCCCTTCTAAAGAATTGATTAATGAACCATGAGGATAATGTGATTAGCAATGAACCTTGGAATGCTGGACTGTCGGAAACTGCTGTCACCCGACGCTCTGACCTGCTGGCACCTACACAAAGAATCAGAGAGGAATCAACAACCAACAGTGATTGGACCTTTTGCTCGGGCATCTATCACACTACGTCGAACATCTTGAGCTTGTGCAACAATAGCATTCTTGCGAGGGTCAATCCGAACTGCTCTCACTGACTGAGTTCCAAAACCAACAAAAATATGCACTGAACTCACCGTTCGTGGGCCGAACCAGGTAAAATTCTCGGCAGTCAGCACAAACAACCTTACTGGGATGATTGGGGTTATGATTGCGGATGTTGTGCCGGGGGTCGCCAGGATTGATCATGCGGCCGCAGTCGGTGCGTCCGCATTGGATTGGCTGGCTAATAGCTTTATCTTCGGTGAAATCAACGAAAATTTGTTCTGCCATTCTGTGACTGGCGGGACAGAAAGAAGATGGCCACTGAAGTAATTTTTTCACTTTTCATCAGGGCCTTTATATTGTTTTGCAGCTCTGCTCGGTAAATGTGATGTTTCCCGGGGATGTACTGCCATCCACAGCATTTCTGGTTTCCATTTCAAGACTACAAGGTTTGGAGTCGGTTAGAGCTTGAGGCAGTGGTGTGCGGTGTCAACTTCAACCGTGGAAATATTGTGGCCGCAGAATCAGTTGCGCCGACTTTCCCCTCGGATATAATGCAGAGATATCATTGAAAAGACTTTCAAGCATTATTGAATTCATTGGAAATTTGAGGTGGGCGGCAGGGGCAAATTCACGGGTATGAGTTGGGATTAGCCGACCCGGACCTAAGCCCGGAAGACCGGTTTTCCCAGTTGCTCAGGCTGTGCCGGGTGTGATCCGAGCCCCGCCACGTCACAGCATGGGCTTTTCGGTAAGAATGCCGAGATTCTGAGGTTCAGGTTCGGAAAACTGCTGTCTCGCGACCCGTACCTGCAGGACCTGACCTGCAAACCCATCAGTTTTACCCAAACTTGTGTCCTTCCCTAGGAGCAATACTGGAACACTCAACATTAACATTAGGCACCAACCTCCGACGCAATTACACAGCTCAAGGCTATTCAGAAATCTGAAACGGAAAAATGTGTCCAAAATGTATGTGTACTGGACAGCCACCGCTTATGCACTGGAGTGAACAGTATAAAGCCAGACTGAAAACTGCCACACCTCACTCTCCACAACCATCTCATTCCTTGTTTCATTCTCTCACAATTCATCGTACCTCGCACCTCGTTAACATGGGAAGAAATCAACACAAACCAAACCGTACGTGCAGTCCTCGTGATGCAGTCTATTTCAATTAATTGTCCACTGTAGCACCACTAGAAGATATTGCTCCTCATATCCACCGATATTGGAAGCAACGCAAGGACGACAAGGCCATACTGCGTCTTCTGAACGAATACCACATTGATAAAACAAAATATGGGCTTGGGTATGCACTGGTTGTTTCAACATACCATACTGAAACCCATGTTGTTCAGCCTCACAAGATTTAGACAGATTCGTGAAAGTCTAGGGCTCTATCATACTCGCAGCCAACACCACGATATCAATTCAATCCGACCGGCATTGCTTCGACTCCGAGCTCAATACCCGAAAGCAGGGGCAAGGGAGATTGTCAGCCTCCTCTTTCACGAGGAAAATATGAGTGTTTCTCGGTATGACAGTGGTTATTTGATCCCATTCTCGATCTGATGTGTTTAAAGAAACATGGTCACCGAGTACTTCTCAGTGTTTGAACCAGAATTGGTAAAAGAGCGCTGCAAAAATCGTCTCCGTCGCAAACAGTTCTGGGCTGCCGGCGTGAATGATATCTGGGCTGTTGATCAGCATGACAAATGGAAGTACAAATTTGGGTTGGCCCTACACGCTGGCATAGATCCTTTCATCGGATTTACTCACTGGCTCAAGATTTGGTGGACTAACAGTAATCCAAGACTCGTTTTGAGTTATTATTTGGACGAGGTTGAGGAACAAGGATGTAAGCACCACTCATGCCTCGAGAAAACTTTTTAACCAAGTCTTTCAGATGGACCCCTAGTGTCTCAAAGTGATCCTGGCACAGAGAATTTTGGCCTCGCAAATGGCCACACCTTGATTCGTCATTTCCATGACCCCAGCCTGAGGGGAACCCTTCAGCATCGTTGGATGCGGGAGAAGAAGAATGTGATGCCTGAGATCTCTTGGTCGCAGTTGAGACATTGGTTTACTCCAGGGTTTGAAGATATATTGGATATTGGAGTAAACAACGGGTGGTATGATCCAGATATCCTACTTGAAGCGTAAGAGGCCCAATCTTTTCTAATTTATTGAGTCAACCTTTTGTTACAGCTTAGTTTTCCGCTGGGTTTTCATCCCATGGCTTCAAAAAGAACTTGATTCATATCGTGAATGAGTCAACAACACCGCCAAACGCGCTGACCGCAACAAGGTTCTTCCTCACGGGGTTCCCAACGACATGACTGAGCACCCTGGGGACTATGGAGTCCTGGATTTCAAGGTGTGGATCCACTTTATATGTCTATCTCGATCTGACTGGGATTCAGATCAAAGTTGAACAAGAGGCCATAGACATGGTTCGCGCTCTGTATGCGCCTCCAGACCATGAGGTCTTTCAACTAGTTCCGCCTGATTTCCATGCCATCATCACTCAGATGTATGCTGAAATTGGGCAGCCTGCGGTTACTCGGGAGTCTTGCTGGAACATATACCTCCAGCTACTAGGCAAGTTTCGCATCTTGGATAATCTGTACAATATCCCCCAAGATATGGATGCAGAATGGGGTTATGCCTTGACCATGGCTCGTGAGGAGCATGCCAAAGACATTGAACTTATTCCCAATCTGCAACCATTGCGTAACAACGACGTAATTGGACCTAGTGGGTTCTATTACATGGGAGGTGTCAATAATGGAGAAGGCTTGAGTAAAGCCACAGTTCCCTTCCAGCATAATTTGATTTTGACGACATTTTGAAACTAGATTCCGAACAATCAGCACAACTGGATAGGATGTTGGATGAGGATGAACCACCAGTTGCACAGGACAACGAAGATGACACTAGCGAAATTTTTGCGTGGTTTTCGGATGATGAGTTGGCTGGTAATTCGGAAATAGATGAATGGTGAACTTGTTAATAATGTGGCTCTGTACATTGAACGCAAAATGACCTTTTAATCTAAAAAATTGAGTCTTGCTTGGTTTCTGGCGGTCCTGGCCTACAGACTCAGAAATAGCTGAAAATACCTCTTGTTGAATAACGGTCAATTTATACTTTCAACTCGATCCACGCTCCCCGCCAGGATTACGTCCTCGCTCTGCTACTTCGCGCGCTCGAGACCTGTCTCCACACCTGACCCGACCTGCCCCGTAGTGCCATGCACAGCTCCCTCTCGCGCCCTGTCTGGTCAAGATCAGCTTTCATAATCAAGTTGAATGAGTCACTTTTTTCAAACATGATACTACTTCGCTCCCATCAAGATCTGCGTGCCGTAGGGCACAACACGGTGTATCCGGGGTCCCGGACAGGATTGAACACATGCAATCATTTGGCATCAATGCCGGACGTCGGTTAAAAGCGTGGTGCTCCGGGCTTCCATACACCAGTGAGACCGACAGATTGTATGGGAAGTGACGTCCATTGAATGCGCTCCCACAGGCCTGTACGCACTGCCTTGAATGGAGAAGATGACCGACGGGGAATATTCTGCACAGCTGATGGGTTTCCTATCCTCGACGTTGCTGGCCCTGTGGAATTTGCCACAAGAGCCGACCGTTGCCTACCCGCTACGGGGCAGCTAAAAACAGACGATCGACCTCAGGAACACTTGGCAGCTATCCTTCATATCCGGGGCTGAATTCCAGGCGGCAAATATGACAAGTATCCAGATACTTGAAACGATGTGGTTAGCAAGCATGATGGAAGTCAGGAACAAGACGGAACGCTCACGTGAATTCAACGGATTTATGATGTCATACTACTAGTAGGGGCCAGTCATAGTCGCAGAGAGAGTTTATGCTGGTGAAAGTTCGCGCGCACGTGCATTACAGCAATTCCTGAAAATAATGGCACTCACATTTTTTTTTTGTGTGATTCCCAATTTGGAAATTCCAAATGCAGACGGTCGTGAGTTCGATTCCGGCATCCTGGACCTTTTTTCAACAGGCATTTTTGAGACTCCCGGAGCCAGTAGGGCCTCGACATGGCATTCATATTGATTTTTAGGCAATATTCATTATTTTCAATGGCATGAGAGCAAGTTGCATTGTGTATGTACCACTAAAGGGCTGCTTCACCACGGTGGGCTTTTTTTTCCACAATGAACCATGTTACATATGTATGACCTCGAGCATGTCTGACCCTCAAAAGCTACGATGGAATTGTTCAGTGTCAACACCACTTACGGAATATTCAGGCTGGGCTCAAATACTGGCTTTGAACATTGATTCTTGGGAGTACCAGCATCCATATCTACTCCATACTTTATAAATAGTGAAGATTTTACTCTGAGGTAGTCTCTCTAATTGAAAGATTGGATAAGATGTGTTCTAGCCATTTCCTGAACATATGGCAAACCGTTGGAAGATGGTTTTGTGTTCAGAATGGGTTTTTGCAGTATACTGCAGTATATCTGCCAGGTACTTGGGCTTTCAGAGTGAATCAATGTCTAATAATGCATTTTTAGTCCATTTATACGTCGAGTTTATTGTGTAGCACATCAAGAGGCATCAGAGATGCCAGGATGGCCCACAGAATAAATGACTAGACCACGGATTCGAACTCACGACCATCTGCATTTGGAATTTCCAAATTGGGAATGGCGCAAAAAAAAAAAACGCGAGTGCCATTATTTTCAGGAATCTATAATATAATAAAATGGGGGACATACAGAAGTTTCCATTGATCTTCCATACTCACCTGAGGGTTCCGTTTTTCCTGCTCTCGCCGTGAGCACCGAGTGCCCAATAAGCGCCCAGACCCGGGCATCTTGAACATGCAACAATGTGTAAGATTTATTGCAGCAAGACTCGGATCTTTGCTGTGAGACAACCTTGGCTGGGTAAACATGTTTACTGTGACATCCCACAACCTTTGCTGGGTAGGAGCATTTGCTGTGAAACTGGGAAAACACCTGTTACGGGACAAACTACCAAAGGGAAAATTAATAGGAATGTACTCTGGGACAAATGCAACTGACATACAACCCATGAATTTATTCACGGGGACCGACTATGTGAGGCTGCCGCATCACAACTTAGATGCAGCTAGACCAAGAATCTAGATTTGGTTCAAATCGACTGCGAGCTGGGAAAACAACCTGAACTGCGTTAAGAAACAGCATTTATCGAGATGAGAAACATCCTTTACTGGGAAACAACCTCTGCTGGGAAAGCACACACTGCATCCAGCCGGGCCGAAGACAGCGAGGTGTCAGATTCAGAGAAAAGAATGAGGAACTGTGAGGGATGCAGCACGGCCGGTGGCTCGGTGTGGCTGCGGTAGGCAAAATTGAGTCGGTGAAGTGGGGGCAGAATATGTGTGTGCAATGCACCTTGCTGGAGGTCCGTTGTCGACTATGTCACAGTTGTTCCCAAACAATGGCCCGGGATTGTAGAGCTCAAACGTGCTTATGAAGGTAAATTGGTTTGTTTGCCATGCAGTCCACGGTGAACCCCGGCGGCAGGTTCCCGCCGTAAAGCAATGAGTACACTTTCAGCACACTGACTTGTGCAAAGTCCTTCGGTGGATTCGTGAGAAAGGTAAACAACAATCCCAAGCACGGCGTACCTCGACTCGATTCGTGAGCGAGTAGTTGTCCGGCACGCAACTGTCCGCTGCAATCGCCGCCGCCCATCCCGGGGCGCTCATTTCCATGTTTGGATCAGAAAAGTCAAACGCGTGCATCATCTGCAGAAAACAAATCTCAAGTCACCACTGACCATGCTTTCGCAGCAACGCACCTCATGCACCCATGAATTCATCTGGACGTCCGCAAAGAAATGGGTCTGCCCGGTCGTAATGTTATACACATGTGGCGAGGTATCGCTGAGGATGATGATGGTTCCAGCATAGCGGTGCAGCCCGACGGGCACTCTCCCGAAGCGGTCCAGCACCGTGTCCATGCTCATCTCCGCATCGGCGCAGCGGCAGACGGTGAATCCGGAACCGCAGTCCTCAAATTGGACCTGCAGCGCGGTCATGTTCGTGCTGCACTCCAGCGCGTTGCCGACGAAACTCACGCAGTAGGCGGGGAGGTCGATAGACTGCGACTGGGTGATGTAGGCGGGCGGCAGCGTGGGAATGGGGTCGAAGGAGCTGAAATCGGGTTCCTGGGGCTCGACACCTGTCAGAGCTGGGAGAGGTATCTCTGTGATTCACTGGCGAGTGGCAAGGTCGGTACTGACTGACGCAATGAGCGGGGATCCCAAGGAGAACGGGAGAATAGCCAAGCATAGAATCAGTCTGCATTGGGGAAACCGCATTACACGAATCCACTGTGATCCACGACCTATGTGGGCGGGGGTACAAACCTTCCTGGCACTTGGTGCCAGAACCTTGAGGACCCTTCACGGGGCGGTGCACCTGCACCGAACACACCCTTGTATTAAAAGTATAACGGAAGTGATGTGCAAGGTGCTGTGGCCAAAAAGGCCGGAGTCCCGATCAAGGTCATTGCACACTCGGTTACTTACTATTTGAGACCCCTTACCTGGCCACGTAAGCATTCATCGCTCACTCTTAATCTGTCCGCTGACCCTGCATGCGCTCAACCGTGTGTCATAATGAGGGCAGGCATCCTACGAAGAGTTCAAGACCACTCCCACCCAAATATCTAAAGATTTGACGTTACAATGAATTTATTTCGGCCCGCAGTTCAACATGGCCAAATAACAGGCTAGTTGGCCACCCAGTCAAATCAAGTCGCGAGACTTGAATCTGGGGCCCAGATCCATCGGGAATGTTAACTGGGGTATATAGTGACAATTTGAACATAATACTTCATGTGCAACCCATATGAGGCGTGTAAATGACTGCTCCTCAGATGTGGGAGAGCCCTGAAACAAGGTCTCTGGAGCAACAGCACGTCTATTGGAGGATGTAACTATGCTGTGACCCAAATTAAGATGCACATAGTTTAGAAGGAAGGTCTAAAACTCATTTACATCCATCAGGCACGGGAGACCGAAAACCCAGCCCAAGTGTCCCGGACGACAAGGTTCGGAGGGAACTAATCAGGCCCTCTACGGGAAAAGGGTCCTTGTGCATAGAATAGAAAAACTCCAGAGGATTTTTGGAGAAGAAAACACAAATCCAGGTGGCCTGCATGTAACGCAAAACCAAAAAAAAAAAAAAAAAAAAAAAAAAAAAAAACACAATGAAAGGGGGGGGGGAGTGAACAGAGAAGAGTAGTTGTGAGAACAGGCTCACCACCATGCAGTAAAGAGCCCAAAGAGCCCAAAGATAATTAGAATGCCACCTGAGAAGGCAGGCATAGTTAGGGAGAGAAATTGCAGGTGCAGAGCTGTGAAGTCTTGAATAAGAGAGCAAGATACGGTCAGAAAAATCAGCTCCATGCTCCGACCTTTATAGTGTGCGCTTACCCATATCTAAGATCAGTACGTCTCAAACGGGCTTGTGTGACTTTTAGCTGAGGCATAATAATGGTATAGATTGGTGATGTGGGATCTCGCTAGTGGGACTGTCCTGTGGGAGTGCTTGGACGGTGGTTTCTTGTACACTGATGTGTTTGATGCCCTGCGAGAATTTCGCCGAAACCGTCGTGGGGTGGAAAAATAACGGTCCAAACGAGCATCACACACAGTCCCGGCTGTCATGCCGAGGGACCTGCCGCTTGGACGCGAATCGACGCGTCAATGTTGACTGAGGTTGATTGCTTTCAATTACTTTTAGTGTATATCCAGTCTTCACGCGTTTTTGACATGTTGTATTGAATGTAAGTATTCCAGATACCAGATACTAAAGCTGATGATCTATGACCTTTGACCCTTTTGGACGCGACTGTGGCCAATTCTCGACATGTTTACATACGACCACGTGCAGATGCGTCGTGAGAAGGTTGGCAATCAATGGGACATTTCTTGCCCGCTCTTTCTCCTTCCACTGGCGTTTGACTCGTGTGTTATTGACCCCGACTTCAAGCTCATCCCGCCCATGGACCTGATCTGGCAGTACATGGCTGAGAAGGAGCATACCCTCGAGGCGAGCATGCAGCCCCAAAACACATCCAGCAGTCACCTTCCCCATCCCAGTGGACCCCACTGTGCCCTCTCCAACTATTGCGGACACGACCACAATCTCGCCTCAGTGCCCTCTGGACGTGTTTCAAACACCCAGCTGCTGTGAGTGAGAACCAGTCCGCGCGACACTGTTTTGCGGGGGGAATTATCTGCCTTACAAAGTGAGTCTAACTTACTATTGCCGGAATGACACCGTCTAACACGCCTTCAGTATTGTTGGGATACATATCCCCTCAACGTGTTTAAAGTGCTCAGGTGGTTCGAGCAGCAACGAGTCCGGGTGACACTGTCTTCGTGCGGATGCTTCCACATTGGGACACATGCAAAAGTACGTCGATATTATTGAATTATTGCCCTGATGACATGGTCTAACACACCTTCAGTATTGCCTTGATGCCCTCTTAACGTGTTTGAAACGCCCAAGGGCCTTGGGCGAAAACAAATCCACACAACGTCTTGGTGTCCTCACACCCCGTATTTCAGACTCAGGTAAGTCTTCCTCTTTCAAAAGTAATCAGCCAGCCGAATCCTTTGACAGGGTGCTCATATAGCATCCCCATGTCCTTTTCTTGCCGCCGTGTCCCTCTCATCGCGTTGCCAGCGCCCGCCGCGTCGCCGTCTTCCTATCATCTGAGCCATATCCCCGAATCTTCGACTCAGGTAAGTCCGGCTCTCTCAAAAATAATTGGCTGGCCTAATCCTTTCGTAGGTCCCTCGTATAGCATCCTCAGGATCTCCTCTTGACTTGGTGTTGCCAGTTTCGTTGAGCTTCAACAGGTGGATGCTGCTCAAAGCGCCCTGTTTAAGGTCTCGCGTCCCAGGTCATGCCAAGCAAGATGGAAGTGCTAGGTTTCCATCCTAGATTCCTACCAGCCCTCTATTTTGTCCCACTTGTGTCGCCATTGTCTCCACATTAATGTATATTCATCTCTTGCGGCTCTCAAATAGGCAATGAGACCGAGATCGAGATATTCAGGGGTTCCAAGACTCTCCTGCCTTTCTTCGACTACAAAATCTCCTTCCTTTCTACTACACTGGAAAATGGGCATGCCAGCCGGCTTTTGGGAGATAGGAATATGTCGTCATCTCTCTTTCCCATTTCTGACTGTCCGAATAATAGTGTTTGCAGGAAGCTGCCAAAATACACAATTTCCAACAGTTCGCGATTGACCAAGGCTTCAAGACGGGGGGAGAATGCCGGCCTATCATCCAGGGCATTGATGCAAGGTACCGTCATTCTTGGCTCACCTATATCTGTCTATTAATTAAAATAGTATCTGGATGTATTCGGCTGACCGTGCAATCAACAACACCAATGCGCGAGCAGGTCCAAACCCGAGTCTGCGTGTGCTCTTTTACAAGCTGGCTGGATTGCTCCAGCTTCCGATCCGGATCGTTTTCGTGTTTGATGGCCCCAACCGCCCCGAATACAAGCACAACACACGGGTGATCACACATGGCCATCTGCTTACTGCATCATTCCAGCAGCTGATTCGCGAGTTTGGATATCATTGGCATACAGTATGTACCTTCTGTAGTCACGTCAAGTTGCAATTGCTAATAGTTCTTGAGGCCCCAGAGGAGGCAGACACTGAATTGGGTCGTCTTGCTTCCGAAGGCTACATCAACGCTGTACAAACCACAGACAGCAATATTTTTCTGTTCGGAGCCCCTACTGTCATATACGTGTACGTGAATTGATGTTTTAAATTCATTTTTATTAATTCTCGTGTTGCCAGTCCGCAAAAGAAGACCGACGGACCGAATATTACAATGTATACATCAGAGGACTTATTTACCAATCCCAGCATATCCCTCACGTGCAGCGGCATGTTGCTGATTGCACTACTCTGTGGAGGTGATTATGATGAGGTACATCCCTTGTTCGCTTGTTTCATCTCTATTTTCACACCTACGGTAGGGAATCACCGGTTGTGGACTCAAGTCCGCCCATGCCATTGCCCGGGGTGATCTCGGTGATGCATTGTTGCACGAAGCTCTCTGCACCATCACCGTCCTTCCCTGATCCCGCTGTCATTTTCGCCTATGTCCATTCAATCACATCATGGTCACCAGGATATTCTCTCCCCGACCATCATTGGATATGATTCGAGTGATCACCACCATGTCGAAAAACTCGAATGGCCGTGCTTCATCTTCTGTCACCTCCTCCCCTCTCCTTGCGTCCCTAGCATGGTATACCATCTGCTCGGCCTCCGCTCAGACTTCAGAAATGTCAAAGACCATATTCCTAAAACTTGGAAAAAAGGCCGCTGTCTGTCGCTTTATCCTAAACCTTGGATATCTGGGACACCGTCATTCCTAGGATCCCACTCTGCATAGACAGCCTGTGGCTATGGTCTCTATGTAGGCCGGAGGGTTCGCATTCTGCGTTGTATAGCTCGGAAAGATATAATTGTAAAATTTCATGCTGTCATCCAAGTGAATTGGACGCATCCAGCTCAGTATTGTCTTGATTGACCTGGTTCTACTTCCAAGTGAATTGATCACTGGCCAGCTTTCCTCTCGATGGACCCTGAGTCTGCCAGCCCTGCCCAACGCCCTGCCTCTGTCGGTGCCGCCCATCGATCCCACCTGCTGAGTCAGCAGGTGCACTGCCACCGCTGCTCCAGACGTCTCCACCAAATATTCGCCCCAGCTTCCTCACAGCTGGCGGGCCATCCTTTCGGAGATACGGAATATTGCAGACTACTGGCTCAATCTCTTATCATTTCTGCCATTTACTTCAGGCGACCCATAGCCTCGAATTGAACCAGTCTGGGACACTACTGTTTGCAATGAATGCAAGTTTTATGGTCACTATTTTGTTGTACGACAAAATGAGAGTGCTGGGATGAGGGCAACCATCACATCTTCATATCCTTTTGTCCAAAAAACTCCAGGATTGCCAATCTAACTCTTATCTGTGCACCCCTGCTTCAACTCGATGTTGTGTTTGTCCAGTACGAAGGTGTTCTCCCTTGAAATCATCTCTATGTCTGTCACTGCATGGATGTCTGATTCAGCAGGCTGCTCGCTGCTTTCGCCCAATTTTAGATGGGTAACATTTTGACAAAGCCCGAGACATAAGCTAATTACTGAAAGACATTGCATTTGCTGGTTTGAGGTGCAGACTTCGGAGAAGGGTGAGTATATCTTTGTGTTGGATTTTTGCCTTGGGATATCGACTGGGTTCTACAGCGTGACGGGAGACCGGGTGCGTGAGCTCGGCTCAGAAGATATTTTGAGGTCGGGGACGATGGAGTACGTAAATTTGCCTGTAGTCCTCTGGGATACTTCCCGAAACCGGCGTTCCTGAGCGGGACCGTGCCGTGTAATCCTACCTACCTACCTACCTTGGAGTCTCACACAATCGAATCTTCAGAGCATTGCGAGATCTAGTCAATTTTACTTTGCGTGGGATGCGGCTACAATTGCAAAGAAATTCAGCAAGCTTGTATATTCCGGTATCACAATTCAATCTCTCCTCAAGGTCCGTTTCGCTCTCCATTCTTCGCTTAATACTGATGTGGTGATTGCCCTAGCCATTTGATTTGCATGCGCTCCTTGAAGCGCATGTCGAGTTAGGAATTAGCTCCGACAATGATTTCCCCCGGTCGTCTGTTCTTCGACTTTTGAAGGACAAGACAACAAAGACAGAAGATGATGGTCGGATCCGACAGCACTATCAACTTGAGATGTCCGCTGGGGCGCTCAGCCTTCGCATCAAAGCAGGACTGCGTGATCCCGCAGATTTTCCTGCTCCGACCCTCATTATCAAATGGATACCGGCACCAATTATTGACTACGCTCTACCAGATCTAGTTTCACAGTACAAGATTGCCGCAGACCGCCACACAAAGAAGTCTCGCTCCAAATTGCAGGGAATGCCGAAGACCGCAGCTCCCCACTCCATAGGCTGCGGTCGGGCATGAGTTTCAGTTGCTGGTCCTTCTCGGCTCAGTGAGTATCATTACCTATATCACTTACCACGGACTCACTGTTGTCAGTTCCCCATCGCGAAATTATTGATCTTGTGTCGCCTGAACCAGAGAGTCAGTTGTCGCTTTCTTATATCACTATTTCATGGGGTTAATATGTTTTTTCACAGATTTACGTTCTCGGCAAAGGGTAGGTAGAATTTCCTTGCCTACTTTATTTCGCTCATTTTTGTTGTTTTCAGGGTAGCACTTGATTATGAATGCCGGTAGATACATTGTGCGCCCTGATCATATACACGTAGATACACAGGGGCTGAATACATCCTTTTCTCCTTACCATGTCTCAAGAGGTCCCTCATGCTCTTGCAGCGGTTTACCAGGCAGTCTATGCACCTTTGGAGGCAGGTGATATGCCCCATATTGTTGAAGTCACCGATGATCTCGAGGCCGAAGGGGAGACTCTACCCGATGATGCCGAGCCAGACGAAGATGTTGATCTACCCAGGGCATTCGACATCTCACAATTACAAGAACACCTGCTGGAGGCTTCAAAAGGTGTCACCAATGTCACCAATGACACGGACAAGGAGTACAAGCGGTGTGTTCAATATTCCTGACTTGGATCATTCAAGCTTATTGGCCTGACGAATCGGACAGATTAATGAGCAGATGCCTCCTTTTCTTGAAGGAGAAAGGTTTAATCACACCGAGCGATAAATTCTTCACCAGTATGCCCAATAAACTGGTTCCTTTATGTATTTGTGGATTATGCACGAGTGAGTGAATCTCACCCACTACTTAATCAGTGAGATCAACACTAATATACTTGCAGATGTGACGAACATAATTTTGATGGCACTATGAAGCCGCCTACACAAGTTCGTGACAGCTATAATCATGCACAGAAGATGAGAGCTGCCATGACCTATGCATTTGGACGCTTGTGTGGTCTTGGCTCTCTTCCATGGCATGAAAGCGAAGTTAGTGGTCGAATGGTCGGGAATCCGTCTGTGTCTGAGACGGTCGGAACATATATGACCAGCCTTCAACGCCGTAAGGTATCCTTTTTCTGTGTTTACACGTTTCCAGCAGTGCTGATTCTTCTCCAGGTTCGCGCAGGAGAGACTGCAACGAGTGCACGAGCTATAACCCAGGTAAGTCATGATCACCCCCCGAAATCCTCAACTTATTCATTTGTGCTTTTTTATTATGCAGGAAACACTCCGTAGGCTCTACGACTTCAATAATCGACCAGATATTGTAACGGTAAAGGAATACTCTGCTGGTTCTCGAGGTGGTGTTAAAAATGAACATGACTGGGGGGGTGCACGCGCCCGAAGATTGCTTACCTTGGCATATGTGCTATCGTTCCTCTGCCTTCTTCGATTTGATGAAGTGCTCAAGATACAAATGCACGACATCGAGTGGGTTTCTGATACATGCATTAAACTATCATTGCCATTCAGGAAAACAAATCAATTCGGGGGTGAGTTTCATTTCTAAATCCAAATTCTCTATATTTATTCACATTGCCAGGCATGAAGCCCTTCTATCTCTATTTACTGCTGCCTCACCTTGCCCATCTTTGTCCCATCCACACCCTTGCAGAATGGCTGATGGTCTCTGGCATAACTTATGGTTACTTGTTTCGCAAGATGGCATCAGGTGATCGTGTTTCTCCACAAAACTCCCACATGGTGGGTTTGCCTCTTTGCTTCAAACTCGTAAACTGACTCGACTTTTGTTTGGGTCTAGAGAAGTGATTCTTTCCTTGAGATGTTCCGCCAAAATCTTCTCGACATCAAAATTGACCCTTACCCGTATGGCACTCACTCTCCTTCCGTCAGGGTGGTTGCCAATGGTTGTACACATGTTGCCACTGGGGCCTTGTCCGCATTTGCGATTGGGGTGGGTGGAGTACGGAGTTCAGCAACCTCACAATTGTGAAGTACCTCATTTCCTATGTTGATGACCCTTCAGAACGGTGCGAGGAGTACATGAATCCTGATCGTGCTCCATTGTTGAAATGCTATACTTGTGGTAGATCTTGTCATTGTATATAGTTATGTTACAATCCATTTATGTTCAATAGCATTGCACAGAAACTGCTCAGGAGCGGCTGGCTAAAGAACCAATGTTACCGAGATTGTTAGGCATGAAATCTGCACAGAATCAGCACCCAAATATTACTGAGCACTGGGGTACAAACCAGAACTACCCTGGAAATTTTTTTTGCAACATTCCGGGCCATAAGAACGGCCGACTGCAGAACCAATTTTGCCGTGATTGTTACACATCAAATGTGAGCAGAATCAACATTCAAATATGACTGACAACTAGGGTACGAACCAAAACTACTCTGTAAAATTGTTTGTAGCATTGTGGACCATGAATTCAAAGCTCATTTGTAAAACTCATAACATCTTGTAGCCGCATCTTTGTTTGAATTCCAAATTGACGTGGAGGGATGCATGTTGAATCGGTTTGAAGGGATACAAAATACGGGGGTCACATATAGAATTCTGATGATTGTGTGGACTGCCTCCTGAGAGGTCTAGCACATTTTGTTCAGGCGGAATATGTCGGTGTTGCTATTTGACACTCGAAGGTATTCGTTCAAATCACTGAGTTTGTAATATTCTGAGTTGCTTTCAACTTCAAGTCAGCCGAGTCATTAGAAGGGTAGAACCAGTTGAATTGGGAAGGGTTCGAACATATCTAATACTAATAATCTTCATCGCCATCCTCCTCCACGTCAAGACCTTTCAACTTGCGGTAATAAGCCGCAATCATCGACGGTTTTGTCATGACAAAGCGATCTGCTCCTTTACGATAGGTTAACTGCTCCGATTTCAGTTCACGCTGTGCCACCTCAGCCAGTTTTTCGTTCTCTACTTTCCGCTCTTTACTCAACTGTGTGAGGAGTGGGGTGTATTTCATGTGCTGCATTGCACCGCTTTTATCGATCACCGAGTAGCACATCCAGAAATCCTCGAGTGAGGTTTTTGACATCGCACGAACGAGAATCTGAATGCAATAGAGTCAGAGTAATAATGTGTAATGTCAAAAAAAAACAGACCTTCCAATCGAACCAAGTTTTCTTGACGCCCTTCCATTGAGTTCCTTTTCCAGTACTTGTAGACAGTTGGCCAGTAGGTAAGAGGGATAGGAATGCCGTTGATCTTGAGGGGCGATGTATTATCCCAGTCCAATGAATTGTCATCCCAAACCAGTAACAGATTTTCGATAGACTTGGCGTAGCTGACAGCGGGTGGATCTGGAATATCGCACTCACGAAAAGTAAGCAGTTTCCCGCCAGCCATTTTGATGTGTGCATGGGTGATTCATTGCTGGTATCGTGTGGTTCGCTCATCGAAACGTCAACCGTGGAAGGCGACATGGATGGCATAGAATTGACTGCTGGAGGGCTACAAATATATTCAGATATCTCTGTGAGCCTACACTAGACAGGGACGAACGTAGAGGGCACATAATACTCTGATTGCTGTTGAACAGTATTTGGGACGATTGCACCTGAGGACAAAGCGACAGTGGATATATTCCCGGCCGCTGTGGCATCACCAGAATTCTGTGGTTGTTGGAGTAAAGCCCAAAGTCCGGCAAGTACTTGCATGGGATCTGGGCTCTGCACATTGGTCTGTTGAATGATTCATGCGGGCAATATCACCAAGAAAGGGCTTACCGTATCCCTGTTGTCGGACCGGGGATTGATTCAATGCATGCTGCATACCCGTAGTAGGTGGGCTGATATAGAGTGACGGGTTGGTCTGGGGCTCAGCATCGGCCAGCTTGTATGGATATTTTGCAACGATCCGTTGGGCCTTTTACAAAGAATATGGACATAATCATTACAGTTATGAATATAATTAAGAGCTTACCCAAGGTAATATGGCAGCCTTTTCCTCCGTGGTGCGCAGGTCTTTCGAACGCTCGGTGATAGGAGCATTGAGGACACGTACACCAGCGGCCCCATCAAAGAGGGTCTGACAGCAAAGAGAAGAACCTTTGGATTTTGTTTTCTTCTCTGACTTCCGAGGGCCCTTGTGCGCATTCGTTGTGCCCGTAATGAGACTATGGAAGAATGGAATTTAAGTAAAGTTTTCAGCCGCTGTATAAACAAACACGCACCTCTCCCAGAGGGATTTGTCTTTGGAAGACTCTGTTAAGCGGCTAGTGAGTGTCGTTTTGTTGCCCGAATATGCTAGCTTGAACGTCTTGCAATGCTCCGAGAGTTCCGAATTAGTGAATGATCCTCTTCGCATATCAAATCAGATGGAGCGGCATGTCAAACTGCTCTTAATTATATTCATAACTGTAATGATTATGTCCATATTCTTTGTAAAAGGCCCAACGGATCGTTGCAAAATATCCATACAAGCTGGCCGATGCTGAGCCCCAGACCAACCCGTCACTCTATATCAGCCCACCTACTACGGGTATGCAGCATGCATTGAATCAATCCCCGGTCCGACAACAGGGATACGGTAAGCCCTTTCTTGGTGATATTGCCCGCATGAATCATTCAACAGACCAATGTGCAGAGCCCAGATCCCATGCAAGTACTTGCCGGACTTTGGGCTTTACTCCAACAACCACAGAATTCTGGTGATGCCACAGCGGCCGGGAATATATCCACTGTCGCTTTGTCCTCAGGTGCAATCGTCCCAAATACTGTTCAACAGCAATCAGAGTATTATGTGCCCTCTACGTTCGTCCCTGTCTAGTGTAGGCTCACAGAGATATCTGAATATATTTGTAGCCCTCCAGCAGTCAATTCTATGCCATCCATGTCGCCTTCCACGGTTGACGTTTCGATGAGCGAACCACACGATACCAGCAATGAATCACCCATGCACACATCAAAATGGCTGGCGGGAAACTGCTTACTTTTCGTGAGTGCGATATTCCAGATCCACCCGCTGTCAGCTACGCCAAGTCTATCGAAAATCTGTTACTGGTTTGGGATGACAATTCATTGGACTGGGATAATACATCGCCCCTCAAGATCAACGGCATTCCTATCCCTCTTACCTACTGGCCAACTGTCTACAAGTACTGGAAAAGGAACTCAATGGAAGGGCGTCAAGAAAACTTGGTTCGATTGGAAGGTCTGTTTTTTTTTGACATTACACATTATTACTCTGACTCTATTGCATTCAGATTCTCGTTCGTGCGATGTCAAAAACCTCACTCGAGGATTTCTGGATGTGCTACTCGGTGATCGATAAAAGCGGTGCAATGCAGCACATGAAATACACCCCACTCCTCACACAGTTGAGTAAAGAGCGGAAAGTAGAGAACGAAAAACTGGCTGAGGTGGCACAGCGTGAACTGAAATCGGAGCAGTTAACCTATCGTAAAGGAGCAGATCGCTTTGTCATGACAAAACCGTCGATGATTGCGGCTTATTACCGCAAGTTGAAAGGTCTTGACGTGGAGGAGGATGGCGATGAAGATTATTAGTATTAGATATGTTCGAACCCTTCCCAATTCAACTGGTTCTACCCTTCTAATGACTCGGCTGACTTGAAGTTGAAAGCAACTCAGAATATTACAAACTCAGTGATTTGAACGAATACCTTCGAGTGTCAAATAGCAACACCGACATATTCCGCCTGAACAAAATGTGCTAGACCTCTCAGGAGGCAGTCCACACAATCATCAGAATTCTATATGTGACCCCCGTATTTTGTATCCCTTCAAACCGATTCAACATGCATCCCTCCACGTCAATTTGGAATTCAAACAAAGATGCGGCTACAAGATGTTATGAGTTTTACAAATGAGCTTTGAATTCATGGTCCACAATGCTACAAACAATTTTACAGAGTAGTTTTGGTTCGTACCCTAGTTGTCAGTCATATTTGAATGTTGATTCTGCTCACATTTGATGTGTAACAATCACGGCAAAATTGGTTCTGCAGTCGGCCGTTCTTATGGCCCGGAATGTTGCAAAAAAAATTTCCAGGGTAGTTCTGGTTTGTACCCCAGTGCTCAGTAATATTTGGGTGCTGATTCTGTGCAGATTTCATGCCTAACAATCTCGGTAACATTGGTTCTTTAGCCAGCCGCTCCTGAGCAGTTTCTGTGCAATGCTATTGAACATAAATGGATTGTAACATAACTATATACAATGACAAGATCTACCACAAGTATAGCATTTCAACAATGGAGCACGATCAGGATTCATGTACTCCTCGCACCGTTCTGAAGGGTCATCAACATAGGAAATGAGGTACTTCACAATTGTGAGGTTGCTGAACTCCGTACTCCACCCACCCCAATCGCAAATGCGGACAAGGCCCCAGTGGCAACATGTGTACAACCATTGGCAACCACCCTGACGGAAGGAGAGTGAGTGCCATACGGGTAAGGGTCAATTTTGATGTCGAGAAGATTTTGGCGGAACATCTCAAGGAAAGAATCACTTCTCTAGACCCAAACAAAAGTCGAGTCAGTTTACGAGTTTGAAGCAAAGAGGCAAACCCACCATGTGGGAGTTTTGTGGAGAAACACGATCACCTGATGCCATCTTGCGAAACAAGTAACCATAAGTTATGCCAGAGACCATCAGCCATTCTGCAAGGGTGTGGATGGGACAAAGATGGGCAAGGTGAGGCAGCAGTAAATAGAGATAGAAGGGCTTCATGCCTGGCAATGTGAATAAATATAGAGAATTTGGATTTAGAAATGAAACTCACCCCCGAATTGATTTGTTTTCCTGAATGGCAATGATAGTTTAATGCATGTATCAGAAACCCACTCGATGTCGTGCATTTGTATCTTGAGCACTTCATCAAATCGAAGAAGGCAGAGGAACGATAGCACATATGCCAAGGTAAGCAATCTTCGGGCGCGTGCACCCCCCCAGTCATGTTCATTTTTAACACCACCTCGAGAACCAGCAGAGTATTCCTTTACCGTTACAATATCTGGTCGATTATTGAAGTCGTAGAGCCTACGGAGTGTTTCCTGCATAATAAAAAAGCACAAATGAATAAGTTGAGGATTTCGGGGGGTGATCATGACTTACCTGGGTTATAGCTCGTGCACTCGTTGCAGTCTCTCCTGCGCGAACCTGGAGAAGAATCAGCACTGCTGGAAACGTGTAAACACAGAAAAAGGATACCTTACGGCGTTGAAGGCTGGTCATATATGTTCCGACCGTCTCAGACACAGACGGATTCCCGACCATTCGACCACTAACTTCGCTTTCATGCCATGGAAGAGAGCCAAGACCACACAAGCGTCCAAATGCATAGGTCATGGCAGCTCTCATCTTCTGTGCATGATTATAGCTGTCACGAACTTGTGTAGGCGGCTTCATAGTGCCATCAAAATTATGTTCGTCACATCTGCAAGTATATTAGTGTTGATCTCACTGATTAAGTAGTGGGTGAGATTCACTCACTCGTGCATAATCCACAAATACATAAAGGAACCAGTTTATTGGGCATACTGGTGAAGAATTTATCGCTCGGTGTGATTAAACCTTTCTCCTTCAAGAAAAGGAGGCATCTGCTCATTAATCTGTCCGATTCGTCAGGCCAATAAGCTTGAATGATCCAAGTCAGGAATATTGAACACACCGCTTGTACTCCTTGTCCGTGTCATTGGTGACATTGGTGACACCTTTTGAAGCCTCCAGCAGGTGTTCTTGTAATTGTGAGATGTCGAATGCCCTGGGTAGATCAACATCTTCGTCTGGCTCGGCATCATCGGGTAGAGTCTCCCCTTCGGCCTCGAGATCATCGGTGACTTCAACAATATGGGGCATATCACCTGCCTCCAAAGGTGCATAGACTGCCTGGTAAACCGCTGCAAGAGCATGAGGGACCTCTTGAGACATGGTAAGGAGAAAAGGATGTATTCAGCCCCTGTGTATCTACGTGTATATGATCAGGGCGCACAATGTATCTACCGGCATTCATAATCAAGTGCTACCCTGAAAACAACAAAAATGAGCGAAATAAAGTAGGCAAGGAAATTCTACCTACCCTTTGCCGAGAACGTAAATCTGTGAAAAAACATATTAACCCCATGAAATAGTGATATAAGAAAGCGACAACTGACTCTCTGGTTCAGGCGACACAAGATCAATAATTTCGCGATGGGGAACTGACAACAGTGAGTCCGTGGTAAGTGATATAGGTAATGATACTCACTGAGCCGAGAAGGACCAGCAACTGAAACTCATGCCCGACCGCAGCCTATGGAGTGGGGAGCTGCGGTCTTCGGCATTCCCTGCAATTTGGAGCGAGACTTCTTTGTGTGGCGGTCTGCGGCAATCTTGTACTGTGAAACTAGATCTGGTAGAGCGTAGTCAATAATTGGTGCCGGTATCCATTTGATAATGAGGGTCGGAGCAGGAAAATCTGCGGGATCACGCAGTCCTGCTTTGATGCGAAGGCTGAGCGCCCCAGCGGACATCTCAAGTTGATAGTGCTGTCGGATCCGACCATCATCTTCTGTCTTTGTTGTCTTGTCCTTCAAAAGTCGAAGAACAGACGACCGGGGGAAATCATTGTCGGAGCTAATTCCTAACTCGACATGCGCTTCAAGGAGCGCATGCAAATCAAATGGCTAGGGCAATCACCACATCAGTATTAAGCGAAGAATGGAGAGCGAAACGGACCTTGAGGAGAGATTGAATTGTGATACCGGAATATACAAGCTTGCTGAATTTCTTTGCAATTGTAGCCGCATCCCACGCAAAGTAAAATTGACTAGATCTCGCAATGCTCTGAAGATTCGATTGTGTGAGACTCCAAGGTAGGTAGGTAGGTAGGATTACACGGCACGGTCCCGCTCAGGAACGCCGGTTTCGGGAAGTATCCCAGAGGACTACAGGCAAATTTACGTACTCCATCGTCCCCGACCTCAAAATATCTTCTGAGCCGAGCTCACGCACCCGGTCTCCCGTCACGCTGTAGAACCCAGTCGATATCCCAAGGCAAAAATCCAACACAAAGATATACTCACCCTTCTCCGAAGTCTGCACCTCAAACCAGCAAATGCAATGTCTTTCAGTAATTAGCTTATGTCTCGGGCTTTGTCAAAATGTTACCCATCTAAAATTGGGCGAAAGCAGCGAGCAGCCTGCTGAATCAGACATCCATGCAGTGACAGACATAGAGATGATTTCAAGGGAGAACACCTTCGTACTGGACAAACACAACATCGAGTTGAAGCAGGGGTGCACAGATAAGAGTTAGATTGGCAATCCTGGAGTTTTTTGGACAAAAGGATATGAAGATGTGATGGTTGCCCTCATCCCAGCACTCTCATTTTGTCGTACAACAAAATAGTGACCATAAAACTTGCATTCATTGCAAACAGTAGTGTCCCAGACTGGTTCAATTCGAGGCTATGGGTCGCCTGAAGTAAATGGCAGAAATGATAAGAGATTGAGCCAGTAGTCTGCAATATTCCGTATCTCCGAAAGGATGGCCCGCCAGCTGTGAGGAAGCTGGGGCGAATATTTGGTGGAGACGTCTGGAGCAGCGGTGGCAGTGCACCTGCTGACTCAGCAGGTGGGATCGATGGGCGGCACCGACAGAGACAGGGCGTTGGGCAGGGCTGGCAGACTCAGGGTCCATCGAGAGGAAAGCTGGCCAGTGATCAATTCACTTGGAAGTAGAACCAGGTCAATCAAGACAATACTGAGCTGGATGCGTCCAATTCACTTGGATGACAGCATGAAATTTTACAATTATATCTTTCCGAGCTATACAACGCAGAATGCGAACCCTCCGGCCTACATAGAGACCATAGCCACAGGCTGTCTATGCAGAGTGGGATCCTAGGAATGACGGTGTCCCAGATATCCAAGGTTTAGGATAAAGCGACAGACAGCGGCCTTTTTTCCAAGTTTTAGGAATATGGTCTTTGACATTTCTGAAGTCTGAGCGGAGGCCGAGCAGATGGTATACCATGCTAGGGACGCAAGGAGAGGGGAGGAGGTGACAGAAGATGAAGCACGGCCATTCGAGTTTTTCGACATGGTGGTGATCACTCGAATCATATCCAATGATGGTCGGGGAGAGAATATCCTGGTGACCATGATGTGATTGAATGGACATAGGCGAAAATGACAGCGGGATCAGGGAAGGACGGTGATGGTGCAGAGAGCTTCGTGCAACAATGCATCACCGAGATCACCCCGGGCAATGGCATGGGCGGACTTGAGTCCACAACCGGTGATTCCCTACCGTAGGTGTGAAAATAGAGATGAAACAAGCGAACAAGGGATGTACCTCATCATAATCACCTCCACAGAGTAGTGCAATCAGCAACATGCCGCCGCACGTGAGGGATATGCTGGGATTGGTAAATAAGTCCTCTGATGTATACATTGTAATATTCGGTCCGTCGGTCTTCTTTTGCGGACTGGCAACACGAGAATTAATAAAAATGAATTTAAAACATCAATTCACGTACACGTATATGACAGTAGGGGCTCCGAACAGAAAAATATTGCTGTCTGTGGTTTGTACAGCGTTGATGTAGCCTTCGGAAGCAAGACGACCCAATTCAGTGTCTGCCTCCTCTGGGGCCTCAAGAACTATTAGCAATTGCAACTTGACGTGACTACAGAAGGTACATACTGTATGCCAATGATATCCAAACTCGCGAATCAGCTGCTGGAATGATGCAGTAAGCAGATGGCCATGTGTGATCACCCGTGTGTTGTGCTTGTATTCGGGGCGGTTGGGGCCATCAAACACGAAAACGATCCGGATCGGAAGCTGGAGCAATCCAGCCAGCTTGTAAAAGAGCACACGCAGACTCGGGTTTGGACCTGCTCGCGCATTGGTGTTGTTGATTGCACGGTCAGCCGAATACATCCAGATACTATTTTAATTAATAGACAGATATAGGTGAGCCAAGAATGACGGTACCTTGCATCAATGCCCTGGATGATAGGCCGGCATTCTCCCCCCGTCTTGAAGCCTTGGTCAATCGCGAACTGTTGGAAATTGTGTATTTTGGCAGCTTCCTGCAAACACTATTATTCGGACAGTCAGAAATGGGAAAGAGAGATGACGACATATTCCTATCTCCCAAAAGCCGGCTGGCATGCCCATTTTCCAGTGTAGTAGAAAGGAAGGAGATTTTGTAGTCGAAGAAAGGCAGGAGAGTCTTGGAACCCCTGAATATCTCGATCTCGGTCTCATTGCCTATTTGAGAGCCGCAAGAGATGAATATACATTAATGTGGAGACAATGGCGACACAAGTGGGACAAAATAGAGGGCTGGTAGGAATCTAGGATGGAAACCTAGCACTTCCATCTTGCTTGGCATGACCTGGGACGCGAGACCTTAAACAGGGCGCTTTGAGCAGCATCCACCTGTTGAAGCTCAACGAAACTGGCAACACCAAGTCAAGAGGAGATCCTGAGGATGCTATACGAGGGACCTACGAAAGGATTAGGCCAGCCAATTATTTTTGAGAGAGCCGGACTTACCTGAGTCGAAGATTCGGGGATATGGCTCAGATGATAGGAAGACGGCGACGCGGCGGGCGCTGGCAACGCGATGAGAGGGACACGGCGGCAAGAAAAGGACATGGGGATGCTATATGAGCACCCTGTCAAAGGATTCGGCTGGCTGATTACTTTTGAAAGAGGAAGACTTACCTGAGTCTGAAATACGGGGTGTGAGGACACCAAGACGTTGTGTGGATTTGTTTTCGCCCAAGGCCCTTGGGCGTTTCAAACACGTTAAGAGGGCATCAAGGCAATACTGAAGGTGTGTTAGACCATGTCATCAGGGCAATAATTCAATAATATCGACGTACTTTTGCATGTGTCCCAATGTGGAAGCATCCGCACGAAGACAGTGTCACCCGGACTCGTTGCTGCTCGAACCACCTGAGCACTTTAAACACGTTGAGGGGATATGTATCCCAACAATACTGAAGGCGTGTTAGACGGTGTCATTCCGGCAATAGTAAGTTAGACTCACTTTGTAAGGCAGATAATTCCCCCCGCAAAACAGTGTCGCGCGGACTGGTTCTCACTCACAGCAGCTGGGTGTTTGAAACACGTCCAGAGGGCACTGAGGCGAGATTGTGGTCGTGTCCGCAATAGTTGGAGAGGGCACAGTGGGGTCCACTGGGATGGGGAAGGTGACTGCTGGATGTGTTTTGGGGCTGCATGCTCGCCTCGAGGGTATGCTCCTTCTCAGCCATGTACTGCCAGATCAGGTCCATGGGCGGGATGAGCTTGAAGTCGGGGTCAATAACACACGAGTCAAACGCCAGTGGAAGGAGAAAGAGCGGGCAAGAAATGTCCCATTGATTGCCAACCTTCTCACGACGCATCTGCACGTGGTCGTATGTAAACATGTCGAGAATTGGCCACAGTCGCGTCCAAAAGGGTCAAAGGTCATAGATCATCAGCTTTAGTATCTGGTATCTGGAATACTTACATTCAATACAACATGTCAAAAACGCGTGAAGACTGGATATACACTAAAAGTAATTGAAAGCAATCAACCTCAGTCAACATTGACGCGTCGATTCGCGTCCAAGCGGCAGGTCCCTCGGCATGACAGCCGGGACTGTGTGTGATGCTCGTTTGGACCGTTATTTTTCCACCCCACGACGGTTTCGGCGAAATTCTCGCAGGGCATCAAACACATCAGTGTACAAGAAACCACCGTCCAAGCACTCCCACAGGACAGTCCCACTAGCGAGATCCCACATCACCAATCTATACCATTATTATGCCTCAGCTAAAAGTCACACAAGCCCGTTTGAGACGTACTGATCTTAGATATGGGTAAGCGCACACTATAAAGGTCGGAGCATGGAGCTGATTTTTCTGACCGTATCTTGCTCTCTTATTCAAGACTTCACAGCTCTGCACCTGCAATTTCTCTCCCTAACTATGCCTGCCTTCTCAGGTGGCATTCTAATTATCTTTGGGCTCTTTGGGCTCTTTACTGCATGGTGGTGAGCCTGTTCTCACAACTACTCTTCTCTGTTCACTCCCCCCCCCCTTTCATTGTGTTTTTTTTTTTTTTTTTTTTTTTTTTTTTTTTGGTTTTGCGTTACATGCAGGCCACCTGGATTTGTGTTTTCTTCTCCAAAAATCCTCTGGAGTTTTTCTATTCTATGCACAAGGACCCTTTTCCCGTAGAGGGCCTGATTAGTTCCCTCCGAACCTTGTCGTCCGGGACACTTGGGCTGGGTTTTCGGTCTCCCGCGCCTGATCGGGCTCGCTTGCCCGATCACGTAACTCATTTCGGCTCGCTTGCACCACTTGCCGCATTATTCCCGTGCCGTGTTACTGATGTGACGGGACTGTTTATTTCGTACATCACAGATTTACATCCCCCATTATCCGTGGAAGTGAACAACAAAATATTGGCGTACTAGAATCCAAATGGCCAACTAAGTGGGGTGGCCAGGTAAGGGGTCTCAAATAGTACCTTTACTTACCGTGTATGCAAGCTGTCATCCTCGAGTCTAAATTGCGCTGAAGCCGCAGCATAGTACGGGGCACAATAAACTGCGACCCAATCGCCCATGGCCAGAATCAGCACATGGAGACCCCCTATCCTGCCTCTTGTTCAACCTCGCCATAGAACCGCTAGCTGAATTGCTGCGCCAATCAAACCTAACCGGTTTCAAAATAAAAGGAAAGTAGGAAAGACTGATAACAACCCTGTTTGCAGATGATACGCTAGTGTACCTCGATGCCAGTGACAATTTTGGCGACCTCCTAGAAATCCTACATGAGTGGTGCATGGCCGCAGGAGCCAAATTTAACATCGGAAAGACAGAAATGATACCAATTGGCCGAATTGAGCATCGAGACCGGGTACGGGCAACACGTTTTGTGAATGGCCTACAGGGAAAAGCCATTCCAAACCACATTAAAATAGCCGCTGAAGGAGAGCCGATACGCACGCTAGGAGCGTGGGTCGGAAACGGTGTGGAACAGGTAGAAACTTGGTCACACACACTAGAAAAGATCGACGTTGCACTTGATAACTGGGAAATGGGCCACCCGTCAATGGAAGGACGCCGGCTCATAGTAATGATGGTAGTTGGAGGTATGACCCAATACATGGCAAAGGTGCAAGGAATGCCCACCGAGATTGAGGAGAAGCTGGAACAACGTGTACGGAGTTTCCTGTGGGCTGAGAAATCACAGGTCCGAATCAACAAGGAGACAGTGTATGCACCGTTGGATGTAGGAGGGAAGAACCTCCTTGATATCATTGCCCGCAATGAGGCAATTGCCATTACATGGCTCAAGACATACTTGAGCTTTGGACCTGACCGCCCATTGTGGTGTTTCATTGCAGATGAAATCCTGGCGAAAAAGGCAGTTGGAGGGGACTTCAACGTCGATGAGGCTATGTGAATTAACACATACCTTCAATCCTGGGCACCATACCAATCTGCGGAGGATTTGAAGAGCAAAGACCTCGCCAATATGATGAAAGTGGGACGGAAATATGGTGTCACTATGGAGGCGATAGCCGTGTCACGCAAGCTCCAAGATGACATGCCAATCTGGTATCATCGCTTCTCTGGAGGAGACAAACGACTCTTCAACGCAAGCCAACATGTTGTAAAATGCCTAAAGGAGAAGCGCTGGGTTAAAGATACAACAGCACTGGCGAGGAAAATAGGCACGCCACGACACACAAACCGAGTGGATTGCAAATGTGCATCGTGCCAGGTAACAAAGGTGATTACGGGCTGCAAACATCCGAATAAATGCTATGTCAAAGCGCAGGAGCTACTTAACTCCCTTGAGAACAAGTGGGACCCCTGGGTGATGCAGCCCGAAGACTACGAGGAGTACCAGACACCGGAGCACCTGGATGACCCCAATGTAGCAGAATTCAATGCATGGGTCACCACGGATGGAACGCTGGCAGATGTGTTCCAAATATTCACCCAAGACCATTCGAACTCAGCCCACACTGCCCCATACACGAAGTTCACCAACAACCCTGCACCCGGAGTGGAAGTATACACCGATGGCTCTGCCATCGACAATGCGACCAATGATGTGAAGGCCGGCGCGGGCGTCTACTTTGGCACCAATGACCCAAGGAACAAAGCCATAAGAATACCTGCTGAACTTGGACCATCAAACCAGGTCAGGGAGGTAGTAGCCATCAAAGAAGCCATTGAGACTGCTCCCCTAGATGCGCCGCTGAAGATCAACACAGACTCAAAATATGCAATAGATGAGCTGACCAAAAACCTGAGAAAATGGCAGGACGAAGGTTTCTACACGGTCTCAAATGGGGACCTTTTTGAACTGACGGTTGCAAAAATGCGGGAACGGCGAGCCAAGACGGAGATACACTGGGTCAAAGGACATTCCAGCAATGAGGGGAATGAAGCAGCCGATATGCTGGCGAACGAGGGGAGCCACAAACCCAATGACGACGAGATAAACACCGAAGCTTACATTTCCCTAATCCTTCCTGGTGCCAAGCTGAAAGCAATGACACAGTCTCTCACCTACAAAATCATCCATAAACTCAAGATGGAGAAAGAATCATGTCGTGAGCTCCTAGAAAGAAGAGCCACGACCGAAAATATGGCCTATGCACTAGCAGCCGCTGCGGACGGGGACGGCAAACTCCCCCCAGCACGTAGAATCTGGCATTCAACATTCGACAAGGACATATCCTGGAGCGTCCGCTTCTTCATGTGGATGCTGGTCCATGATGGATATAAGGTTGGGAAATACTGGGACCACATACCAAATTACCAACAACGAGGCCAGTGCCCGAAATGCGGAGTACACGAGTCAATAGAGCATATATTGACGAGATGTGACGAGCCTGGCCAGAAGGAGGTCTGGGACCTTGCATCCGAGCTCTGGAAAATGAAGACTGGGAAAGAACTGAGGCCCACGATCGGCCAGATCATGGCGGGAGGAATAATCAAGCACGGCGACCCCGGAACGACACGCCTGCATAAGATTCTAATCACCGAGTCCGCCCACCTCATCTGGCGCTTACGGAACGAACGCAGAATCCAGCAGACTGGTCCTGCACCGCTGGCCAAGATACAGAACCGTTGGCTCAAGACAATCAACAATAGATTGGCAATTGATTGTGCTAGGACAGACAAAGTTAAGTACGAAAAGAAGGCTCTAAAACCATCCCTGGTAAGAAGGACTTGGAAGAAGACTCTAAAGGACGAACATACCTTAGCCAAAGATAATGCTTTTACGCAGACCAGTTTGGACATAAGCCCCATTTTAGGTAGCTGCCCCTTATGGTACTGTGGGACTCGGCTGACAACGCAATACCCACTAAACCTCCTGGTGGTTTAACACGGGACTCAAACCCACGGCCGAAGGAATTCGACCGGCCAACTGGATCAACTTGGCACATCCACAAAAGCCATTTGATCCCATTGAAGTGGTGTCACTGGGGTTCAAACCCTCGCAGGACCCAGGACTTCAAAAATCAATCAGAAGCCAGAGCTGCATGCTAGACCACTCCGCCATGCTGCCCCTTGTCCCGACCTCCTCTTGGTCCTCATGGGCTGCGGAGAAGACCGGTACGGAAAGCTGTAGGATTTCCTCCGTCGAGACACAGACGCTGAAAAATTTCCCCTCGTTCTATGGACCGCGA
Organism: Mycena maculata; assembly: GCA_029448575.1. Classification (NCBI taxonomy): domain Eukaryota; kingdom Fungi; phylum Basidiomycota; class Agaricomycetes; order Agaricales; family Mycenaceae; genus Mycena; species Mycena maculata. The sequence continues at coordinate 411,743 of JARJLG010000034.1, read as the reverse complement.
CGTTATTTGGGGATTGTCCCTTCTAGGTATGTCGTCACGCGTTACTCGTTATAATACTCCTCCTAAAAGATACCTGCAGTGTAAGTTAACCAACTGCGCCTGGCGCCACGCGTGGGCTCGATGATCCCTCGTCGGTCTGAGGCGCCCGCATCTTGTGTGTTAGGTGCCCGAATCCCAATTCGGATGATGGGTTAGGCGCCGACCTCAGACCAGTGCCGCGCCGATGAGCAGCAGCAGCGGCAAGGACGGGAGGAGCGCGCGTGCGGCGTTGGCGTGCGTGTTGGGGAACGCGTGGTCTGCGTCCGCCGTCGCGCTGGGGCCCGGGCCGCCGGTCTCCACGGCGGCCAGCGGGGCGGCGTTGAAATTAACGGACACCGTGGAGAATTTGCGCGCCGGGTCCAGTGTGGCCGGGGGATCGGTGTGCCTGCAGCGGGATTTCATTAGCCACACTGAAGTATTTACGGCTATGGGGCAAAGGGAACGCACCGAGGCCCAACAAGCCCGTTGTCGATGACGCATGTGTTGCCGAAGAGCGCGGAGGCATTGTACATGGGGAGGCTGCCCATGTAGTTGAGCTGGTTCGCCATGCAGTCGGCGCGGAAGCCGGGCGGGAGGTGCCCGTCGTAGAGGAGCATGTAAGTTTTGATGACGCTCGTCTGCGCGAAGTCCTGGGGATATAAGATGAGGGTCCGAATGCACCGAGGGGAGAGGACACACCTCGACGCGGTTCGTGAGGGAGTAGTTGTCTGGCGCACAGGAGTCCGCTGCGATGGCCTGCGCCCATCCAGAAGAGCTCGAGTACTGCGCGGTACCGGTAGCGAAGTCGAAGGAGTGTGTCGCCTAGTCAGAGGAGTAGCATTAATACGATCTTGCGCTAGCCGAGTAAGAGGACGCACCTCGTGAACGAAGGTATCCTCCTCACAATCTGCGAAAAAGTGGATGTCCCCGGAAGTGAGGGTGTAGGCGTGAGGCTCAGTATCGTTCAGGACGACGACAGTCCCGACGAAGCGGCGCAGGCCGACGGGCACGCGCCCGAACCGATCAAGCACGGTATCCATGCTCATCGCCGCGTCGTCGCAGCGGCACACAGTGAAGGCGTCGCCGCAGTCTTCAAAAGAGACGTTTGTAGCGGTCATGGTGGTCGTGCATTCCTGCCCGGCGCCGACGTACGGCACGCAGTTGTCTGGAAGGGCGATTTCTTGAGATTGGGTGACAGACGCGGGCTGCAGCGCAGAGTACAGATCGAACGCGAACGAGGGCTCTTGCGGCGCAAGGGTCAGGGCAGGCAGAGCGGCTGGGGCTACATTCAGATTCGCGAAACTGAGTGTTGCTGTGGCCAGACGAACGCCAGAAAGGAGAGACAAGGTCAAGTGGCGACGAGAGAGCATTCTTTCCAGCCAGTGGAAGAGTTAAGGGGATTGTGAGGAATGGGCAAGCCCTACCAGCCTGGGGATCATCTCCGCCGACATCCTCATTATATATCGTAGCATCGTTGGCAGTGCAAAAAAAGATCGGCGACGGCAAGGGCGACGCTTCAAAGAGATCAGCGCCGCTGCCACGTCAACGATATTTCCGGTCTATTCCAGGTCCATTCCGGAGTCTATTTTTCGCTCCCCGAGAATACAGTCGTCGTTGAAGGGCTCGAATTTTTGGGTCATGAGGTCGCTATTCTTTGTCCTCCGGAACGCGCTGGCCAGCATGAGTGCTTGACGAAAGAGTGATTGAGCCTAGACCCGGGGCGGAACCCGCGGAATGTTTGCGGCAGTTTGCCGTCAATGATGATGGCAAACACTGCCGCCTTTCATTCTTATCCAAGTATCATCTCTGCGCCAAAATTCTCTAATAAGGTCTATAGTCCCCTTTGATCGACTATCCTCTTACGCGCTGATTTACTTCAGAAATGACCAATGCTCCCCGACTGCCACCCGACGTTATTCGCGAGATTCTCTCTCATGCAGCGCCATCGGGGGCACCGACGGGTACCGACAGTGCATACGAGCGCGAGCCCTACGGCGTACCCTGGGAGCTCGCACTCGTCGATCAAAGCTGGCGACAATGCGCGATCGAGTCGCGTAGTCTGCGGACCTGTCTCACCCTCGACGGTGCGGACTTCACCGACCCCGAGGCACTCGCGCGTCTGGAGTGTCAGCTAGAGAGATCCAGTTCGAAGACGCTTGACGTTTCTCTTTCAGGATCTCAACCCTTCGAGATCCTCCGAGCTTCCCCAGCGTTTCTCGCGTCTTGCAGTCGCTGGGAGACGCTCCTAGTGCGCCCCGAGCCAGATGCGTCCTTTGATGACCTTGGTCTGGCCGATGGGAAGTTCACTATGCTGCGCAGATTGGAGTTCGTCTGTGCCGGAGAGGAGTTAGAATCAACTCTTGATGAGTTTTCCAATGCGGGCAGCCTCCGCGAAGTCATCTTGACGGACAAAGACTTTGAATTTCCCTCGCCAGAAGTGGACCTCCCTTGGCAGCAAATAACCCACCTACGCGCCTTCTATGACTCGCATCAAGCCTTTCTCGTCGTCGCCGAGGAGACGGTTAATCTCGTTGACTTGGCACTGCACATTGATCCCAATGCGCCAGCGGTCATTGCATCCACGGTGGCTCTTCCTAAGCTGCGTCATCTCTACGCCCACGTCTCGGAATGCCTCTCCTCGTTCATCGCGCCAGCACTGTGCGAGCTGACGTGTTCCGCCGCCCGGCCGTTTGGTGTGCACTCGTTTTGCGCGCGTGGCAACATACTGTCCTCCCTGTGCAGCCTCACCCTCCTCGGCTTCACCGGCTCCCCCGACGAGATCTGGGGTATTTTGTTAGATTTCACAGCCCTCAAGCATCTCGCCATCGAGAGCGTCGCGTTTCCGACGCCACCTCAACCCGGCATATACACCCCGACCAGGGAGCGTCGTCTATTCCGTGGGCTCACGGCCGCACGTAACATAGCCCGAGCCTCGAGACTTTTGTGTATTGCTGTCTGGAGGTGGAGGAGGACGACCTGGAAGTGTTCTTTCGCATGGTTCGCTCGAGATCTCGCGCCGAGCCACCCGCAGGCGACAATGATCCGTGGCGTTGCTTGCGCTACGTCCGCATCTTCTGGGTAATCGGGCCCCATCCGCCGGCGAGCGCGTACGAGGATGATGTGCGCGATATAAAGGCGGAGGGGATCGATCTTGAGGTGATTCCGGGCGCGAGCCAAGACAAATTCGAGGAAAGTCTGTGCTCAACGCAACTCGCAGGAATGAGGGTGCTTTTCAACTGTAACCGTCCTTTCTACTTAAACGAAACCAGACTGATGTTACTCTTTTACAGCGCTCAGAAGGATCGACCTTGATCACGGATGCCATGAAATATGTACGGAGACGGAAACTAGGAAGAGTTGAACGAACGGCTATGATTATCATTTTTATTCAGCCAAACATACGTGTCTGCGCTTACAGCTGTTTCGGAAAAGCTTGACAGTGCGTGTATACACTAAGTGATCAAAAATAATGACGGAGTTAAAGATCCTCTGGTATTTGACAACTTTGTCTCGACTCACGGTCTGCATCCCATCATCACATCTCTGTTCGCAGCTCAGCCAGAGAGCGGACTGAACTCGGACGGATCCGCCGCTATTCAAATTGTACAAGCCTCACAGCAATTATTATGCAGCCGCGCCGTTCCCATGTCTGGTTCATTTTGATCCAATTCATAGACGCTACTCTGATTGCGCCGCCTGCCATCTGAAATCGAACATCACAGAGGAAGAGACGATCGCACGCCACACGCCTTCGCACAAGACATCAGGAGAGCGACAGGGAGCAGTACGGTTGACTAGATTGGTTTGAATGTTGAAAAGCGGGGTGTGAGCGGTGGATGCGAAGGTAAGAAGAATGGGGACCGAACGGCGGGCTTCATTATGAAGGACTTGCTGAAGGACTCGGAGCTGCAGGGCAGCCTCGCCTGCCGTGGCTGCGTGGAAGTTATGGGGGAGGAAAACGTGGGCGGAGTCGAACGGAGGGCGAGGAAAGAGACATACTGCTCACAGTTGCAATTATGCGCTTGCGTTTGTGCACGCACCAGACCATTTATGTGTTGGATTGGGAAATAGGTTGCGAGAAGAAGTAGAACATACCGAGCAGTAGTGGCAGCGAGCGAGAGGTCTCATAATCGCGAAACCCTCTTGATTTTGTGAAAGGAAAGAACGGAGCGCGGTAAACAAAAGCTTCGCTGCGATAAGGAGACGGTCTTTCGCGAGTATTTCCGCAGATGGGCGCAGCAGAAGAGTGGATGATTCCTAAAAGACCAAGAGACGATGGATCAGTCGGGTGGTTATGGGAAGATGACTCAAAGAGGGACGTGGATGCGCTTCGAAGATGACAACCGCCCGCACTCATGCGCAATGACTGGACGGGAAAGCGGCAGGAGCAGTTTTAAAATCCACAGGCCGCACGGGACAAATCATTTACGCTGGCAAAATTCTCGAATCGCGGGGTTCACAATGCGAGAGAGGGATAAAGATGGGACGGGGGAAAGACGGAGGACATTAAAAGGACGGGCAGGTATACGTACACGTTGGCCCGAGATCTTCCATTTATTCTGTCTTGGCAAAGCCAACGAGAGGCTTCATATATCAGCATGGAAGCAGCGTTCGAAGGGAGGGCGGTGGCCATTCGAAATTGATGCGCAGGGTTGTAAACGGTAGTCAGAAGAAGGACGATAGCCCCCGATCGGGGCCATCCAGAGACTCCGCGGTTGCGGAGAACGCTTAGAATGAAAGGATGAGTGAAAAACGAAGTACTCAGCGGGGATCGGGAAGTGATGCACAATTTAGCGATAGAGGATTGAGGGAAGGGCGACGCGGAGGGAGCACGATCCACTACAAAATATCGAGGATCAGGAGTAAATGAGGGGTGAGAAGCACGCGGCGTAAAAACACAGAAGAATGAAAACACATATAGGAGGAGGAGGAGGAGGGGTGCATTACTGCAGAGGTCCCAATCAGGAACAAGCAGGTACTGTACCGACGTACATGGCGCCCTATGTACGCTACAGACGTCAACGGCCAAGTCGCTGTGGTAGCCTACATATTGCAAAGTACATAGACATCTCACGAGATGACGGATGAAGACGGGAAAAGACAGCTATCCTGGGACCCTAAAAACTACGGGAAAATACCTGGGAGTCTCGTCAAAGATTCTGAGGACATGGAAGATGAACTTCGCGAAAATATGCACCGCTCCCCTCGACGAGACCAGCTTCAGCATGAATGTGTAATTAGACACCGTCAAATGCAGATCACGCAAATCTGGATCACGATGTGTCAAGTCATTGAGGAAGTTGGACCTCAGGTCAATGAGGCGGGTGTTTGCGAGGCAATCAAACAAGGCATGTACCTCATCTTCAACGGCCCCCAGACAGAATCGGCACAACCGGTGCTGGCGTGGAACCGCCAGCCTGTAACGAGCAGGATAACGGAGGCGCTCAATGCTTAGGTTGTGGTCCCCGAGTAATAGGCTGGTCATAGCCTTGCGATGCACGGGTACAGCAACCATGACGAGGTAGTGCCGTAGCCGCCGGGTGACGAGCTGCAATGACTTGTCTTCACCCGTTTCCAGTCGGTTGCGCAGAAGGTGGGTTTTGATGAGTCGGTCGATGTCGCTCTGTAGATCGGTGTCGACGATGCTGACGATCTGTTTGGTGAGGCCTTCAACAAACTCCGCACATAGTAGGTCATCGGCAGATGCCTCTATAGCTGTTGGGAGCCGCCGGAGCATGATTGTCAAGTCCGAAGCCCACCCAGGCTTTCCTTCGCGTAGGAGATAGAGTCAAGGAGGGCGTCGTGTACAACACGGCCAGGGCCCACACCAACCATATACTGCAACCGACCAATAGCAAGCAAGATCCGACGAATGTGTATTGGCATTTGACCAGTTTCCGTGAAAAGGACAGCGAGGATTGAATGCGGGTTCAGTCCGAGTAACCGACGTAGGAAATGATGCCTGCGTCAATATGTTCCGCGAGCAGCGAATTGTCGGTGTCGAGAGAGAGCTCGCATCCAGACGTGAGGTAACAATCCACCCTAGCCATATACAGGATCAGCGCTTCCCGTACTGGAAGTGAGCCGAGTCTGTGCTTGAGAGCAAAGATGGCATTGCTGAGACCTCTCGCCTTGGATGCTTTTATGGTGTAGTGCCTTGCGAGGACATTTGCGTGGACTGATGAGTACCAGATGCCGACATACTTGAACTCGATGACGAGCTCAACAATGAGATCCCCGAGGCGAAGGGTAGGTATAACTGCAGGTAGTGGGCCAAAGATCATCCATTTGGACTTTCTTGCGCTGATGAAAACACGTTTGTTGGCGCACCACTTAAAGAACAGGGTAACCTTCGCCTGGAATGTGGGAAACGATGTCGACATGATGAGGTTGTCATCGGCTTGTTCCGCTTGGGATACGGGACGGCCGTTGAGATGAATGTCATCTTCGTGGGGGGGGGGGGAGGCGGAAATCTGCCAAGTAAATATTCCACAGAGTGGGCGATGCCGAGTCTCCAGTGAATAGACCAATGAGAGACCGAAATGGCATAGAGTGCGCATCACCGAACTTGACCGCATATCTCATTCGCGCGTATATCATGCGCATGAGGTCAAAGAAGGGCCCAGAGACTCCTGCTGCATACATGTCCGTCCACAGCCGTCCGATATCGGTGTATGGAAACACATTTGTCATGTCGCCAAAGAAGACATACAATGTTTTACCTTCTGCACGAGCCCGATGGATCGCACAGAGGAGGATGAAAGAGTTGTCATCTGTTCGGTGGTTCTCCTGGAAGCCATTCTGGGAGTCGGGAATAATGCCGTTATCTGCCGCCCATTCACGGATCCGTCCATCAAGGAGGAGAGTCAGCACTTTGAGTAGACAGCACTCAAGTCCCACGAGTCGGTAGCTCTCCGGATCATCTACTGCACGTCCCTGCTTGAGGATCCCAATGAGTAAAGTCACAAGCCAATGCTGGGGTGCGTCGACATTGTTGAGGCACGCGTGGAAGAGGGTGACCGGGGCCTCATTCGGAATCGTTCGGATTTTGTCGTAAGAGACACCGTCGATCCCATGAGCGCTGCGAAAAGATTTCTGTTTCAATTTCCGCTTGATTTCCTGGATGTCCTTCACCGTGATTTGGCGAGAGAATGTACCGTTGGGCATGCGATCTGTGGTTTTTGGTGGGATGGTGTCGTTAAGGGCAGTTACAATTTGGTGCAGATCGGTGTCAAAGAAGTCGGGGAGTACATCAGGCGGGTTACTCCGAGCTTTGAAGGAGTCATGGAGCTGATCCATGGTGACTTGAGGCCTGGTCGGTTTGTCGTCCGTCCAAGACCGTACGAGGTCCCACAGTGGCTTACTAGACTTCCCAGTGCAAGCGGCCAACTTCGCCCGATTAGTCAGCTTTCCTTGCTAGTTAGTGGTAACATCGGGATCTAAAATTTCCTAGAGACTGACATCTGGCAGCGTTTTCGATTTGGCTTCAGGGACCTCACGTAAAGGCGTAGACACCTTTTTCACGTTGATAGTTGGAGTCCCGGATTTGTCATGGACCTCGGGAGGCTCAACGTAGAGAAAGAGGGTGGGTGCGTTTGACTTTAGCATTGCCTTTGCTGCACCTTTTGCGGCGAGAAACGATAGGTTTCCGGATTTTGAGTTCACCCATCGGAACTGTGTTGGTGCACGGCGGTAGGCCAGCCACTGGATGGAGTCACGGAGTTCGTCCCCATTAGCGCATGACCAACCCATAGTCTCGTTATCACCCGCCCAGTAGCAGAAAGAGCGAACAACATACTCCGATGCCACGTAGATGATGAGATTTTTATCGCGTGGGGAGAGTTGTGCAGCGCATAAGACCGCTAGAATCCCAGCTCGTGCCTCGGTGGCAGAGCTTTCGAGAGCATAAGCACAATTCCTCTTGCTGTTTGTACCCCACCACAGAGCGAACGCAGGCCGTCCGTTTCACATAGATGTTGCAATGTGGACCACAACTGGGTCACTCTGAGCGTAGAATGGACCATAGAGGCGGGCCGTAGCCTCCTCCGGAGTAACACAGGCCTCCAACGTCGCCTTGAGGAGGAGATCAAGTGCGGTAGGTGCGTCAAAGAGGATTGGGGAAGGACGTGGGATAACCAGTGTGCAAATATCATCTATGTGGATGTTCGGGGCAATGACTGCGACATGAACCTGAGCATGGTCCGACCATACAGGCGATTTCTGGATCCGAAGGCCACCGTCAAGGATTCTAGGAACGAGTCCCGCAGAGACGAAGCAGTAGTCAATGACGGAGCTGCCAAGAGGCTGGAAAGATGTGAATGCTCCATGTCCTGCAGATTCCTTCGTTGTACCATTGAGTATCGTCATTGTGGTGTCGGAGCAAAGTCGCAGCAACCATCTTCCTCTTGTATTCACGACATCGTCGGAGGAGAAACGCCGGAGGAGAGCTCCGGCAGGAGTTCTATGACCGGTCCGGGCATTTAAGTCTCCCTTGGTCATCACCGGTTTATCGGGTATGGATGAGCAGACGGTGACGGCTTCCGCAAGTTTTATCGCGGGGTCAGTATCGGTGTACTGGCGAAATGGGGATGTGCTCAGAAGCAGGTATGCACCGATGAGCGAGAGATAGATCAGGTCGAGGACGAGAATGTCGGGCGCGCAAAGATGCGACATGACCTTACATGACCTTGTACGGCACGGTTGACCGAATGACAGCCGCAACGCCACCCCAAGCCGGCTTCAGCACACCTGCAATCCACCCCCTCCCAAATGCAGATCACATGCCTTGATCACACGTGTCATTCACGTGTGGAGACGCGTCGCGAGTACATTCTACGTGTTTAATCTAAATACAATGTATTTGAGTTGTTATCCTCCCATGTACGAGGGTTGACACGCCTCCGCTTGTCTTTCCCGATGTCCCAGCCAATTCTTTCGACTTGGCCGAACACGTTTTCCATAACAGATGCCACTTTGGGGTGAACTCCACGCGGGTTGTCCAAAACACCCATCATATCCTCGAAGCAACGCTTGAGGTGGATCTTGCGGGCTTCAGAGTACACAACCTGGTCAAATGTCATCATGGGGAAAATCTACGAGGAAGCGGTGGAAAAACTTACCCGATTGTCACGGTCACTCTCACCCTCATTAACACCACCGCCGCCAGCACCATTCGTCACCGCCGCTTCTATGCGCAATGTCTCGACAGGACTAGAGGGGCCGTCTGGTTGGGCTTCGACTATCTCTCTCTGTTCGCCCACCACGGGCTCCACGACCTCGAGGTTCCCACGTGCTGGCCTGAGGTCTGTCTCAGGCCTTCCTTCGACCTCTGGCATCAGGTCTCGTATCTGTGGTGATGCGCCCCGAACACCCAGAACTATAAGATCCTTCGTGGCATTCTCCCCCACTCCTGCCTCAGGTGAGATGTGGATCCCGGGGATAGAATAATAGGGAGGGAAATGGTTTCGTTGCAGATCAAGAAAAAATCGTAAATCGGTGCGTGGCCTATCGTCTAGCCGCGTGTTTGCCTCCCGAATCAGATGCTTGCACACCAGGAATCGGCTCCTCAGGTAGCTCTCGCACGGACAAACCCACTTGCTGATATCGGTGGCATATGTTCCTCGCTCGCGCGCCTCATCCTCGGCAATCTGTTGGAGACGTTCGGCTCTTCCTTTTGTATTGGGTGCGCTCTTGAGCACTTGGCACTCCTTCGCAACTCGGCGGTGCTCATCCGAGCGGCTTTTATCGACCCACTCTGCCTTGAAATCCACCTGCCAGCCTGCAAGTTCTTGCGGGCTGCCAACACGCCGTAAACCCCGGACATAGTCCAATGTCTGCTTAACTCGAGGCAGAAGACTTGTCAGGACAACGTGCATGACCAAATCGAGCCTCGGGCGATTAAATTGGGCGAGGTCTCGGTGCTTGATATGTTTCCACATGCTCTCCACGATCATCATCGTCTTCAAGCGCGGGATAGCATCGCATGAAGCCCTAGCCCAGAGAATCCATTGCTCTGGGGTGATTCCACAGGTACGCCCAAACCTGAGACAGATCGTTTCCATGGCAGAACTCATACATCTGTCAGACCGCGCGACGGTGGATCTCATCGGCGGACAGGTATGGCTCCTCGGGATCATTTTGAGGAATTCTTGGGTGCTGATGAAGATGTGTGCGATACATATCAATGATCTCGGCGCGGAACTCTTTTGGACAGAATTCAGGACGTGAAGTGTTCTTGATCTTCGGAGGGTTCGGCCAGACAGGAACACGAATATCCCCGGTCTTCAAGACGAAGACGGGTGGCACACAGGTTTGGGTGGGCCTCTGAAAACGATGTAAGTGATCAGTCTTGAATGGAAGAAATCGGGTACTCACTGGCATCTCAGAGTCCATATCCTCACCCTCGCCATCCTCGTCCTTGTCAGCGTACACTGCGGTTATCCCAGGGGCCCACGTCGGATCTATGAAGTCGAATAGTCTCGCCGCCTTCCTCGGATCATACGCCGCCGGGGGCTTGTTCTCTGCCAGGCGCTCCTTGACGTAAGTAATTGCATGCCAGTAACAGAGCTGGTGTTTCGCTTTCGCAATTTCAGCCTTGCAAGCGTTGATCTCCGAGGGTTCTTTGTCGGACAGGGTAAACATGATGTTCGGGCATCGCTTATTCATATATTTCAGGATATCACATAGCATCCGTGTTTTTGCACCTTTGGCGGCGTCTGGGGTCGACGTGGTGAATAGGAATGCAAAGGGCATGGCTTGCCTCTTGGCTTCTCCCACAAACCCGTACAGTTCGTAACCAGCTTCATTAGTTCTCCCTAGTCAAGCTCGTTAATAGGGTTCCCCACAACATCAATATAGACATACATGTAGAGTCCATTGCGAGCTCTTCCGTTTTGTCTGCCCAGCCGTCGAGTATTTCTTTGAGGCCGAAGGCTATCGCATGGATTCCGGTTTCAGTACGAATGGGTATGATTTCGACGTCGGTCCCTTCCAATCTTTCTAAGATCTTCTGTGCAGATTTTACTTGATCATCGTCGAGGCGCCAAGCACCTTCATTGAGCTCACTCCACAGCGCGTATATCTGTTTCTGAGTTGCCTCAATCCCCGGATTTTCACGCAAGACACGCGTCCAGATCTACACATTCCCCGTGAGCTGTAGTTCCGCATTATCGATCTGAGCTTACGTTCGTTGCCGATTCGTGCTTTAGACTCTCTACAAGGTCCCGTATATCTTTGTTGATGGAGATATCAACGTAGTGCAGGTGCGGTATATGATGTTTGATCTTCAGTCTCACCGGGACCTGCAGATTATCATTGTTGACCGTGATTTGCAAGCCTCCTTCGCATGGAACACGGTTCATCTTCATCCGTGCGCGGCGCTTCCGAGGATCATCTTGAAGATCTGATTTCTGAATCTCTGCTTCGTTCTGGGCACAGTAATATGTGTAGGTGCACACGGAGTCGGAGACCGAGCTCTTTTTGCATTTTTTATAACTGAGGTATGTCAGAGCACTGCTTGAATCGACATAATCACTGACTCACATGAAGCGGTAGCCCGAAACCTTCCAAATTAACTGCGCTATGGCATCGGAAATTGCTTTGCCGGATTCCAGGCCATGGAAGGCGATCGTAGCACTCTCTCCTGCCATTTCAATAAAAGCTTCGAGCTCAAAAGCGTCGTTCTTGTGTGTGTGCCAACAAGCGAAACACATTCATCCCATTGTAGCGTGCTATGACCCTGTTTTGGCTGTATCGCAGGTCCTCTACGTGTCTTGTCTTTTTGGGAGTTGCCTGAGTGGTGTGTGTCGTTGGAGGAACGCTTGTCGTGGCGTTTATTGGCTTCTTTTTCCTTGCATCCGAAGCACATCTTCAGGTAAGAGAGATTCGCTTTTTGGGGGTATGTAGACTGTAAACCCTTGTAGGAGCACCGGGAGCATTTAATGAGATTATCTGGGACTGAATGTGCATTAATTCACGCCAAAATCGGACAGGGAAAGTGGGTGGCATACTGTTATTACCCGCCATATTACGACCGAAAAATGAGTGGATCAAGAGCAAGGCAGTAATGGGCCCGTAAAGGTGATTTATAGGGATAGAGAGACCAAAGGGTGATATTTAATAGTTGAAAGGCCTTTAGAACGCGCAAAGAGGTGAAGATACGGTCAAGAAGACTCGGAAACATTTTATTTATTGTTTAGCACGTGAGCGTAAATACATGTGATCTGCATTTGGGAGGGGGTGGATTGCCCGAGTCCAGCTTCAGACCAGGTGCATCAGGACGACTCATGGCAACAATCTCGAAGCCCGGTGGTAGCTCGAGTGTCAGCTCTTCTCCAATGCGCAGGAATGTCTCTTCAAAGACAACAATGTCGTTGTCATTGATGATAGCGACGAAATCGGGCTGGGTTATTTTAACAGCGAGACGGCCGTTTACATTCCACATAACGATACGGAGAAAACTTGGAGGAATAGAACAAAAATGTATTAGACTTGTGCGTATTGCAATGTATCGAGTAAATCTACCATGGGTTGCGCGCCGCTGATCCCTTGTCACTTGTTCCGGACGACTTCTTCTCATACACCACACGTTTGGCGGCGTGGAGACTCTTCATCGAATCCGGAGGGTCGGACCGAAGAGTGTCGATGAAGAGCTCTGCAGTGTCCGAGCTGCGGAATCGCATGCTGATGACACTGCTTGGGGTGTTCCGAGGGTGTTGGACACTGATGAAAGGGTTGCTGACACGGATCTTCAGACACTTGATTGCCGTCTGAGCGATCTTGCCCGGCGAGGTGTTGGTTGTATCCACGGGGACGTCGGTGTAGTTAGCCTCGTTCCGGGTCTCTGTACGGGCGCGCTTGGCAGTAGGGTCATTGAAGCCTTCGAAGGGAGCGTCCCTCTTTTTGGAAGTGACGACCTGGGCGTCGACCTCATCGTCCGGGTGCACAGGGGCGGGGATGCGTGCTGAACGCGTGGTGGTGGACCGGGAGGACCGGGGTGTGGATGGGGGCGCTCGACGCGTGGTGGTGCACGGATGCAGTGAAGAGGTTACGGATGGTACGCGACATCGAGGCGACATCACGAGGCAAGTCGACGAGGCAGTTGACAGCGGAGGTGAGGCTTCCGATCGCTGAACGTCTGTCCAAGGTCATGGTCTTAAGGCTCGCAACCTCGGCGGCGAGCACGGGGGAGGTATTATGTGCAGCGGGTCTGTTGTCAGCGACGTCCTTGAGGCGCACCAAGACCTCGGAGTGCTGAGCGTTGGTCTTACGCTCGAGCTCCTCGATGCGGCGGAGGATGGTGACAATGTGCGTGATAATGCGCAGCTCGTTCTCATCTGTACGTTCCCTGTGTTGGGGAACCTTCTCTCCCTTGACGGCGGCCAAGCAGTTAGCCTGCTTGTAGAGCTCGACGTCCGACGGAGTGATCTCGTTGAACGTGACGACCACCGAGGAGGTACGGCCAAGACCAGAGCTGTTCGGAGAGGTGTTATGGCTAGGAGCAGCTGCGGCCGACGCGGAAGAGGCGGTGCGGGCCTGGAAAGACCGCATCGTCTGATCTGTCATGGGGCGCTGGGTGGTAGCTGCGATCGTAGCAGGAGCAGCCGCGGACGGTGTTGGTGCAGGCCCAGAGGCAACGGGTGCGTTGGTCACTATTTCGTTGTTAGACGTGTAGGACCCGATCCATATGCAGCTTACAATTGGCTTCCAGGTTGTTATCCCCGGGCGTGCGGCAGTACCCTCAAGTATTCACTACATGTATGTTAGACAGAGGAATGGTGTGGTGACACAGTGGTCTTACAGCTGCCGTGTGGTGGGTTCTGGATTGGCCCCTTGCGCTCCAGCATGTTTAAGTCCCACCTGAAAGTATCCAGACCTAACGGTATCAGGATGATGTTTCAGGGCAAAGTTACCCACTCACGAGGTTCATATCCGTCGCGCAAGATCTCATCCTCAACAGGTGATGCTGCACGAGGGGCACGCAGAGTAGGAAACGGTGAGATTTTGTCATTGACAGGCAACACAGCACGAGGGGCGCGCAGGGTGGGCAGAGGAGTGATAGCCTCGTTGACAGATTCAGCAGGAGCAGGAAGCGGGGCAGATCCAGCGGAGTCCTGGGCGACGGGAGTAGCAGAAGCTAGAGTCGATTGGACATTGTTTTCAGCCATAGAGCGAGATGAGGGGAATTCCTTCATTCCGGGCTCGTTTTATACCCTACCGAAACTCCTGTCGTCTCCATTTCTGCTGAACTGAGTCTCCAGATCAGGGGAGGGAATGTCTTGTTGAGGCGGAAGTGGAGCTTTGTCCATTTTGTATCCGGGCTGCGGCTATGCACAGCAAAGACGAGAGCTCCTGGGTATCTGGAATCCATGGTTGCTGGTAGTGCGCTGGCAGTGATTTAACGCCACGGTCCACGGAAGCAAACATTGGCATCTGACAGTCGTGTGAGTGCGATGACACAAATGGATTTTGACACTCCGTCGCCAGAAATCCAATCCCGTAAACCCGTGTCTCAAACCGGCTCCTTTGGGACCGATGGCTCAGAAATGCAGATCCGGATGTATTTAAATTCTTCGGAGAACTCCCGAGACCTGTGGAGCATGTAAAAACTTCCAGGCATCGCCCGATATCGTCCGCTCGCATGGTCTCAGTTCTGACAATCAATGTTTTTGATTCGCACAAAGAGGAAGGTGCTCTGAGCATATCTAGACCCAATGTGTCTTGTTTCATCATAATAAGTCGGCACAGGCGGTCAAATAGACAGCGCTAAGGATAGCCGACGTTGACAAGTAATAATTCCATTTTCATGGGGGTATAGATTTCGTAGCTTGGTCGGCTCAGCACTGTACTGAGTCCCAAGATCTACGGTGACCTACATGCGGCACACCATGAGGTATTGCATCCCGTGTTGCTCGACATGATGGTGCCTCGTCGTCTGGAGAATACAAGTGTACGACTGAGAGGACAAGGCTCCGCCCAAATTCACGGGGATAAACCTTGGAGTATTCGTCGCACCACTCCGTTGCCTTGTACGCCTTGCAATCGGGTGACACTGAAGAAAATGAGCACCATGTGAATGGAATCGACCGAAAAGACACATGAGGTCTGCGTGGTAGATTGTTCTGGCGTGTCTGCTTAGTAGTAGAGATTGAGTGTATATATATATATATAGGAGTGTCCGCTTTACAGCTGATTCCGAAATTATTGAGGGTTTTTTTTCGTGTTCTCAAAAAGGAAAATTTCATACCTAGACTGAATTCTGCTCCTGTGACAGTCGGTAGTGGAGCCAAGATGGCCATGGGGGATGGAGTCTAACGACGTGCGACAGGTGCGCTGGTACATACCGGCAACCCTAGAAGTCCGGTCCGTGTTAGAATCACGGAGCGGTACAGCTCCGTCTTTTTGGCCGTCCTGCCGGTGCTTTCAGGATACAAAGTAGATAGACTAAGAAATGATCTACAAAGTCATGCAAGTCTCATGGATGTCACAAATACTGTATGAGAGAAAGTTTGAGAAAAGTTTCTTTTTTGGGAATACAAAAAAAAAATGATCGTCTCAATAATTTCGCAATCAGCTGTAAATGAAGCATGCTGGCTGCGCCAATCGCGGCGTAGCTTTGATAATTGTGATGTATTAAGGAAAACAAAAGCCGGATCGGAAGGACGCGAAATATTAAAAATTATCTGCGTTGATAGAACATGAACAGCGGGATGCGAGATTGGGAAAAACCTTCTACCAGGAGAATGAACATCAATCATGGGCCCGCTACGCCAACCCCTCTTCCTACTCGACGAGAGCTTGAGAAGCAATGATTCCACTTCTTTCCAACCATTATGATATTTACCGTCTCGGCGCGTCCTGATCGCGTTCAGGTTCGGAAAGATGGCAGCGAGGAACTCCGCTGCGACGAGTGGTGTAGATATTGAGGAAAACTCGATGCACATGTCGGCGGCAGAATCTCGAGATGGTAACGATGAGCCATCGAACATCATGGACAATGGGTGCAATTCTGTAGTCTCTCTAGACAGACACTTTATCCGTTGTTGCTCGTACCTCGCATGATAAGCAATTCTGGTGCCTTAATCAAAATGCGAATTTTGGGTGCAATTGCCAGTGAGTTACTTCCTCTGTTTTCATCCTGGTAACTACTTGATTTAGGCTGACCACGGGTTACATTACGCGATTCGGAGCAGTCCCGCAGGTTTTTACTTCAAATGCTATTTGACCCATTTATTGGTGACTCAAGTTTGGCCAAGCTGAAAAGTGTTGCATTCCACGGGATGGAGGAATATGGCACCTCGTTGAGTGCACATTTGCTGTTGGGCATGCTACGTGCCCATGCATCAACTTCACATTTCCAGGAGATGCGAGAGATGTGTTTATTTCATCACATTTGCGCTAGATATCAAATTGCGGTAGTTATGTTCCGATGTGAGGTTGGCAAGCCTTGCAAGTACCTTCAGCTGAAATCTAGCATATCTCAGGAAGGATTCCTCGAGCATATAGTCGGAAGGCCCTGCAAGCGAATAAATTTGAGTTAGTTTTGAGAGTCAGGTGGGATTGCTACTTACGCTCGCCATTGTCGGTGCCGTTAGTTCATAAATGGGATGATGTCAGGCAGTAGGATGGAGGGCCGAGTGATTACGAGCAAGAGATGTGGTGAGAACGGTCAACAGAAATACACGGAGATGAGCGTGAGTGGGCGGAGTTACCGAGCCCAGCCACCAGTAACAATAGAAAAATGCAAAATCAAAATCAACCGCGGTCAATCCGCCAACCATAGTGACAAGATCTGGTGAAAGACTGGAGGCATTCGAGCGTAGCGCGAGGCCGTGCAGCGGGGGCGTAGAGGTACGAAGACAGGTTCAGACACTCAACTTGGGGTGTGGGCCGTGGCATAGCCCGGCAAAAGTCGTACTTATTTTTTTTTTTATAGTAGGGTATCAGGGACAGGCCCCAATCTCATCTTGACGTCCAAGTTACACACTACTCTGCTCACCTACAAGCTGTCTGACACAGGGGGCAAAAGGTCCGGCACTTGTCATAATGGCATCCGTCAGGCACTTGCTGCGGCATCCGTCAGGCATGTGCTGGGCACTTGCTGCAGCCCTTTGTTACGTTCGGATCAATTCCGGTGATCAGTGTCAAATGAACTATGATTAGCTTTGTAGTACACAAAAATACAAAATATGTTCACATTAGCTCAATTCTGGCCCGATCCTCCTCGGAAGTGGCTAAAATTAAGCCGACAATTGTCTAGTTTCGGAATATCAAAAGGTTTGAAGAAAAACATATGAGAACTGACCAATATCTTGCCCTCATTGGCAAAATTTGGGCAAAATTTGGTGGACCGTAATTTATAGCCAGCTGACTTTTATGGGACTATGTAGGGACACTTGCATGGTCCATCAAAGTGTTCTTGGCTAACCTTCCCTCACCACATCAATCTGCATTGCACGTCCCACTTAGTGATGTCAAAGTTCAGTTCGGTTCAGGTCTGGCCCCTTTTTTGGCAAATGCTGAACCTGAACTTACATCTAGTTCAGGCATTTTCCTGAACGCTGAACCTAAACCTAATGTTCAGGTTCATCACGTTCCATTTGGCAGTTCAAGCATGTTCAAGCAATTTTTTTTCACCCTTCATTGTTTGAATTGGGTAAACTGGACTGTAACATTCTACAGTTTGACCACATTTGAACTATACACATTGGCTGGCTAGGATCTCAAATTTTGCACCAACATCGGGGGATTTTGCCACTCAGGGCAAGTCTTGGTCAGTTCTCATCTGTTTTTCCTCCAACCTTTTTGATATTCCAAAACTAGACAATTGTCAGTTTAATTTGAGCCACTTCTGCGGATGATCGGGCCAGAATTGAGCTAATGTGAATGTACTTTGTATTTTTGTGTACTACAAAGCTAATCATAGTTCATTTCACGCTGATCACCGGAATTGATCCGAACGTAACAAAGGGCTGCAGCAAGTGCCCAGCACATGCCTGACGGATGCCGCAGCAAGTGCCTGACGGATGCCATTATGACAAGTGCCGGACCTTTTGCCCCCTGTGTCTGAATTTCAATTGAGAGCCAAATCAACATGGAAAATTTAAACTCATTGGCTTGGTTTTGAACATTCTGGTCATTGAATGTTTCTGCAACAGGCAGCATAGAGAACACAATTATCAATGCTGCCATAGAGTGATGTCCTTCTATTTCTTTCCTCTGCCTTCCACTCATGGGCACGACAGTGCAAATTTGTTTGAACTCTTTATTCAATCACAGAGGAAATGAACCTCTCCTGGGCTCATGGTCGCAACCATATCAACCTTCAAGCCTGGATTGAGCAGGTTATGACCCAGGGCATATCTTGCCACATGGCAGATACATGGTTAACCTTGACAATCCGGAAGGTCAGCTTTTACTTTGCCAGATTTGGATGCACAACTGAGTTCTGCTGCAACAAAAAAAAAAGCCCAAGGTCCTACATACAACTGCTTTTTTGGATGACTCAAAACCAAGGTTGATATAATTGTACGCCCTCAGCCAACTCACTGAAAACATTTAGGTCATCTGTTTGATGCGGTGTGTTTCCTGCACATTCACTTCTCACCAGAGCCCATTTTTGTCCATGGCTACAACCTCCGGACTGAAGAAGGTCAGCAGTAGAATTGCCTTTTGTTTGATGTCCTTCAAAATCTAATCCAAGGCTATAAGCAAAATAGGTCAGTATATTTGTTGTCTTCCATAGATGCATATCCACTCACATCTCACCAAGTCATGGAGTTTCATATCTGTTGATCCTACCTCCATGTTGTGCCCCTTAATAACTTGAAGATGGAATGCAACTCCAAACATGACCGGCACATGAACATTGGGATGTAAGTACAGGACACAGTACCTTGCTAACTAACAAACAGTGTAGTTTTAACAGCAGCAGGGATTGAATCGTACTGGTAACCTGTTGTTGCAGTGTAAAGCAGGACTCGGGCAGGGCTGGATGAGTGGATTGTCAAGCCACAGGAGGCTGACAAGACCCAGAGATTTTTTTTTCCCCCATGAGACCTCTTGCAGCATTAGTGTTCATTAGGGGCAGTCAGAGTTGGAGTGATTATGCAGGCACTTATGGCCACCAATTATGCACAATTATTGATGTTTAAATTGTAAATTAATCATTGCATAACTGTTGCATAATCACCTCCAGAGCTGATTGTACACAATGCTCAGTGATTCTGCATATTTTGGATTTATGGTAATCATCCCATTGTAAACCCGACACACTTACTTACTCACATGACTTATTTACATCAGCATTCTTCTTGACTCTGTACTCTCATCTCGTTTACCTGCTCGTTCTCTCAAATACCATATCTTGGTCCTGTTTACTTTGGCTCCTTCTCTCAGTGTTTCTCCCCAGGAAATCTGGTGAGTTTCCACTTTTTTTTAAACAACCACCAAGTTTTCCCTTGGGGCCGTCGTCGCGAATCAAAGATCTACACAATCTTTTTGCTTCCGCATTGATTCCCCATCCCCAGGCGTCTCCCATCCAGGAATGCCCAACTGCCATCCTTCCAGCGGAATCCCCACCCTCCTGAGACAACCGTTGAAGTAGAGGGATTGTCCCGGTGTGTAGGTTCTTTGGATGGGTCGGTAGTCCGGAGTTTGTAGAGTAGATTTTGAGAATAAAAATGCTGGGATGGCCTCGGGACATAGAGTATGAAAATGGTGGCGAGAGAGAGTATCGGTGGAGTGGCGTGAGAGCGTAAAAAGAGAGTGGCCGTATTCGAGACAAAATGGGGTTATTGGTGGCTACACTGCCCACTGGCATCGAGATTCTCCACTGAATCTCTGGGCACTTGCCCTACACTGGCCGCGAAGATGAGAGAACATGGAAGAAAAATGATTGTTGGTCCGTATTTACTAACAAACATATGATGTAAGTAATTCCACATGTCGGCCATCTTCCCCTGCCACACCGTGCTCACACTGCGACCATTCCAGGTTGCCACGTCACCTTCTTGAGCACAGCCACCTTGCAAGCTGTCGCGCCAACACCCCTGCTCACCCGCAGGGCGGCAAAGAACTCTCAAACGACTTCCCCTCCACCCTCCCCCCCCTCTCCTCTGTCCCCGTCAATCCTGGGATCGCCCCCTGGCCTGGGTCCTCCCCACGCTCCTCAGTCCTGTCATCACTTTTTGCCCTCAGACTCCTCCGACTCAGACTCCTCCCCCCACGCCCTACAATGTCTACCACTTCGAAATTAGCCACCGTCGAGATACGCACCGGGAAATTGCCCACCGTCCACCCGGGCGAGATCACCCCCCTCGCCACTACCCAATTCGAGCATGGTATGCTTGACTATGCTGCTGCGAAGGACATCGCTGCAGAGAAGATTGTCTCCCTCGTCTTCAGGTGTTTCCTCGGCCAACGTGTCCGCAACTGGTTCAGTCCCCTGGGCGTACGTGACGCCTTCTCCAAGCTCACCCTCGCCAACTTCATGACAAAGCTGAGGAAGAAGTTCCTCCGCCCAGACTGGGACGTCCATACTCGGGCCCTCATCCTGAGCAGCCGTATGAAGGACGACAAGACCTTTTCGGAATGGGTTGTCACGCTCCAGTCCCTCCAGGCCCTGCTCGTCGGCACCACCCATGCCGTCAACGACCAACACCTTTGTCATACCCTCGAGGCCAATATGGTCCCTGACCTCCGCCTCGACTACGCAAAACACAAGGCCGCGAACACGATTGCAGAGGACCAATTCGACCATTGGGTCCTCGCTGTGATCGAGCTTGACGAGGAGCGTGTTTATGAAGACCAGAAGCAGCAGCGCCGCATCGCCGAGGAGAAGCGCAAAGCCGCTGACGATGGCGAGTGCCCGACCAAGAAGGTTTTCGCCGACTCTAACAAGGTCAATGGTGCTTCCTCGTCCAAACCCCCCTCCTCCACGTCCTCCACCGCCCCGAGCGGCAAGAACTGCCCCCCGCTCACCGTTGAGGAACGTCAACTCCTCGCAGACAATGACGGCTGCAACCGCTGCCATAAGTTTTTCGCCGGACACTGCACCACCGAGTGCAAGGAGGATTTCCCCTCCGGCACGAACTACTGCATTCGCACTCAGGCCGACGTCGATGCTGCACGCAAGGCCAAGTCAAAAAACGGTCGCAGTCATCATGCCGGCGGTGGATATGGACGACGATGACGACTCCGCGGACAAACTTACCTCTTCCGTGAGTAATTCGTCCCCGTCCTCTCACCGTGTTGACCACCTCTACTGGGATTGCCTGGTAGAGGGGCCGATGTTGAATCTTCCCCTCCCCATACAAGCCCTTATTGACAGGGGCGCTCATCTAGCCCTGATTGATGAGCCACTTGCTGAGAAACTTGGACTACGTCGCTTTAAATTGAACAAACCTGAACCAATTGGACTCGCAATGTCGGCGAATAGCACCGACCCCATTACGCACTTGACCGAATATGTAAACCTACGTCTCATTTCTCGCGATCAGGCTTGGACTTCTACCACCGTACGTGCTATCATAGCCCCAAACTTATGTGCACCTGTAATCCTCGGCCTACCATGGCTTACAAAAAATTCTATTGTGATTGACCACAAAGCTCGTACGGCGGTCGTCAAACACGTGAACTATGATATTCTTAACCCTCCCCCACCCCCGCCGCTGCCGGTTAAACCCATGAAGCTGCATGAGAAACTCAAACATACTAAGTTGGACCATAAGACTATGGCCAAGGAATTGTTTTCTGTATGTGAACAACGGTGAAACACTGACTATCTGAACAAGCGTGAAATGTAGTAAAATGTAAATCAGTGCTTAGAGCACTAATAACACAAAACCAACACTGAACACAAATCCAAACAATAAACGGTGCGAGTACGGGGATCGGACCAAGTATTAGGTCTCTGGTTGTGCTAGATATAAGTAATAGCTATTTACGCGTAAATACTGATATGATTCAATTAGCCGATCTAGTGACTCAGATGAGGTCTAGAAGGTGCCAAGAGGTGTTTTTATCTCGTGGGGTGGGTGGATTAGTCCTTAGACGTTGTTATCCTTTCAGTGTTCTCGGTCCCGTATGATTCTGTTCCTTGTTCTATCAAGTCCGTTTGCCTAAATCCTTATGAAACCCTTGCGAAACCCTTATGAAACCCTTATGAGTCTGTTCCGTGTTCTGTTTCCTTAAGATCCTAGCGTGAGATGTGATCCAACAACCAACAATATATTGACCAAAATAACTAAAAGAACTTTACAAGTTCCAAGAGGTACTCCGAATGAATACAAGGCTTCCCAAGCAACAATACCAGCAGAGCTGAATACGTCTAGCAAGAAGGGGTGAATTCACTGCCTTCCCTCTCTGAACCTGTCTGTATTTATACAAACGAGTGACACAACATGCAGGACTAATAAAATATAAATAGTACATGAATAACTAGTAATGAGCACGCAATGAATACAAACGGATAAATAAACGGTTAAATAGATACTTTGTTCCGAGACCTATATTCTGATTTGATTCTAATCCCAGAGATGGCATCATATTATGATGTGGATTTTACCCGTGTCTAGCCCTCTCTGCAGAACCACGGTTAAATTGTCATATAGTATGACTTTCGGTACGGGAAAATGGATAAACCACTCCAACACACGAATGATGGAGTTAGTGGATCAATCGTCCCTTGGCAACGACTGTGCTACCCAACCCAGACCTCGGTCCAAGCGTCGAATATCAAACATGCCGTGGATTGATCCGTCGGCTACTGCCGGACTGTTCGGGCCGTGTTCCTCTTTCAGCAAAGGTTCCTTTGTTCGTTGATTCCCAACTCCAGTAGTGTACTTTTTCAGGTGTAATTTATAGTCAGAATGGATGGTGTGTGTATGTCCTTGGTATAACACTTTATCTCTGTCCCAATTCGATCGAATGGTTGGACTTCGAATTACGCGTAAATACACAGCAGCTTCCCAGGCCGTTGACCCTCGTGGTATCGGTGACCTGACAAGTCTTTACTATGTAACTAGAGGCGTAGTGCCTTTAGCCAACAGATCGGACCTCTCTATGGCTCTTTATGGGCAAGATATAGATAAGTTCTGGTTCCACTTTAGTAAGTGGAACAAGGACGCAGAAATTGGTAAATTTCAGGCTTGGCCATTTTGCATGCTTATCAACAGCGCACTCGCCTCGAGGCCGAAGACCTTTTCGGACCAGTGAAACCTGTAGACATCATCGCAGCCGTGCGTGAACGTATAGTCGTGCTCGTGCATTGGGATGAACTCAACAAGAGGGGAGAGAAAATTCAGTCAGATTTCCCACGACTCTTCGAACCGATGCCGCACGCCACGGACCTATCCGATGAAGTCATGTGCGAAATTAAAGTCAAAGACCCTGACCGGAACATTGAAACAAGAACAT
Source organism: Mycena maculata (assembly GCA_029448575.1). Classification (NCBI taxonomy): domain Eukaryota; kingdom Fungi; phylum Basidiomycota; class Agaricomycetes; order Agaricales; family Mycenaceae; genus Mycena; species Mycena maculata. Next base: position 388,310 of record JARJLG010000034.1, on the reverse strand, counting down.
ACCGTGCAGACACTGATACAGTCCCATCTCGATGCGGGCCGTATTCGTCCTTCAACGTCCCAAAATGCATCACCGGCGATGCTGGTACCCAAGGCGGACAAGACGGTCCTGCCGCATTGGGTAAATGACTTCCGACCGTTGAACTCAATGACAGTCAGGGATGCGGTTCCACTTCCCCGCGTTAATGACATTCTGGCAGACTGCGCGAAGGGCCAGATCTGGTCGATTATTGACTTCACAGACAGTTTTTTCCAAACCCGAATGCACCCGGATTCCGTGAAGTATACAGCGGTCTCCACTCCACTCAGACTGTATGAATGGTTAGTAATGCCACAAGGTCTCCGGAACGCACCCTCAGTCCAACAACGCCGGGTGACCGCAGCCCTCCGCAGCCTCATTGGCAACATCTGCCATGTTTACCTTGACGACATCGTGATATGGTCCGACAATGTCGAGGAACATGACAAACACGTCCGCTTGGTTTTCGAAGCCTTGAAAAAAGCGGGCTTATACTGCAACACAAAAAAAGACAAAACTCTTCCAATACGAAATATTTCTTGGGCCACCACATCTCTCACTGTGGCATCAAAGCAGACGTGTCAAAAGTAGAGAGGATAATTGATTGGCCTCAACCAAAGTCCGTTACAAATGTTTGGGCCTTCCTGGGTTTGGTATGTTATATCTGCAAATTCCTGCCAGACCTCATGAAGTGGACACCCACGCTAGAGGAACTCACCGTAAAGGACTGCGACAAAAAATTCCAACCGTGGACAGAACGCCACCAGATGGCTTTCCAGGCTGTCAAAGACCTCATCCTCAGCCGCGAATGCCTCACGACAATTGATCATGAGAATCGGGGTAACAATAATATTTATATGACGGCAGATGCCAGCGACAAACGCTCCGGCGCTGTCCTGTCCTACAGCCCTACCTGAGAATCAGCCTGTCCGGTCGCTTTCAACTCCAAGTCCTTCAAAGGTGCGGAACTAAATTACCCCCACCTAATAATCCCACATAACCCTTCATATTAGAAGGGGCATACCCCCCCCCCTGTGCCCCTTCTAATATGAAGTGTTTGAAGAAAAGCCAGTGTGCTGCAAAAAAATGCTGCACGCAAGGTCCAAATATACTGCAAAGGCACTGCAGCATATGGGCCTTTGGACTTAGAGCTCTCAGTTGTTACTTGTATTAGGTAATCCTGTTGGGTGTTGGCTCAATAGTGGGAGTTAGAATGGCTCAAAAAGGAAACTTTCAAGAAAATACAAGAAAAATAGAAAAAAATATGTAGAGGCTATAATGTGTCTGACAGTGGAGCTATTATTGTAATCTAGTAGGCTCTAATGTGTCCTAGTTGGCTTCAAAGAACCTAGAACAACATTCCTATCCAGTTAGAACATCCAAAATAGTTGAATTATGAGCTAGAGAAGGGCCAATGTAGCAAACTTCCTTTTTGGGACGAAAGCGTTAGTGTACAAAGAAGGAAAGTCATCAGCCAAACCTTTGATCCCTATACCCAAATTGTAGAGCTCATCAAGGGCTACAAAAGTCATCTATGGCATTTTGTGATTGGCGGCCTCATTGGCCCGCAAAATACAAAATACTTTCTGAGAGCCGGCACTTTTTGAACCCCTTTATGAGCTCTACAATTTGGGTATAGGGATCAAAGGGACCTTGCGTGCAGCATTTTTTGCAGCACACTGGCTTTTCTTCAAACACTTCATATTAGAAGGGGCACAGGGGGGGGGGGGGGGGGGGGGGGGGTATGCCCCTTCTAATATGAAGGGTTATGTGGGATTATTAGGTGATTACCCCGTGCATGAGAAGGAGCTCTTGGCGATCATTCGTGTGCTCCGGAGTTGGCGTATTGACCTAATCGGCTCCGAATTCTTCGTGTACACGGACCATTGTACACTCGAGAACTTCCAGACCCAGAAAGACCTATCGTGCAGGCAAGCCCGATGGATGGAATTCCTCTCTCAATACGACTGCAAAATCGTGTACGTCAAAGGGGAAGACAACTCTGTGGCAGACGCACTCTCACGCACCGAGTTCGACGACAGCGCCTCCACGGAAGAGGCAGCTAGCGGACCATGGGATGATACAGACAAAAGCAGTAATCCCATGATTGCTTCCATTATTTCCGCTGACCGCCATTCACCGTTTGTCTCTGCCCAAGCACTTGCACGTACCCATATCAAACCCCAATCTGATCCCGTGGATCATGCTATTGCTTCTACCTTAAAAATCTCGACAGACGCCAAACTGCTCGACCGCATCCGTGCCGGGTACATAACAGACAAGTGGTGTGCAAAACTTGAATCTGTCAGCAAAAGCATGCCGGGCGTAGTTTTCCGCAAACCAGAGAACCTCTGGTACATCGGTGATCGCCTCGTAATCCCCCGCGTCTCTGACATCCGTGAAACGCTGTTCCACCTTGCACATGATGCGCTCGGCCACTTTGGGTTTGACAAATCTTACAAATCCCTCCGCAACACATACTACTGGCCCAACATGCGCCGGGACCTGGAGGAAGCTTACATACCTGCTTGCCCTGACTGTCAACGCAACAAGTCACGTACAACCAGACGCGCTGGACCCCTTCACCCTCTCCCGATCCCGGACCAACACTGTGACTCTGTGGCTATTGACTTCATTGGTCCTCTGCCCCCTGACCAGGGTTTCGACTGTATCGTCACATTCACCGACCGACTTGGCTCTGATATCCAGTTAATCCTGACAAAAATTAATGTCGAACTGGCGCTACTCTTCTTCAACCACTGGTACTGTGAAAATGGACTGCCCCTCGACATCGTTTCAGATCGCGACAAACTCTTCGTGTCTGCGTTCTGGAAAGCCCTTCACAAACTCACTGGCATGAAGCTCAAGATGTCCTCGGCTTTCCATCCCGAAACTGACAGATTGAGCGAACGTACAAACAAGACCGTAAACCAGGCCGTATGCTACCACGTTGCGAGAAATCAGCGTGGCTTGGTACGCGCCCTCCCTCGGGTGCGTCTTGATATGTTAAACACTGTCAACGCATCCACGGGCTTCTCTGGCTTCCAACTGAAGACTGGACGCTCTCCTCGTATCATCCCTCCTCTTCTTCCATCTGCCAACGTAGATTACACCTCCGAAGAAAAACTAGCGGCTGAGATAATTGCACGCCTCGCACTCGACGTCATCGAAGCTCAAGAAAACTTGCTAACTGCGAAGCTCTCTCAGGCCGAACAAGCCAACAAGACACGCAGCCCGGACCACAACATTAACGTGGGTGACCATGTTAAACTGACCACAGCCCACCCGCGTTCTGCATATGTCCGGAAAGGCGACAAACGTGTCGCCAAATACATGCCCTGTTTTGATGGACCATACGTGGTTACCGCGAAACACGCTGAGTGCTCTGCTTTCACCCTCGACCTGCCAAACCAGCCCAACGTCTTCCCGGTTTTTCATGCCTCTGAACTTGAACCTTATATAGAAAACGATAACGAACTACTCCCCAACCGCAAACTCGCGGAACCCGGCCCTATCATCAATGACAATAGCGAGGAAGAATGGTTCATCGACAAGATCATTGACGAACGCAATCACGGATGCAGGAAACAATACCTCATCCGATTCACCGGTTACGGCCCTGGAGGCGAACAATGGCTCATCGGCCGTGAGGTCGCGCATGCCGAAGCTCTCGACCGTTGGCTCGCCCGGACTTAACTCAATTCTCCGACTCTTCTTCTCACCTCTGCGCTCGATTTTTGGGGTGGGGGCCTGTTTTTCGGGGAGGGGAAGGGTGTAAACCAGACACACTTACTTACTCACATGACTTACTTACATCAGCATTCTTCTTGACTCTGTACTCTCATCTCATTTACCTGCTCGTTCTCTCAAATGCCATATCTTGGTCCTGTTTACTTTGGCTCCTTCTCTCAATGTTTCTCCCCAGGAAATCTGGTGAGTTTCCACCCACGATTAAAATCACTCATAATCGTGGTCCATAATGGTGCGCATAATCACTCCAGAATCGTCTACCCTGTCTACCCCTATTATTGTACATGATTGGGTAGGGTTGGAACATTTTGAGGTAACAACTACAATAGGGCCATTGATAGTAGCCCTTTTTTACTCCCTTTTTTTGCCCTTTTTACATTCCCATCGTTTTTTGCTCTGTTTTTTGTTTTCCCCTTTTCCAGTTTAGCTACGTAAAAATGAGTGAAAAGGGGGAAAATATCATGTCTAAGTGCACGAACCATCGAAAAGCACAAAAAAAGCCAAGCAAAAAGGGAAGAAAAAAGAGCTACTATGAAACCCCCCATTGTAACACCCTTTTCCTTCCCTTTTTCATCTCTTTTTCCCCTCATAGGACACTGTAGCTTGCACAACAGGTCTACTAATGACTTTCAACATCCACAAGGAAGCCTGTGGGACTAGATTTTGAGCACCAGAAGGTTTTTATGCATAAACTTGAAAAAAAGAAAAGGAATAGAAAAAAAGGAAGACAAAAAGAGACGGAGAAAGGAGAGCTGCCAACAAGCCTAATGCTTCTTGCCATGAGCATGATAGAAAAAAAAAGGTGAATAGAAAAAAATGTACACATCGAGGTTTGATCTCAGGACCTTAGAAGTACGCTCGGCATTAGCCGTGAGCACAGCCACTATATAGTCACAAAAAAACTAATGGAATCTCTGAGAGGGCCTTCAACACCGCCACTATTTTCCTTCTACTGGAAAAGTAGGACTGATGATTTGAGCAGCCCGCAAAACCCTCATGTAAACTTTTAGAAAAGAACAAGAACTTATTACATAAGTACTCGTAATCCGTGGCCATGCACAAGCAAGATTCAAGACGGTTGTGTCGTCGAGGTCGATTCCGATTAGCGAGAGGATGGATGTGAGGTTGATGAAGTGGAAGAGCATTTGAATGTAGTGGCTCTGGGTGGAGCAATTCGGCGTACACAACCTGTGGTAGTTGTTGGACACGACGAGATTTGTCAAGGAGTAGGGTGTAACCCTCTCTGAAAGAGCGGTGAAGAGATCGTGTGTCTCTGCGCCGGTCAAGAAATCAGTGAAATACCCCTCGAAGGACGTTAGCCGAAGTTTTGTGCACCATCCATCTCCCACGGTCCTTGTCGTCTGGCCATGTCTTTATTCCCCAAGTTGGGTAGTATCTTAGACCCTTCCGTGTTGATTGATCTCTCCCAACCTTGGCAGCAGGTGCAGTCCTGTGGGGGAGGGTGTAAGATACCCCTGACCCATACGGCGCATTACTTACTTCCTATTACTCATTACTCACACAATGTTGATTACTTTTGATCCCGATGTACTATATAGTTAGCAGATGTGGTCGTGATGGGCAACTAACGCTTGACCTACCACTTCCGCATCCTTGTCTAATATATGACATGGATGAGGCCTCTTTGAGGCAGATGCTGAACCTGTAGGTGGATATGAAATGGCTCTGCACTCCAATGGTTGACTGCCAAGATGGTGTTCATCAACATTAATTATATGGTGTAGTGAGAGGATGCAGAAAATAATGAGTAGAAAACAACACAATGATACCAGAAGCATGAAACAATAGGATGCACAAGATATAAAGTTTAGGTGAAGGCAAGTGGCATACGTGTGGACCAATTCTGAGGTTAGTCCCCGCCTTTAAGTGTCCATTATAAAGGTAATGAATTGGTTCAATAAAGGTTGAGTATGGGTTGAATCAACTTCAACATTCCAGCAGCCTTGCACAAACTGCACAAGAAGTCAAAGCAAATACTGAGGAGTCAGGGCAGAAATGAGAACATGTTTAAATTCAAAGCATACATTGTAAAACCCCGCTCTGGATAATTTTTTGAACAATTTATCTAGCCTCTTGCTACATCACGGGTGATAATGTCCCTTGGCATTGTTGGAGGTTGTAATAATCACTAGACTACTTACATGACAAATTATAGAATCCCTGGTTGGAAAGCCGCCGGATTGAACCCCAGTAGAAGATGAATTGCTACCTGTAAGGGATTCTATATTTTGTTGGTGATTGTAATAACCACCCGACTACTCGCACATTATTACTTATAACCTCCAACAGGCATCATGTCTTCATTTGGGCCTTAAAATACGGCACTAAGGAAGCTTATTTGCTGCTACAACACCCTGGCACGTGTATTGACGCGTCTTAATATCCTCCACAGGTGAAGTCGTGAGTAAATTCTCACGTCAACCCGAACATCAAGCAGAAATGACTAATGACTGAAATTGAACTTAACAGATTTGCTGTGCCTCCCCGCCAGTGCAACAGGCCAGAAATCAGGAATTAGAAGGTAAAAGGTTTTAAAAATCAACTCGCATTTTGATTGCTTATTATTTCTCATTAGCTCTGTGCTACCGATGTTTTTGTGTGATGACCAAATCTGCATAACACACAGATCAAAAACTGATTCGCAAACTCGATGTTCCCCATGGGTAGCCAAACCTAAAGGTTCAGCGCTCAGCAACCAGATCTTGGGTCAGTCCAAGTGTTGGGATAAGCTTAAGTTACCATCCAACACTCTTACACTCTCCCACGTTGTCGGTTTCTGGATGTGGCAAGGACGTGGATTTTTTCTGCTTGTATCTGCTTTTTTTTCTCCCTCCTCCTCTGCCATCATGACCCCCTGCAATGATACTATAGCTCAACTGTAGCTAGTACAAGCCGGGATGTGGCTACTTCATTTATTACAACACACAGCAGTGTGCAATGTAATAGGCCAATACACACAATTCCAGAAACCAATAGCAGGTTCCGCACATTCCAACAGCCTCAGATCTGTTCTAGTCCAGTCAGTTTTCAATACTAACCAGCACATCATTGATTGGGAACAAACACACCGGTGTGCGCGAAAAAGATGAGCTCGGTTTGACAAGTTGAACTTCGCTTACTATTCTAGCCCCTGATGTGTCCACGCACCCTGATGTGGAATTATTCATGATCCCGCCCGCATTTTAAGCCGGATTATTCTACTGAGGAACCCGGCTTTCAATAAAAAACCCCATTTTTGGAGAAATCTTTGAAAAGTCTAATCAAAAGCCCCTCCGGAATCACCGGGCGGAGTTTGAACAGGGCCGGATCAACAACAAAGTTGCAGTTCAGTCTGCTTGTGCACTCGTATCCCATCTTGGGACCATACCCTTTGTTTCACCACTCATATTGGACCACTTTTCAATGCTTCCCATCCCAATTTTCGAGTTTTGTGTAGCTGATTTTTCACTCCGGAAATTATCCTGCCTCCTTGGTGAACAATGGTTGCGCGAGGATGTTCTCAATGCACTCAAGAGCTCCTGTACTTGCTACACATAAAGGCCAACCTCATATCTCTAGCTCCCAAGAAGGCTGACACTGGGGTGGGTGCTGGGAACAGCAGCCATTCCCAGCACCCATACTTGCACTTGCGCTGACTCTAAGCCAACTAGCACGCAGACCTGACAGCCTGAGTCTGCTTCGGTCCCTCCTGCCAAAAAGTCCCAGGGGGGTAGAACTTACCAATGTGCCATCTGTAGGCAGGAGGGACACACAACCAGTCAAAATGCCCTCTGCAGTTATACTTCATCGTAGTGTAATTATAAAATTATAACATCGTTCAATTTATTCGAGTTCTGACTGCGAAAAATCTGGTCCAGATTGTCTAGCTAGGCAATCCTGAAGCACAAGAGGCACAATTCCACAAGATCTGCAGCACAAAAACTTGTCTACGAGGACTTGTTCATGTGAATTAACATGTCACTAGAAGGTGCCGCCTGGCTGCCATCTCGGCAGTGTCGGCATCTACCCGAGCATCCGGCCGTGGAGAACCCTCAATATCCGGGTTTCCAAATAACACTAATTTTTTCATGGGGGTTTCCATTGAAAGCCGGGTTCCTCAGTAGAATAATCCTTTTAAGCCCCTTGCCTCCGATAAAATTCAGGGAGGTGGGTACATTCCACAGCTATAGGTGAACCGAATTTGATCCCAATCGAAGTGGTAAAGCACCCAAAAGAAATAAAAAGGAAGCTTTTGCAACATTTTCCCACCCGCCAAAACGGCTGCTAAAACCGATTCCACTTCTGGTTCCACTGACGGAAGGTTCATATTTTCCGCACTTCAAGACCAAAAATTCTGAAAATATTTGAGGCTATAGAAAATACATGGATATGCTCAAGTACGGGTGCCGAGAGCATTCTGGGTCGAAAACACAAAGTTATGGTTCAGGATCAATGTCGTGGACACATGGGGGGGACTAAAATAGTATTTTGGCTGGGGCATCGCCGAAGCTGACCAAGCTCGGGTAGATGTCGTGATCGATCATCTTATCCGATACGCAATTTTCTTGCTTCTTACCAATCCACCATGGCCTCCTCCTCCTCGCCCTCGCCGCCCAACCTAATCACCGTCACCGACGCCCCGCACTTCCAGGCGCTCCTGTCCGCGGACCTCTCCCGCGTGTCCCTGCTCAACTTCTGGGCGCCGTGGGCGGCCCCGTGCGCGCAGATGAACGTCGTCGTTGCCGAGCTCGCAAAGAAACACCCCGGGATACTGGCCCTCAACGTCGAGGCGGAGGCGCAGGCTGACATCGCCGAGAGTTTCGACGTCGAGGCCGTCCCGTCCTTCGTCGTCTTAAGGGTGCGTCGCCGCTCTTCCTCCCACGCCATCTTCATCTCATCTCGTTTGAAGGGCCACACGCTCCTCGCGCGCATCTCCGGCGCGGACGCCCCGGCGCTCACACAGGCGATCGCCACGCACGCCGCCGGGCCCGTCCCCACATTCGCACCCAAGGCGCACACGGACGCCGCCCCGCCCCCCGCGAGCGAGACGCCCGCGGAGCTCGACGCGCGCCTGCGGCGCCTCATGACGCAGAGCAAGGTCGTGCTGTTCATGAAGGGCACCCCCGCGGAGCCCCGGTGCGGGTTCAGCCGCAAGATCGCCGCGCTGCTAAAGGAGCAGGGCGTGCAGTTTTCTAGCTTTGATATACTGCAGGATGACGATGTGCGACAGGGTGCGTCTCTCCTCTCTTCCTCCTTACCTTCCCTGACCTGCTTTCCCAGGCCTCAAAAAGCTCAACGACTGGCCAACCTTCCCGCAGCTCATCGTCAACGGCGAGCTCGTCGGCGGCCTCGACATCGTCCAGGAGATGGTCGACAGCGGCGAGTTTACGGAGGTGCTGAGCATGTAGTGGATTTAATCCTTGTGGGCGCGGGGGTGTGTGTAGGGTAGGTCGTGCGTGGGTTGGGTGTGGTGTGCGGTGCTAATTGAGGGAGTGTAGGTATCTGTCCGTTGTATAGCGTTGCTTGCCTTGTTTTCAAATTCTCTCTCGGAGCCCGGCGCGGTGAATCGTCTCGAGGAATGAGTCGTGTTGGCTTGCAGGTATTCGTTCCGCCCTCACTTAGGCGCCGCCCCGCCCTCGCTTGGAAGCCGCCCCGCCGCTCAAATTCCGAACGTCCTGTCTTGTCTCGTCTATCTATGTCTCCCCGCAGTCCTCTGCATCTTCCGCATATCACCTAGCTTCGCGTCGCTCGTTCATCCCTCTTTTCGGCACAGCCCAAGACGCCACAGAAAACGAAAACGAGGCCTCAACATCTCGGATCGTCGGATCGTCGCTTCGTGTACAATATAACCCACTTTTTTTCTTTTTCTGGGTTCCGTTCCCCGGATTTCTCTATCTCTAATTTCTATTCTATTCCTATCTCCCTTCCATTCCTATCTCCCCCCATCTCCGTTCCTTGCACCCGGAGAACCACCGCCCACGCCCACGCACCCTAACATCTCAGGCCTGGGGCGCAAAACCCTATTCGATTCCATCCTATCCTATCCTGTCCTTCGTGCCGCGCCAAGAAGGAGCGAAGCGAAAGCAAAGCTGCGACGCGACGGCGTTCTCCATTCGACTCACCCACTCCCCTCCTCGTCTCCATCCCTGAATCCAACTCACAGAGCGCCGCATCACTTGATCGGCCCCTCGAGCGCCGGAATTATTTAACATAATGTTCACGCACGGACGACGATGCCCGACCTCGTGCACGTCTGTAACCAGCGACGGGCGCACCCAAGGTTCCGTTCACCCGGGTCCGGTATGGTACGAAGCCCGGACCATCGCGGTCTTCCCTTCCCTTACGAGACCCGCGGCACGGACTCGGAGGTCATACGCACACAATACACATTCGTTCACAAAATAAAATACAATACAACTGCGCGCTGACAGAACCTCGACGCGTTAGAGTTTTTCACTGGGTAGAGACGAACGCCGCCGGGTGTTGTTTCACGTCTCGATGATATGTATCCTCGTCCGAGCTCCGTCATATATATATATATATTTACGCGAAATGCACGGGCCAGGCGTACGTAGATTCTGCAGCCGGGCCGTCCTTATTTGGCTCTCCCCCGGCATCGTGTTCCGGCGCACTTGTACCGGAGCACTGCGGATGGAACTTGGAGTTTGAATCGATGGCTGCAAGTTCGATTTCGATTTCGATATCCAGCAAATTCGTGAGTTGGTATGTATGTATCGGGTATCCCGTGGATTTTTCTTTAGCAGCCCTTGCCAGTGGACTCGAGATCCACAGAACAAAACGAACATTCCGCTGGGCGTTGATTTTTCGGCAATTCGGAAGATTCATAGTGAGCGCTGGGACGTTCCACGCCATTCGATGTCTTGCAGATATCTTTGCCACATTCCACGAGGGAGATCTCGCGCTCAATCTCTTTTGGTGGAAGTCGTTGCAGAGGGCAACAGAGAGTGCTCCGGGCCGAGTGCATGGTCGGAATGGGGGACATCATGCTGGGTCGTGGAAACATAATGGGAGCGAGGAATATGTGACCGCTTTTTGAACAACGCCGCTGCGTCCGAAGCTCGGTTGCATAAATTGGCACACACCCAGCAGGAATCCCCTCCAGCTCGACGATCCTATTACATCGCGGACACCCCGATGAAAAACTCGCGACACTTTTTCCGCCGGACACATCTCCCTCGCGGCACTGACATCTCTACGCAATGCGCATATTTCACTGAGGACGAGCAAGGTGAGTCGATCTGCGTTAGAGAACGCTCAATTCCTCATTAGATTGAAGTTACAGAAAAACGAGCCGAATATCCAGTTGCGGTATAAGATGATAAGTTCGTAAGGACGAGGGAGTGAATTAATGGATCATATGTGACGTTTCTGGCCGCGGACCCTACATGTGTATCGATGTCGTTCCTTTTGATTCCATCGTACTCGATTTTGTGGTTTGAAAACTTGAAGGGTCGACCGAAGATGAATGTTCGGGCCTACGCAGGGAAGTCCGAGCATGTTGCACTTGTGGGGTGTCGGAGGAACGAATTTAAATTTCCTTAATAGAACTCGCATATCCAGGGCACCGGATACTTTCTGTCATTGGTAATGGAACGTGCCACTGAATTTGTAAAGTTAATTGTACATGAAAATCTTCATCGGCTTGTACGGTGCCTCCATGTATGCCATGTCCTCCTCGCTTAGCTTCACGTCGAGGGCACCTGTGAAGATACAAGCAATTAATTAATGCCCCGCGCATGCTCGAATGCTCACCGAGTAAATCCTCCAGCTTTTCGAGGGACGTCGTGCCGATGATGGGTGCCGTTACACCTACCATTGAGTCGGGTCAGAAGGGGAGACTCCGACTAGACAGTCAACTCAACTCACCGTCTTTGGCCATGAGCCATGCCAGCGAAACCTGCGCCATTGTCTTCCCGAGCTTCTTCGCGACTTCTTCCACGCTGCCACCAATATACACTCAGCCCTCCGCACAAATAGAATATTTTTGACAAGGGCATACCGTTTCACGACGTCCCTGCTCCCTGCGCCGAGGAGAAAGTACGCCTCGGAGGGGATTTCGTCGCTCGCCTGGCGGAGTGTCTTCTTCTCCACGGGCCTCTCCCGAGCCTCTTGATCCATCTTGAGTGCACCGTGCTCGAGCGGCGAATACGAGGTCATCTCAGTTGCGGCGCTGCTGGCAGGGGGTGCAGGGCGCGTGAGTGCGCCGCGCGCGAGGGGCGACCATGGGATCGAGCCGACGCCCAAGTGCTAGATAAAATAAACAATGTGCCTCCGGGGAGAGTCGCAATCCGGGGGTACCTTGAGCGACGGCATCATCTCGCGCTCCTCTTCGCGGTAAAGCAGGTTGTAGTGGTTCTGCATCGATACGAAGGGCGTGAGGTTGTGCGCGATTGCATAGTCTGTGAGTGTTGTGTGGGCAGCGCATTTTACGGAGGATGTGCAGGTCCCTTACTCTGCATAACATGGACTGCGCGGCCTTTCAGCGAGTGTAATCAGTGTGCGGGGGGATGGGCTTACACTGCCAGGCGTGGCTCGAGCTCATGCCGATGTAGCGGACATACCCGGCCTTCACTACGTCGTGCAGAGCCTCCATCTATCGGCGGATGGGTCGTGGCAGACGTCAAAAAAAAATAAAGAAACTCACCGTCTCTGCAATGGGTGTGTCATAGTCAAACCGATGGCCTACATCCCGTCAGAGATCACAGAAAACCCACACCCAGAGACATATTTACACTGGAGCAAATCAATGTAATCGAGCTGGAGGCGCTTCAAGCTGTCTTGCACCGAGGCCATGATGTGCTTGCGCGACAGCCCGAACTGGTTTACGTAGCCGCGGTTCTCCGGCCCAGCGATGAAGAGGTCTAGCGCATTGACGTCGACGGTCTTACCGACGGGGTGGCGGACCTAGACAAGTATTGGATATGGCTAGGTGGTGCCAGTCGTGGGATGAGGCGAACCTTGGTCATGATGACGATCTCCTCGCGCGGGAGCTGGAGTTTCTTGATCGCGTTCCCGAGGACCACTTCGCTGATCCCGTTCGAGTACATCTAACATAGAGTGGTAAGTATCCGGCGGAAAAAGACCCGGGTTAGAATTACATTGGCAGTGTCAAATGTCTGGATTCCTGCATCGTAGCTGCACCACGGTCATGAGGACAGAGTTTGAAAGAATAAAGGTGGGTATATACGCGTATTTGATGTGATCGATCGCTTCTTCTTCGTCAAGCGTCCAGGGGCGCCACTGGGATGAACCGTAGGACATACACCTGAAGCGGGGAAGTCGCTCATCATTACAGCGCATGTCTAGGAAAGACGAGCATGTACCCCAATATGATTTCCGACACTTTCAGGCCAGAGTTGCCGAGACGAACTGCGTGCACAGGTAACCAGGTTGGAAGGACCTCCTGGATCGGTCAGACGTACCATATTTAACCCGCCGATTGGGCGGCGCAGTGAACGACATATTTCACTGAATCAGGGTGAGAGAAATGAGGACAAGAGGGAGACTGTATAGCTTGACCGGTCAGAGCCAGTGGCTTATATACGTATAATAGAGACGCATCCTGGCGGCACCGGCGAGCCATTCATAGGTCTTTGAAGTAGGCTTTGCAGATTTCTACCTCCCGAATGTGCTTTGACGCAAGGAGGCTCACGTATTTGATCCCTTGCCTGATCCGCAGTGGTAAGATGAAATGACATCGCAGCGAGCAACCTGCTGAGGAAGGATACGTTCACCGAGAAAGGGGCCAAAAGGGCCAGGCCAATCTGACCAAAAACCCGGCGTGCACGGTGGAGGTTGTTGTGGTGAAGAAAGAGGGGTCATTGCGGATCATTATTTGATGATTGCCGGTTCTCACGCTCATGTTCAAGGCAAACCTCGACGCTGCTCCTGCCAAAAGTTTCCATCCCATTCTCTCCACGAAGATATTGCAACCACACCTCACACACTCTACATCTTCTCGTTACCTAGAAATTGCCTCCCGCAAATTTCGTGGACCTGTAGGAGCTGGCAGTTGAACTACCGCGATTCCTAGTACTCGTTCCCGCACATAGGACCCTCGAATTTGGAGATTCCGTTGAACGTCGTGAGTGACTCTGAATCTTGTTTCTTATTTGAGCTCCCGTTTTCTCCTGGCGGTGGTGTGGAGGGTGGGTGTCATTGCATGCGCTATGGAGCCACTGCAGCCGCAAGCCATTTCAGAGCACCCTCTCGAGTATTTCCAGCATTCTTTGCGGCAGCTATATTCTTGAGGCCTGTATCAATGGTATCTGTCGTGCTGGCATCAACCATAAAGGTTTCAGAGAGCCTAGAGAAAAACATAAGTCAAATTACACAACCTTCTGAATGGACAAGAACTTACTGGGATGACTCTTGAATAAATCTGAGAGCAATCTGGGTCTTTCCGGCCCCACCAAGTACGAATCCATTTGATCTCGGTGGACGAGGAGTAGAATGACTTCAGAATCAATAGAACGAGAAGATAGGAAATCAATGGCAGAACTGGTGGACTCGAAGAAGTCGGGAACAAACGGCAGAAAGAACCTGGGTCACAGGGCTTCTCATGCACGTGCTGATATCATTGACGCGTCGACGCGTCGTGGCGCCCCGTTCACTGTTCAGCACATCTCTCCGGCAGTCGTTGACCATGAGAAAGTTGATAGGCATTCCGTCTTCAAATCCCATATTCAAGCACACCTTAAAGAGCAATCTTTCAACCTTGTTAAAAGGGAGGCATAAAGACAGCCTGTATACCTCCCGTTTAACGAGGTTGAAAGTGCAACTTTACACCGCAATAATTAATGTTAGAGGGAATTTCGCCATTGGTACGAAAATGCCGTACCAATGGCGAAATTCCCTCTAACATTCCGCTGAAGAAGGGGCAGGGAGCCGGTCTGTATTACTTACAGGGATTGTATGCTACTCAATTACAGCTCTTTGCGGAACTTAGGGCGTGGCCTGTTTTTTTTTTTTTTGATAAGTTTTCACGAGAACAGCGATTGCGGGATCATTTCTCAACCGTTTGCCTTTGAAATGGGCTCAATCGATTCGCACGGAAAGGGCGGAGGGCATCGCCTCTTAGGTTTTTTATGGGTACCGAAAATCTCCTTTTTTGGATAGATTCCCGTGTTTTTCTGTGGTTGAGCGGAGAACACGTCCCATGGGACCTATTTTGCTCTGATTGACCTAGATGTTTGTTATGGTGGACTTGGACATATTCCAGAGGGCATACAATACCGGGATAGTGAATGTGAACACTGGTTCGAATCTACTATAGACTTTGGGATCAACAATATGAAAGGAATGTATCTATGAACTGTATATTTGAAGTATTGATCCCATTCAAAATACCGGTATTTCATGCCCTCCGAAATATGTCCAAGTCCACCATAACAAAAATCTAGGTCAATCGGAGCAAAACAGGTCCCATGGGACGTGTTCTCCGCTCAACCACTGAAAAACATGGGAATCTATCCAAAAAAGGAGATTTTCGGTACCCATAAAAAACCTAGGAGGCGATGCCCTCCGCCCTTTCCGTGCGAATCGAATGAGCCTATTTCAAAGGCAAACAGTTGAGAAACGATCCCGCAATCACTGTTCTCGTGAAAACTTATCAAAAAAAAAAAAAAACAGGCCGCGCCCTAAGTTCCGCAAAGAGCTGTAAGTATCTGTCTGTTTAGATTTCAGGGTTGTTCAGTGTTCTGATCGTAGCTACTCAAGAGATTTCATGGAGAGTACATAAGATAACCTGAATAGCAATGCTGGAAATATATTCAAGGAAACCACACTAATCCTTCTTGCCCTCGATGTTCCCAATGAGGACTCCCAGTGACTCTGCTTCCTCTGACTGACCGAGCCTGTGGTGTGTCTCCATCAGATTCTTCATTGCATGTAGGGTGTGTGGGTGGTTGTCACCCAGGATGCTCCTGCACTTCTCAAGCATCACAAGTTCCAGTTTTTCAGCCTCTCTCAACCGGCCCTGCTCACGGATGTATCTGCCAAGTTCCCCATCGCAATCAGGGTGTCTGGATGATCTTCCCCCAATTTTTTTCTTCGCTTCTCAAGTACCATCACTTCGAGCTTTGACTCGGAACTCCGGTTAGCCGGTGGCAAACGGCACGTTACGGTACGTTAGTGTTCAACTTGGTCGTGGAATTGCGCAATGACAGAATATTTCTGGTACGTATGGGTTCCTTGACTTCGCGTCGGGATGGGGACCTTGGACTTTGCGTCGGGAAGATTCAGACCATGTCCGTGGGATCCTCCATTGCTTCGCGTGGTAGGGCGGGATGGGCTGAGACTTCGCGTCAGCCCAACGGATTCCTGTTTTGTCAAGGTGGCAACATCGGAGCGCGGGACAGCACGGTACGTGCCCTATTGGCTATACCTTAGCTGTAATAAATTCTAGGGCGTGTGGGTGGCTGACTTTGCGTCGGGAGCGGGACCTTAAGACTTTGCGTCGGGAGGATTCAGACCACGTCCGTGGGATCCTCCATTGCTTTGCATGGTATGCGCTTCTATTGGACCTTCACTCAACGTCATTCTCATGCCCAGTTGAACTTTGGTTCGTGGAATGCTAGGCGGCGGATTGACTCGACCGGGCATGGTGAAAGTGATGTCAATGCCGCTGCTTTGACGCCACACCGACGCCGCCCGAAAAATGATGCCAAAAATTGGCGGCAGTTGGCATCACTTCCTTTGCCCGAGTCCGAGTTCATTTTCATTTTCATTTTCATTTTCATTCTCATTTTCGGATTCTGCGTTGTCTTGACTTTCATTCTCAGGCCTCCCATAGGATCGGATAAGACGACCAAAGGCAGGTGTCTTCCCTCCACTGAATTATTCAGCAGTACTGATTCATTTTCATCCTCATTTTCAGTTTCATTCTGTCGCTTAACTTGGCTTTTCGGGCCGTTGGTGTTGTTCCGCTCCACCAAGTTGATCGTCAGTGCTGACTTCACATTCATTTTCATTTCAGTTCATTCTCATCTTCACACTCATTTTCATTTCGTCCTGTTTCCCCATTCTCTTCTCTTGTGACATGCTGACTGTGTGCCAGATCACATCGCCTCCCCGCTCCCTCGTGTTCACTTGGATTCATTCACCCTGGTAAGTTTAACTTTCATTCTCATTCTCATTCCACTAGTGCTGACTTCGTTTTCTTCGCCGGGTTCATTTACAGCTTAGTTGGTAGATTACTTAGTAGTAGAATAGGTAGCAGAATAGCAACAGAAAATTAATTTATTCCGTTACCTATAAGAGCAGAAAATTAATTCTCGCAACTGATATCACTGCGATTCTATCTCGGTACTGGTTGACTTTCCATAAGCATAAAAAATTCTATTACGCCTTTTCAGCGGTGCCAACAATGCCGGCATCCTCGATTTAATCGGAAAATTTAGTCCTCTGCAGTTCCCATAAGCTCGATATGAAAGATATTGAATATTTCAATTATCTCAGATAATCGACGCTTGTTGTGCTCGCTGTTCTTTGCCAAACAGGACCTAACGCGTCGTCTGCTTCCTTCTCACGCGCTCCAGCCCCGACACCGATGGATATTTTCGCGTTTTTGTTTCAGAAACAGCTTGAAGAAGTGCAGGAAGATGAAATAGATGATGAACAGTTCCTTGCAGGGACTGCAATGTCCATTCTTTTGCTCGGAGCAATAGAGGCCCACGGACTGCGGACGGAGCGACGAAGACCAAGTAGACTGTATTTTTGCCGGCCTCAGCTTCTTCCGAACCCCCGGGAAGCCACCGCATGGCAGGTCCTCTTCAGCAGTCGAAGTGACCGAGCCTACATCGAGAAGACGGGACGCGTCGGCAATGAACGCATCATGGCCGGGCCTTGCCGATCGCGGCATTCCCAATGCGGCGACGACGAGAGCAAATCCGTGTATTCAGCAAGAATTATAATCTGAAGAGGGGGTAGGGACCCCCTCTTCAGATTATAATAAATTAAGCTCTATTGGAGGGGTCAGTCCACCGAAAATGAGATCCAAAGATGATGGGGTCCTGACAGCTGTCTCGGCAACTCGTCGAAACGACTCAAATATGGCGAGTAGAATTTATTTATGCTTATGGAAAGTCAACCACTCTCTTCTAAATAGGTCTTCGAGTAACATATGCCAAATTCAGAACATTCGGGGCAGAATTAAAGGAGGATATAGTATTTACTGGCCCGATCACTATTTTTGACCACAAAATCAAGAGTCACCAAGAATCTATCGAGTCCCTCAATTTGTAAATAAAACTCCTGAAAATATTTACAGAGCTGCCGGTGTCAATTTAGAAAAGACTAATAGCCAGATACAGTCCTTAACTTCCTCGCCATCGTCGAGTAAAACGAAATTCGGACCGCCGGAAAAAGAGACCCACATCCAGCCCACGGCTCACGTCGTCTCCCACAACGGCAGTGCGCACGAGGAGCGCGGGGAGGACAAGCTCGGGACGCCCGCGAGTGCCGGCTCCGGATCGTTTTCGTCTCGAAGCTGCAAAATTGGTCAGTTAAGAGAATGGGCAGAGAGTGAATGGGGAGGGAAAGATGAAGGGATGGGGACAGGTGACGGAGGAGAGTGAAGAAAGATGGGGGCGGGTGAAGAGGAAGGGAGGGAAGAAGAGGGCGAGGGACGAGGGCGAACGGAGAAAACGGGCGCGGAGTGGAAGGAGAGGGAGGCAAAGGGGGGCGAAAAGGAGAGGATGGGAGGGGAGAGAGAGCGGAAAATGAAAGGGAAGAATGGGAGGGATCAACGAGATCAGGAAGGAGCGAATATATAAAATGAATAGATAATCAGAGGGAAAAAAGAATGGCGAAGCACGGCGGATAAGGCAGCCGAGCCAATCACCGCCGGCGAGACGCACCCGCACTCTCGATCCACAGCGTCCGCCCGTGGGCAACGTGAAGCATATACGCATACGCGCCTGCCACACCTCGTACGCCAGCACGGCGCGCCTGGGGAGTAAGTAGGAACCAGACCCGAGTCGCAGAGATTCGTGTACCCTCCCCGCCGCCACCAGCGCGGGTAACGCCCGCACCACCACGAGCGGCGCCGATGAACATGGCCCCAGGAAACGCGTCTCCGCCGCAGGAGGCGTGCGAATGCACCTCCTCTCCTCCCGTCCGAATCCGCCTCAAAGAGGAAACACTTCAGCAGTGCCCCGCCGCGGCACGCGCCACACCAAGTCGTCGCCCCCTTCCTCTTCCTCCGCCACAATCCCGCGCATTATGAGAACGAGCGGGAGGAGCGGAGGACGAGGGCGCGCGGGCAAGAAGAAGGCAGAGATGTAGTCGCGGATTGTCTGCGTCGTTGGACTAGGATATCGGTCAGCTACCGCAAAGAAAAGGAAGAACAGGAGAAACAATGAGGCAGAAAAGAATGGGGAGGCGGAGGCGGAGGAAGGACTCCATCGTGTCCATCGCCAACGCATCCGCAACGGCGCGTAATGGACAGCTAGCGCCGCCCACCGACAACGACCCAATGCAGCGACCGGGTCCCAATCGGCGCTTCTAAGGCGGCTTGAGCACCCGACTGCACCGTTACCGCCGGCGCGACACCCGCAACGCGTGCAAACAGTACCCATCAGCTCGCACGCCTCCTTGGTGACGGAAACTCCGAGCTACCGAGTAGCGCGATACCGCTGGCGCCGCCCGCGTGTGCACCCGCGCCCTCATCGACACGGATCGCGCCGCACCAGCAAGCAGGTCTGCACGCGACGTGCACTCCGGGAGGGCACACCCGCACCACCACTCTCAAGATGATACCCGCGGGCGCGGGGTACTCTTGCGCAGACGGGGACGGGGACGCACGCCGCAGCGAGCTCATCTCTCCCCCCTCCCGCCTGTATCCGCCACGATTCGGAATGTGCATCCGCATCACTGGCGCCCCATCCCCGCAACCGCGTCCTCAGACGCGGACGCAGAGGAGCACGGGTTCCTATGCACACGCGGAGCCCATCGTTTCGCCGCACCCCCATTCGAAATCCCCCCAAACCGCCCACGTACCCCTGCCGGCCGCTCACGGCGCAGTCCCTCCTCTGGCTCTTATTCGTCCGTCCCCCTCCTGCCCGCCCTGCCCCGGGCCCCGCGGGGACGAAAGTGAGCGCGACACGGGGGCGGACGCGGACGCATATGCGCGTTAAGTGCTGTTTATGCCTTCCGCTATATAAACGGTCAGTTAGAGCAAAAGAACGATGGAGCGGGAGTGAGAAGCGAAGATGAACGGGACAACGAAAGGAGACGAAAGGAAGGAGGGTGAGGGAGAGTCAAGCATGTGGGGACGATGGAAAGCAACCGATGGAGTGTGCAGGGAGGGATGGGATGGGATAGATCAAGGGAATGCGCAAGGTCCGCAACAGAGAGAATGCAGGCACTTACCATCGATGATATCGAGAAACGTGACACCTGCGAGTACCGGGCGGGGGACGGTCACGACGAGACCACTGCGCACGGTGCGCCCCAAACTGTAGCCTGTAGACAAATGTCAGTACATGGAATCCTTGTATCCGGGCAGAATGGATCGAAATATGGCGAATTGCGGTCGAGGGATGAAGCGGCAGCGGCGCGGAAGCACGCACCAGCGGAGGCGGCGCGTCCTGCGGTAAACGAGGACCAGGGTACTCGACCACTTCATATACACTCTGTCGATCTTCACGTCCGTCTCCATATCCGTGGCGTCCGTTTTCCTGCCCACGGCGCAGCGCGTCTTCTGTAGATTCCTGAGAGTACCAGACGAGACGAAAGAGGAACGAGTCAGCACCCCTCGTGCGCGGCCCTCCTGCACACCATAGCTCGCCACTCAGCAGCTGCTCACGCCTCTCGGGCGTCCTTCGGCACCATCCACTCCAGGGACCCTCGTCCGCGCCAGACGACGACTGCGTGCGCCAACATTCTATCGCTAGCCCACACAGCTCCGAGCACGGCACGCGCTGCCACTCCTACCCCGGGCCTCAGCCGCGCTACCCTCGGCGACTCTATCTCGCGCCGCCTTCGGCGCCGTCCTCCTCCGCCTCTGTCGAGACCACCAAAGGCCAAGAGGCCAACCGAAGATGAAAAGCAAGAACGTACCGAAATACACGACGTCTGCGTCCATCCAGTCCAGACGCGCGTTGACCACTGCGTGCAAGTGCGGAAAGACCACGCCTGGGAAATCGGAGATCAGTCCGATTTTCAGGAAGGAGGGAAGGAGGAGGAGTGAATGGAACGGACGTAACGAAGGTAGGGATGAGCGGGAACAAAGAGAAGGACAAGACCGTTGCGGGGAGGGATGTGCGAGAAGGAAATACCGCACGATCGCGACGAAGAACTCCGGATCCTCCCATTGATTATCCACATCCGTCCGGGTCCGCGAGTGGAGAGCTGCGTGTTCTGCCCAGGATCCAGGGACGGAGAATGCAAAGATGCACCGGCAGCACTTCCAGTAGCATCTCCACCGTCAACACCCCGGCCTAGGCTTCCTCCACGTCAGCTTCGCTACTGTTGCCATCCCCGCGAAGTGGCCGAATAGAACTACGTCCAGCGCGCCGCAATCGAGAGGAAACCGTTTTACCCCATCGTTGGGACATAGTGGGTTCCACACTTTTGAAAGGAGTTTATGTTCATTTTCGTAGTCGGAATACGACAGAATAGGAGTGGGCCCCTTTGGAGGTGGGTATTCGGCGAGCGCGTCGGGCTTTGAATTCGCCGGGGGGATCTGAGACCAGGAGGTTTTAAACACTTTCAGGAAGAGCAGGAGTTAGTGGGTCCCGACATAGAATCTCTGAAGCTGAGGAGGAGCCAACGTTGAGGCGGAAATTCATCATGATGTTGACGTGTGTTGGGCAGAGACGTCCCCGGGCCGGTCGCGCTTGTCATCTCAGTCTCAAGTCCGAGTTTTGTCCGCTAATTTTCCACATATCCTCCGAAGTGTCCTGGTCTCTCGCTCGCAACCCGGCTTTGCTCTCAAGCACACAATTTCTAAATCCCCTCAAGTCTTCGTATCGCAGTCGCTGTTGGTCACTCTTGACAGAGACTTAATCAAATCTTCAAGTTGCTCGTACCTCGCATGATAAAAGTCGCTGTAGCACCCAAAGAAAACCCCTACTCCGGCTGCCTGCGACTGTCTGTAAACCCTGGTCTTCGAAATCCCCCTCTTTCGGCACATCTAACAGAATTATGGATGTTGTCCAGGCGCAGCTCGACTCGGATAGGTGTCAATCGATTTCATAAGTCAGAGTTGACGATTCTGCGTCGATTCTGACTTCGATTCTGGGCCCGAAATTGATGCAAAATCGGCTCCAGCTCTCAAGAATCGATCCAGAATCGATCCCGAGAATCGAATCAGAATCGCTGTTCCTCTTCCGGAGGAGGAACAACATCAGAATCGACTCCAGAATCGATTACTAAGCGATTCTGGCATCTGAATCGAACAAGAATCGATATCAGAATCGACGTGAGAATCGACCTGAATCGATGTACTCTGACTTCCCCTATTTGGACAGCGAAAACAACTTTTGTGTGCATCCTAAAGAACAATTGATATTTCTAACACCTTTCGTTTTCCAGCCAGACATCGCAAGTCCCCTCAATCTTGATGCGCCTCCCAGTGCAGAACTGTGGCCCAGCGTCCACAATGGTGATGTTCTGGCTTGGCTTGGCTTCGAAACCACCCGCACTGACACACAATCATGATGCGTGGCACTGACTTCTTTTCCTTAACAGCGACCACGATGTCCTCCTCCAATGAACGACCAGCTAGGCTGAGCTAAAACTCGAAGCAGCGATGATGGCAGGGCGGAAGCAACGTACGTCAATCTCATATGTATGAGCCGAAACAATGTTCTGCGGCGGTGTTTCAGAGCCGTACACGGTAACGCCTTGCATTCGCCGGCCATTTACGACGGCAAGTTGAAGACCGCGCCTGCGAGTGGTTGTTCGTCGAATGATTCTGGACTCGCTGACACACACAAACTTACCCCAAACTAACAGGAGACTGATCATAGAAATTGTAGCTTGTGACAAGGCGGCCCAGTAGTAGCAAAGAGATCGATTAACGATTGGCTGGCTATACATCCGTACTAGTGCGCGGAAATGAAAAGATGACGGACGATGAGAAGCCCAACGGAGCCAAAACAGGAGCGGCAAGCTGTTGTTGCGCAACCAGGGATGAAACTGAACAGCTGTATGCCCTATCAGCCGCTTCTCGCCCCGGCAGATCGGACGGAAGCCGAAGCGGGTTTCGCCACACGCCCGCACCGCCTATATTCGATGACTGCATCGTATATTAGGCAGGGATGTACCGTGTGCGCTGGTAATCCATCTCCTTCCCTCCCTCCCCTTCATGGCTTCCACCCCATATGTTGTCCCAGATGGAGATACCGCGTTATTCACAGGTATCCTGGACGAGATTCAAGTTACCCTCTATATTGTCACAGTGAGCCCAGCGCCCATAGTTCGTTTGTGAAGCTCATAATGGCGGTTTCTCCCACAAAAGGCTGAGGTGTTTCTTTATGGTAGGGATTGATCACTCCTTTGGTTCGCCTCACTGATTATTTTGACAGGTATATACACTGTGTTATTCGGATTTTATCTCCACGTTCTCCACACTCGCGGGATCCCGAATAATCGCTTCTTGACGGTTGCGACGATATCTCTCTTCCTTCTCTGCAGCACACATCTTGCCCTCCTGGCCGCCAGCACCGTACTCAACAATCAGTTCCTCGAGGGTGTGGCGATCGAGCTGTACTTGGCGGGGGACAAAACCTCCTCGAATAACCTGGGTGTAGCGCTGACCACAGTTTATGTCACCAGCAAGTGAGTTGCTTCGTCCCCTTGAAATCACAAATGTATTCATGATCGACATCAGTCTGATAGCAGACAGCATTTTCGTCAGCGCCTTCGGCCAAACCATTTCTTGTGATGTCCCTGACAATTCCGTAGATATTTCGCTGCTACGCAATCTGGAATTTCCGGCAACTGGTCATCATCATCCCAGTAGTCCTTACTGTCGCTGTCGCGGGTGAGCATACTTGTGCAAGGTGTGAAGTATTCTAACTCTCTCCTCCAGTTCTCGGTTATCTCGATGCTTTCTGGGCCACCAATTTCCAATACCCGAACTTCTCATTTTCCTGGTTCCTTATCTTCCCAATCCTTCCAATTACCGTGTCACTTCTCACAACTTTCATCCTGATGGGTATGAGTGGTTGGTTGATCCCGCATGCTTCCTTGAATCTCGCTGACCATTCCTAATAACCTAGCTGGTCGGATCTGGTGGCTCGCGCGCACGGCTCAGAAAGTGATGGGACAAAGAATTACGAGCAGGTATTATACCATATGTGCCATGATGTGTGTGTCCCTCGGCGTCCTTGATCCCCACTCATTTTTCTCAGTCTGGAGTCTGGTGCCCTGTATTGTGCGAGTGGAATCGCGTACCTGATTTTCACATTCCGAGTCTATGGCACCTATGTAAGAGAACAATTATGTTCTCGTCTACGATCCTGACTCTCGATAGACCACAAGTGGTGCAACAAGTGGTGCCGTAGTGGGGCAGTTGGTGGTGAGTTTCAGGCTCCATTTCGGCTCACGACTTGACTCTTCCATTATTCAGGGAATTGCGCCAACGATAATAGCTGTCCGTGTCGGGCTCGGGAAAAGCGTGGAGAGTGTCGACAGTTTCATCGCAACGGCACGACCGCGCGCCCGCAGTCCGCTTGAATTTCAACCTGCGGTCGCTTCGGCGGACGTAGTGGAGTCCAGGGTTCTGTACCTTCGGCCTCAGAGTGATCATGCCGTTGAGGTCGTATGATTCCGCAGGGCGAAGGACTTCGTTTCTCCCATTCAGACACTATTTCTATCACCGCGTGCTCGTATAGCAAATTAACCACCTGCGCTGGATTGTTTTGCATTCCCTCCACCCCTACGGCGTTGACGCGCGCTGACGAGTCGAGGCCAGTCCGTAGGTGGTTACCCAATGTCCGTACCATAAAACGTTGGGAGACGACGATTTCTCGATCTGACCCTCAGAGGTGTGGGGGTCCAGTGCTGGCATGTGTTTCGAGGGTGTGTCGTTCCACGGTTTTGCGTTTTTCGATGGTGGTAATGACGTCTGCCAGTGAAGTGAGAAAGGTCGGGAAGACCCAACATCATACTCGATCAGTGTTGAATCTTGCTGTTCGGCCGCCTTGGCCGTTTTAACGCTCACCTTCGGACGGCCATGGTTCTTATTCACCCTTCCATTCCGTGCGGTTGCGAACATGTACAGACATGTACCTGCGATCGATCTACACCCTACACCTTTTTCCTTGCTTCCTTCTTTCCTTGTTACACACCGCTATGCCAGGGACGTAAAGAGGTTCTTTATCGCCGGACTATCGCAGTTTCCGTGTCCGGACCAACACGATGCGCCGAATCCGATAGTGAAACAGCCAAACAAGGCTGACAGGTGGGGTGCGTCGGATCTTCGACCATGCAGGATAGTCCAATGCAAGGCGATTTCAGACCCACGTTTCATGTGTTGGCACCGCATAATCTGTACGTTATACTGTACTATTTCGACCATAGGTTCAGTGACGGGTGACACCCAGATTTTTTTTGATGTCCAAAACATCGAAAATTTCTCGGTCTTCTCGGTCGAATTTTTTCAAAAATAGTGAACCTAAGGTAGGTGCCATTCGCATCCATCGAGTCACATGATCGGTGGCAGTGCAACTCCGTCCCGCCCTAACTAGTCGGGAGCGTCGGGGTGCAGACACAAAGTAAAACCATAGAAATGTACTATTTGAGTCAGGGAACAATCCTATGGTTTCAGATTTTCAATATCTCCTCTCAACAAAAAGTTTTAACTCATTTTTTATAATCTGCTGGATTTCAACTCAATTTTTTTGGGCCGAAAATTCGCGCCACCCAAAAAGGAAGTTTGATCCGGGATCAGAATCACGTGCACTCTCGGCACTCAGGCAACCGCGAGGCAGCCACAAGACAGCCACTGGCCTTTCTGCCTTTCTCTGCCATAGACTTGAACCACCTAACTCCATGCCTAAGACCAAAGGAAAGTCCAGAACCAAAAACCTCGGCCATTTTGCTATCAAGGTGTGTCAGTCATTGAACACCACAGTGCCTGTATTTTCCCGATGGCAGCTTCAAAGGAATGAAAACCCTCATTTCTGAGGGCCATGCAAAGGGCCATGATCTCCCAGACCCTGATGCCCCTGCTCCAGGCTCTGATTCTCAGAGAAAAATCAAGGCCAATGCGGGACCAGCTTTAAATGCCGCCACACGACATCTACCAATTGTTGCCTCAAAAAGATCCTGTATATGGAGCCAGACTTCCAGGCCCAAAAAATCAATGCTTGAGGAACACTGTGGATATGAAGTCATTTTCTTTCCCAAATATCACCCAGAGCTTAATTTTATCGAGCAATGTTGGGGATATGCTAAGAGAATTTATTGTATGTTCCCGGCATCCTCAAAGGAAAGGATTTGGAGCGGAATATGCTTCAGACCCTTGACTCAGTTCCCCTTGCCTCTATGCATCACTTTGCAGTCTGTTCTTCGAGGTTTGCTAATGCCTATTTTCACGGGTTGGATGGAGCTGATGCAGCATGAGCCAACAAAGCATACCGGAGTCATAGAACACTTCCTCCTTGGTATATGGAGGACTTGAAGGCTCGGAAAGTACAGAGATAGCTTAGTTTTTTTTCTTTTTCCCCCTCAAA
Organism: Mycena maculata; assembly: GCA_029448575.1. Taxonomy (NCBI): domain Eukaryota; kingdom Fungi; phylum Basidiomycota; class Agaricomycetes; order Agaricales; family Mycenaceae; genus Mycena; species Mycena maculata. The sequence goes on along the minus strand of JARJLG010000034.1, from coordinate 361,836 downwards.
TGTATTGTATGTATATAGATGATTGGAGGCCAAAAGGTACTTTTACTTTTCCATCGCTGAGATTTCGCGCTTTTCCACATTACTGTAACGCATAATGTCACGCCCACGTAACTGAATGGATGCGAATGGCACCTACCTTATGGTCGAAATAGTACAGTATCCGACCGGACGGGAGGGGTCGATACTTCATTCACTGTGTTCCGGGCCCCTGTGGACTAACCTTGGTTTCCCTTCATTTACGTTGGTCTACATACATGCTACCTTGGTTGAGGCGCATAGACGGGGTCTGTCAACATGACCTCGACCAAGGCTGTGTTTCCCTTCATTTACGTGAGTGTACGGTACGTAGACTTATCCATGTGGCCGTGTGTCTACATCAGTCAATGTTTGGCTACATCGTGTTGACACAGATCCACACACCTCAACCACTTTCCAGCACGTAACTGGTGAAAGGCACCAAATTACTGTTGCCATAAAATATAGATTTGTTGATCATCTATCTACATTGGTCTACGCAAGGTCTATGTGTGCGGTCATGGGTAGCCCAAGGTAGCCGGATGTCAACCAAGTTAACCACGCTTGGTCTACAGTAAGTCTACAGATGTAGTCGCACGTAGCCAGAAATCTTTGTCTACGCCTGCGTCTATGAGTGTAGACCAAGTCTCTGTCTACGAGGGTCGGGAACACAGTGATTCCCTTCCCCTTCATGAATACCAACGGCACATCCACCACAGGCCTCGAGTTCGTGGAAAATCTCAATGCTGGCATTCAAGAGGACCATTACATCTTGGCGGTAGGTCCACTCCGAGTCACCTCGCCTCGAGGCGAATCTAACACCGGCCATTTGCAAGGGTGAGTCTTTCTCTATGGTGGGCTTTTATCTTCCTGTCACACACCTCACCTGAGAAGCTTTCCCAGGGATATATGCTGCTTTGTTCTGCAGCACACATTTTGACCTCCTTGCACCTTGCTAGATGTGGGTGCAGCGGGCGCTGCGGTTTGTGTCTTCAGCAAGTGCGTTAAATGTATTCATGAGCGCACTCAGAGCAGATAGCATTGCCAACCGTTTCCGTAGCTCCCTGACGTTTCCACAGATATTTCGCTGCTACGCAATCTGGAATTTCCGGCGAACAGTCGTCATCATTCCGGTGGTCCTTACTCTCGGGTTCACGGGTAAGCATAGTATTCTTTAGTGTAGAAGGATGGCTACCGTAGTATACGTACTAGAGGCCAAATAAAGATGAGTCCAAAAAAAAAAAAAGCATAGTATTCGCGAAGCGATGAGGTGTTCTGACTGTCTACTCTAGTTCTCAGTTATCTCAATGTTTTTTGGTTCATCAGTGATTTCGACAACGGGAAGGTCTCATTTTCCTATACCGCTATCCTCGCAATCCTTCCAATTACTGTGTCACTTCTCACTACTTTCATCCTGATGGGTCTGAGTGATTGGTTAATCCCACCTGGTTCATTGAATCTCCCTGATGATTCCTAATAACCTAGCTGGTCAGATTTGGTGGCTTCCACCCGCAGCTTGGAAGGTAATGGGACAAAGAATTACGAGCAGGTATTATACCATATGTGCCATGATGTGTGGGTCCGTCGGCCTCCTCGATTCCCGCTCATGTTGCCTAGCTTGGAATCTGGTGCCCGCAGGCGGAGTCCTGTATGTCATCTTCACAATCTGAGCCTACAATGCAAGACAACTGCTCCACTCTCGTGCACGACCCTGGCTGTCACACTCGATAGACCATGAGCGGTATCATATTGGGACATTTGGTGGTACGCTCCCCACTTGGCTCATCAATTATTCTGGGAATTGCACCAACCATAATCGCTTTCCGTGTTGGACTCAGGAAAAGCGTGGACAGTGTGGACAGTTTCATCGCAGCGGCACAACCACGCGCCTGTAGTCCACTTGACTTTCAACCTGCAGTTGCTTTGGCCCAGGCAGTCGAGTCGCGGGTTTTGTATGTTCGGCCCGAGAGTGAACATGAAGGTGGGAAGATGGAGTCTGTGCGATGGGCAGCCTGAGGGTTTATTTCGCCTTTACGCCCCTCGTGAGATTTGAATTCCGTACAGTAATTGTTCGGAGGCGGGAAGAGTGTTTGCCCATGGAAAATTGCCCACAGAGAAAATCTTCTGTTGTACTTTGGAATGTATGGAGGGGACATTGCGTCCTACAAGATGCTGAAAGGCCTGAACAAAGGAATTTTTTAAAGACCGTCTTTTTCTCACTGGAAGTGGCTACTGAAAGTTGGCCTTTCTTACCTTGCCGATAGTGAATAAAAATTGTGGCTTCAAAACCACCAGCAATTCTTCCTATTTCTGCGACAATTTCGTACCAAATGGAAAGAACAATTTTTTATTGATTTGATTTGATGACAGATTTCTGGACTTTCAGTTCACATCTTGACCTAGGTCAAGATAAGTCATTATATGGTGTGTTACATCGTTTGTGACTTACTAGTGGCTGTGTCTCGGCCAATGCGGAGCATACTCTAGAGGTTTTCGGGTGTGTGTTCGAACCTGGTAAGTGGATGCTTTTCTTTCATCAAGCTCTTTCGAAACCAGCACACTCCCTATTCGAATGGACACCATAACTCTTGTGTCCGACATACCTGCACCTGCCTCAATAATATATGCTCTTGGATCCTGTAATTGAAATCTCAGTTATAACAAGTAAGGAATCACTAATCCAAACATCAATTGAAAGAGAAATACATATGTTCAACACAAGGAGTTCAGTGAAGTAATACTGTTCACTCACTGTAATCCACCAGCATTTGTTCAAACCCTTTCATCGCCGAGGGAAGATTAAGATCACTTTCGGCATCATCATATACTCCTCGCACACGCTTTGACATCGAATCGACACTGACCATGTCATGGTTGGAACTGGTAAATTTGCTTGCCTTGGTTGACATAGCATCCAAAATCAATGACCTGAGAGCCAACTTTCGAGTGTATTTCAAACCTTCTCCTGCCTTTGACATCCTATCAGCTACTACTATCACAAACCCCATTTTAACAATATCTGCCTAAATCCCGCAGGAACCTTACACCCCAACCTTTGTGATACATCAGCCTTGAAAAAATTTGCACCTATTCCATTTTGACAGCGATGGGGTGTGCAAATCTCAACTGTCCTGTCCTGTGGTCATTTGCCAGGATGCCGACGAGTTTCAATTCAACCATGTGTTTTCCCACAAGCCCTGAGGCACCTTCCTCTGTCATCAGTGTTGCATGGAGTCTGGGAGCCCATGTATGCCACTAGTGATGTTCTGGCTTTGGCTTGTTAAAATCATAAGCTGGGCTAAAGGTATATGGCCCTCGCTTGGCTTGGCCTGGCTTTGGCCTGGGCCATGGCTTTGGTAGAAAAATTGAATCAACTCAAAGTGAAGATGTCCAATGCTTGAATTGAGTCAGAATACTACAAGGTATGTTCTAGCATAGCAGATATACTAAGATCCACAAATAGGTAGGAATTTCGACCTTCGAAAAGTACCTGCTTGTAATTTCTTCATTACATACGTCACAATATTGCCGACACATCTTTTATCAACAAATCGGTAAGAAAATCTGAATTGGGACTCAGGATAATTCAATGGCACTCATTATAACTTATTGCAATGAAAGCAATTGGTTTTTTGTTTGTGATATCCAGCACAATGTGGGAGGTTTGAAAGCCATGGCTTTGGCCTGAGAGATCGTCAGGCCAGGCCAAAAGCCAAGGCAGGCCAAAATCTTCTTGGCCTTGGTACCAAAGCCAAAAAGCTGGGGCTTTTTGGCCTGAGGCCGAAGCCAGAACATCACTATATAATGCCACTCTGGCACCTTATGCAATACACCATGGATGTGAGCTTTCGACCAGAATGTTTGAAGCTGAAGATGATTTTGGATTTTCCATGTTTGATTGGCTCTCAATCAAAATTCAGACTGGGTGTAGGTGACCAGAGTAGTGTGTAGCTTGAACATCGAGATGTAGACAATGTTTCAGCCTGACCCTTAAAAAATAAGTGCGAGTTTTGCTGGGCTATGCCATGGCCCATACCCCAAGTCATGTTGATGCGTGTTGGGTTGTGTTGGGCAAGGGGGCACCGGCATCCAAACCGGCGACTACGGGCCGGTATGTTAGTCGCCAGGAAAAAAAAATCTGACCCCACTATTTTTTCTGCTTGAAAGGACTTCTGAGACTTCGAAACATAATTTTATGTCCCAAAAGGACCCACTGACACACCTGTACAGTGATGGACGTGTCAATGGGTTGAGACGGTCAATGGGTCGTTTGGTTCCTGCGACGTATCTGTGGCCCTGACTGCTTAGATAAAAAAGGAGTGAATGAATGTATCCTATATTGCAATTGTGCCCAAAGTGCAGTACTGTACGAGACATGTAGACCTCTTAATAAAATCATGTTTCCAAAAGATGCTGAAATCAGGATCAATGTGTGATCCAAATAAATTCGTTGCGGAGTTCGGACCACATATGATAAAAATTTGAGTCTCTAGGAAAATCCAGATCTTGCTTCCACATGTCTTTGCCCCTTGTTTCCAACCTGAAGGCGAACACACAGGACAGGATATGCCGAATAATGATACCTTCTGCCAAATGCCTCTACCCCTTACGGAACGATCGGTCACAGTCCGAATGCGCTTCGTCCGATATCACCGGCTGAATGTCATTCTGGACCAAAGTTTCTAGGTTGGAATAATGTGGAAGGGTTCCGGACAAGTAACAGGTTATTGTACACACCTGTGAGCGACATCTTGGCCAAGGACAATGGATGTAGAATGCAAAAAGTGCGCACGTAAGCTTGCAGTGCTCAGATTGCCGAGCGTTGCCGAAGGCCAAATGGGGACAATTGTCACAACCCATTGAGTGTCCCGAGAACCCCCAGAATTGTTTGATTATACCTCTCGCAGTTGTACCTCAAATATTCATTGTCGAGAAGCAGTGACTCTTTGACCATAAATCAACTGATCTGCCTCTTCAGAATTTTTAATTTACTACAGGTGAAAGTGGGTCAGCCGAGTTGATTCTGTTGACCCATTGACCCGTCCATCACTGTATCCTCCTTTCTTTAACTCAATGAGGCCAAATTTAATCTAAAGATGATATCTATTGTAGTAACTTTAAGTTTGGCAAACACTTTGGCTCTTTGAAGTCACCTACCTGTCACCCACGAAGATGTTCTCGTGAAGAACTTTCCCGTGTTGTTTCCCCCTGAAGGCCTTGGGTCAATTAAATGCAACAGGGTCGGGTGTCAGACAATATGGGTACATGTTTTGGCATTGAAATCAATTCAAGGAGTTGGGATTGTTCTTTAGTATAACTTGTCCTGTGTTGGATTCAAGGTCGCCGTCCAACATCGGACAGCGTATCCTCGGTGAGCTCTTCAAAAAGTAGTCAGTGGACATAATATATACGGCATACAATGTTGATAGTTGATGAATCTGTCATATGTCTTTTCTATACCACTGAAATGGTTTCTAAAGGCTTCTGTGAGGTGTAATAAACATCGTTGGAGGTTTGTTTCAAGTTTTAATAAGACCGGCAACTCAAACACGTGCAGAATTACCATATAAGGAGCGTGGGAACAATGACGTATGCTAGTCCAAGAAAAAATAAAATCGGCACTATATAATTTTTTTGAATGCCCTTGGTGTTGGGCAGAGACTTCCCCAGGCATGCATGCCTGAGTTGCCCTTGTAAGTTGTAAGTTGTAACTTGCCACGATATCAATCTTCGTGATCTTCTCAGTTCTCTCACTCTTGATCTGAGTTTTATCTATGAACTCCTACAAAATCCTCTGCTCCCGATACCTTGCTTTCAAAATTCAATTGCAGTCTTTATTTATTTATTTTTCATTTGGAGAGCTTTCCTAGTACCTGGACCTCACCAACAGAATTCATTGCAGACTATCTGGAGTCCACTCTAGCCTTTGAGCTGGATCTGACGTGTGGCTCAATGAAATTGTCATTGAATCTTCAGCAGTCGATCATAGTCAATCCCATTGGCAAATGCAAAACTTGCTTCCAGTGTCTGACTCTTTACTGGTCTGTGTATAGCACAGATGTAGAAATCTCGGAATGCCTACAGAAAATCCATAAAATCAGAACAGTCAGACAAACAGTTGAGCTGGGAAGAAAGCTGGACTCACCAAGACATACTCGCCGCAAGAACTGCCGCTGTACCCAATGCCAGCTAACAAATGCGCTGACAAACTGTAAAAACCTGAATCGTTGCTACTTGAAAGCAAGGGAACTGCTAGACGAACTTCACGACAAGTGGGACCCACGGAAACCGCAGCCGGAAGACTGGGGCAAATGAAGACGTGGAGACCAAGGAATTTGACTTGCAGGCAGATATGTTCCGAATCTTTACGGAAGGAAGACACAACAGGACCCTGGTTTATACCCTAAAATGCTAGCCCCCGTGCCGGACAAAATTTTGAGATTTTGGTCGCAAACCCAGGTCCTGGACAGACAAAAATGGGTACTCCGAGGAGCAAATGCCAGGTCCCGTCCAGACAAAAACATCTGATTTGGGTGACGGGTCAGAAGGCCCGGGACTCTGAAACAGCACCGAACGAGCCTTTTCATGGTTCAAATAGGTGTAAATTGACAAACGGCTCCAGAATAGCGCGAACAGGGCTCAGGAGAAAAATTGGCAATTTTAGGGGTGAAAATTACCCTTTTTGGACACCTCGGCCAGGTCCGTGCCGGACAAAAACCTGCAAGATCCGTCCAAATGTGTCCGGAAAAAAATCAGCTGATTTGACCTGGCTGGGACCTAGCCTTTCGGCCATAAACCGGGGTCCTGACACAACTTGCACGAGGTTTCCCTGAACACCTGAACACCCAACGTGACCCAGACCAAGGGGACGAAGAGACCATCATCGCATACATGAATGGCTCACAAACAATGGGGGAGCTAAACCCCGCACCGGAGCCGGAGTCTATTTCGGGGAAGATGACCTGAGAAACTGAGCCCTCCAGATCTAGACTCGTAACCAGTCTGCATATCTAAGTGCAAGCACTTTGCCGCAGGCAGACTGGTACAACTCGGACCAAACAACTCACGCGCGCGGGGAGTTTGAAAGTTTTTGATGGCCTCTGTTCTGGCCTCAGTTCAACTCAAAATGCCTTGAGGAAAAGGAGTACATAAATTTAGGAACTCCATTCATGAAAACTGTCTCTTCAGAATTTTGTTCAGCTTGAGGAGGATCGTGCAGTGGGATTCGAGAATTGATCACAAGTGCACAGCAGCTTTGATGCCGTGATCGGCCCCGCCCAAATTTCAAACTCCTCGCGCGCGTGAGTTGTTTGGTCCGAGTTGTACCAGTCTGCCTGCGACAAAGTGCTTGCACTTAGATATGCTGCAGTAGCAGACTGGTTACGAGTCTACTCCAGATCCCCGAAGAACCCTTGAACGACGTCAGGGAGATAGTGGCCATCAGGGATGTCATCGATACGACCCCTTGGACGCCCCCCTCGAAATCCAGAGTAACTCCCAAGTTGCAATCAATAGGTTGACAAAGCATCCAAGAAAATGGGAAGACAAGGGCTTCCTGATGATCGCAAACAACGATCTGGTAAGAACAACGGTGACCAAGATGAGGAAACAACATGCCAAGACCTCCCTGAAGTGGGTGAAAGGCCATTCCGGGGTCCCTGGGAACGAGGCCGCAGACATACTTGCGAACGAAGGACGGGAGAAAGACCAAGCCAATAAAATCAAAATGACACCGGCCTCGACTCTCATGCTGCCAGGTGCAAAATCACAGGCCCTGACACAGTCGTCAGTATACAGAATAATCAGAAAATTCAAAATGAAACACTCTACATACCAAGCAAAGCTGGACCAAAACACTACAAAGAAAAACATGGCCCTAGCAAAAGCTGCGGCAGAAGACCAGGATGGAAACACACCGGCAGCAAGCAAGATCTGGAGGTCCACCCGGCACAAAGATGCGTTGAGAAGAATCCGCTTCTTCTTGTGGATGACAATACACGACGGCTACAAGGTGGGCAGCCACTGGAAACACATAGAGGGTCACGAAGAGAAGGGCCCGTGCAATCACTGCGGCATAACTGAATCCATGGAACACATATTGACGCAATGCAGTGTCCCGAGACAAAAGGAAATATGGGAGCTCGCGAGCGAACTCTGGAAGATGAAGACAGGAAGCGAGTTACCTAAACCGGTCATGGGCTAAATTATGGCAAGTGCCACGATCACGAGGGGAGATGCGGGAACGACGCGCCTCTTCCGAATAGTGATGACCGAATCCTCACACTTGATCTGGAAGCTACGTTGTGAGCGAGTGATAAACAACAAAGACCCCGCCTCAATTAGGGAAATCCAAAACCGGTGGAGAAAAGCCATTAACAACCGGCTAGCAATAGACTGCGCACTCACAAACGGGGTGAAGTACGGACAAAAGGCAATCAACAAAGAACTGGTCAAGAAGACCTGGAAGAACGTCCTGAAGGACAAGGAGAATCTCCCCAAAGACTGGACGTGGGAGACCGGGGTTTTGGTGGGTATCGGTTAGTTGGTGATGATGGTGTTCAAGTGGCTCTGCTGCCTGGATCCTGGAGCCGACACTGAGTCCCACACGACGCGCAGCGATGAAATCGGGCGCAAGTACATAAAGTATTTCCTCGGGCACAATATTCCTCTGGCCGGGTTCCAAGTCCAATTCCTCACACTAATGGGTTGGGAGTTTCCGACTATGTCGGCCCGGATGAAATGCTCAGGCGTGGACGGGAAGCAATGCCCGAGAGTGACTTATCTCAGATGCTTTTATTCCTAGCTACTCCAAATGTTCCAAAAAAAAAATGTCGCCGGGCCTAGCCGCACGTGGCTAGCCGGTTAGCCGGACCGACTACTCGGCTACTGAGTGCCTGGACGCAGTGTATTGAATTCACACAGGTTTTCCATGCCTGAGCTCAGGCTCAGACTCGCATTCACAGATGATTTTATGAAATAATCTGCTGAAATGGTCCAAGTGGATAATGACTACTATGTTGCACCGAAGCACTGTGAGATCAATGTTGTTACGGGTGGAAGACACTTTTTGGAGGAGAAGGGAAACGTATGCTATGCATGTATGAGTGCTCACATGGAGGTCACTAGAAAGAGATGATAGTACAATAGATTTGTTATTCAATTAACTGGCTGTTCAGGTGTTGTTTCAGTAAGATTTGCTGGTTGTTCTGTGTTCTGACAGTGACCGCTCAGAGATTTTAATGGGGATACACGAGATAACCTGAATAGCAATCCTGTAAATATATGCAGGGAAAACAAAATCCTAATCCTCTTTGTCCTCAATTTTCCCAATGAGGATTCTCAGTGACTCACTCTCCTGCAACTTGCCTAGCCTTTGGTATGTCTCTTGCAACCTCTTCATCGTGCGTAAGGTGCTGGGATGGCCATCACCAAGCATTTTCCTTCGCTTATGAAGTACTACAATTTCAAGCTCCTCTGCCTTTTTCAACTGACCTAGCTTTTTGTATGTAACTGCCAAATTCCCCATTGTCTTCAAGGTTTCTGGATGATCCTCCCCAAGAATTTTGCTTCGCTTCTCAAGCACCACAACTTCAAGGTCCTCTGCCTCTTTCAACTTGCCCAGTTTACTATATGTAGTCGCCAGATTCCCCATTGTCCACAGTGTGTCTGGATGATCTGACCCAAGAACTTTTCTTCGCTTTTCAAGGACTACAACTTCAAGCTCCTCTGCTTCTTTTGGTTGGCCCAGAGCATGATATGTACTTGCCAGATTGCCCATTGCTCGGAGGGTTTCCGGATGGTCCTCCCCAAGAATTTTCCTTCGCTTCTCAAGCACTACAACTTCAAGCTGCTGAGCCTCTTTGAACCTGCCTAGGTCCTTATATGTATTTGCCAGATTCCCCATTATCTGCAGAGTGTTTGGATGATCTTCCCCAAGAATTGTTCTTTGCTTTTTGAGCACCATAACCTCAAGCTTCTTAGCTTCTTTGAACTGGCCCAGCTCTTTGTATGTCACTGCCAAATGGACTGCTGTTGAGAGGGTGTCCAGATGATCTTCACCCAGAATTTTTCTTTCCTTCATGAGGAGAACAGTATGAAGGTCTACTGCCCTCTGTTGTCTTCCTGAGTAATAGTAGACAGCCCCATACTGATAGTTGAAATTTGGTCTGGTCTGGTTTCTGCCCTGTAGCAGTGCATCAACATGGGGCAACAACCAGAGACTAGCCAGCTGCAAATAATCATGGGTCATTATTGCAATTGACATCCCCATTATGGCCATCATAGAACTATGATAATCCCGCTGATCGGTGAGCGTACTTTGACTCCAGCTATGCACAAGTGGATGAATAGAGAATGTCCCACTTTCCACGTCAAAGCTAATTAAGGAATATGCTCTGAGTTCATTTGTCACATCCATAAAGTGGAAAGAGTCCCATTTGTCAGTGGGGCCCAGGAACTGTGAGAGGAATTCAAGGGACTGCTGCAACTCTTTCCCAGAGGGGTGAAGAGTTCGTTTTTTGGACCTGAAGATCTTGTGTAAGATGCCGTGAGAGACTTCAACTCGATATTTGGCAGCACCACTGAACACCTTTTCGGAAATTCCTTGATGATGCAGGAAAGAACAAAGCTGTAGGAGTTTTGCAGCCAGAGGAGAGAGTTGTTTGAAGCTGATCTCCCATGTGGTGTACACAGTCCATGCATAATCATCATGAGACTGGGATGACTTTTCACTAAGTAGTCTGGCCCGATTCTGGGTGTACAGTGCCAAATAAGTGTTGAGAGCTCCAGACTTTGCAATAAATGCACCGGCTTGAATGATTGCAAGAGGCAAATACCACAGGGCCTTTAAAATATTTTCAACATCACATTTGGCTGAAGGCATGCACTAACCTTGACAATCTCTGCTGCCTTCTCCTTGTTCTTAGGTGTCATCTTTTGTACAGCACTGGCAAGTAGCAGGTCTATTGCATCTGTCTCTTCCATGTCTGACACAAGAGAGTGAGAGCTGGCATGAACACGAAGCCCGGGGTTTCGAGATGTAATCAGGATATTTCCATGGCTACACCGAGGGAAGTAGCTGTTCAGATTGATCTTGGGGTCATCTGCATTGTCAAAGAAGATGAGCCAGTCGTCATGTTGACTGCTGAGCCATCTCAAAGCATCCTGTGGAACATCTCCGGCATTCTTTGTGACAGCAATACTCTTGAGGTCTGTATCAATTGTATCGGCAGTGCTGGCATCAACCATAAAAATATCAGAGAACCTAAAGAAAAACAGTCAGACAAGTTACATGACTCTCTAGGCCTCACCAGGATGACTCTTGAATAAACTTCAGAGCAATCTGGGTCTTTCCAATCCCACCAAGTCCATGAAGTAGAAAGATGTGTTGTTTGCCAAGATCTTTATTGAAATATCTATGCATCTTGCGTAGAATAATACTTCTCCCACGGAAAAGTCTGGATGGTGGCGGGCAGTTGTTGATGCTTTGAATCACTTGAGAGACAGCAACATCTACGCAATAATCAATGGATTGCAAAGAGTCTCTCAGTAAACAAAAATCTCACTAGATCCCATGACAGTCGTCGTCAACTTGTGCACCTGGAAATTGGTATCCATTGTTGCTGTAAGCTAATACTTGCTTTAGTGGTTCTGTTTATCAAGTTGAATGAGCTTACCATAAAGTTCGAGCGCAAGGTCTGGATTCGTTTCTGATATCCTGCAATCTGTTTTGCATTGCTGCCCAACTTCACAATTTCCTGGACCCCGCTGCGAAGGCCATGGCGATCTTTCTGAGAAGGCTCAATCACATTCAGGATGTCCTGTAAACATCTAATAACATCCCATTAAATACAGTTGTGGCAGAGAAATAAAATACGAGCTGACCGTTTGAGGTCCTCACACAAACCCTTGAATTTCACAGCGGCGGTATCTCATGCGCTGATATTTGGCCTTGAACAATCTTGATGATTTCGACAGTATCCTCGCACAGCTCTTTCAAGTCCTCTCGATTCTTCTTGACTTTCTTCAAGCCGGAAAAACTGAGTCTTGTGTCTCCACAACACAATTTAAATATGCACCTCAACTGTCTCCAAAACAGTCACTGCAATTTCAAAGACCCCTTTAACGTAGGGGAAGGGAAGCATTTCCCCTCCGGCAGCAATTGCTTTGGCGGCCAAGAGGGATGGTCCAAGCCAGTCCGAGTTTGACTTAGAGGGAGCTTTGGTCTTTGCAGCGGCGCTGGATCCGCCAGCATTGGGAGGCGCATTGGCAGACATAGCGGAAGGAAGAGAGATGTTAATCAGTCAGGCGCTCACCGCCCGCCACAGCTTCCGTGGCGTCATGATTAGACAGCTTTAATTAGACAGCTTCAATGCTCCCGCGTCAATATCCTGCCAATGTGAATTATAATCACCGCGATAATTCCGGGTAAAGATAGACTTTGCAAGTGAATTTCCCGCGCTGATGAGTCCTTCTGGCACCCGCGAAACAAGGCGAGGCGAGAGAGCACTGGTAGATTGGGTTGTGAAATAGTATTGTCAAGGAGGGATAAAGCTATTTATTGGAATAAATGTCAGACGCGCATCGACCCACCCCAGCGCAGTGCACGAGCACGCAACAGGGCCGCATTGACCTCAAGGAGCTCTCACCAGCCGGTGCGCCGATGATTGCTCCACCGAAAGTAAACATTGAGTTCACAGGTATGGCCACGGCCGCCCGAACGGGAAGGTACGGTGCCGACTGGGTCCTTCATCGCAAATCACGAACGCACATGGATGCACCGTCCCCGAGCACCAAGCTTCGCGCCCTGGAGGCAGCTGACCGACGCGTAGGTACGTGCGGAATCTCGCATCGCCGGCGCCCCGTTCCAGGTCCGCAAGCAGCAAATGGACGCAAACATCTGCGAACACCAAGCAAGCACTACCCGCGCGAGGCACGCAGACCGCTGACCCGACGCGCCCCAACCCGGGTCGTACGTCCCGCCACGTCTTAGCGCACCCACACGCACAACTCATCGCTACGTCGCACCCTGCAGGACAGCCGCCTTCATCCATGCTCGTCGTCTGTTCCACCTCGCCCCGCCTTGCACCCGTGCCTTCGTCTCGCACTCGGAGGCAGCACCAATTGCACGAGGTACGAGGGTAAAGACCGCACTGTCAGCACATCGCCGCACCGCACCCGCCTTCCCCCGCTCCAAGAGATCCGAGGAGAAAGGAGGCCACGCACGCCCCTGGAACCCGGGCGGCGCTGCCAGAGAGAGAGTCCGCCACACCGACTTGTGCACGCCCTCGCGTTTCCCGGATACGGCGGACGAGCATGCCGGAGAGGAAATGCGTGCCGAGCGCGGGACTACGAGTTTGGTCAGAACGGGTGAAAGAGGGGGAAGGCAGCGGAGAGGCGGAACGGAGAAATACTGGTGAAACGAAGCTGAGCGGCGGCAGCTGACACGGATGCGCGCTCCCCTGCGTCTGTGCGCCGCCAATCCGCCGCCGCGAAATCCGGCGCACGCGCGCAGGGGGCGCGGTGCGCAACAAGCCAAGAGCGCCCGCAGGCGCCGGCCGTGCGAGAGCGAGTCGCGGCGAGCTGGCCGTTGTATCCGCCTCCAACGACACCCACCGAATTACGTCGGGTCGGGATTGTACTTCTCCTTCAGTCTGCTTCGCCTCTTTTCCTCGGTAACAAAAGTAACATCAAAAGAAACGCACACACATATGCCCGGTCTCCACTGTGCCCATCGCCTCCGTCTGGATGTGCATTCGTCTATCGGCGGAAGGGATGCGAGGGCTGTCTGTCGGTCAGGTTAGTACTGAAGGAAGGAAGAGAGAGAAGGGGTAATAGATGAATGATTACAAGCGGGAAGGGATGGCCAGACGAAAGAGGCGGAGGGACAAAGAGGATAAGAACACCGGTACCTCTGCGCTAGCCTCCGATATGCAAGCCACGTCGAATAGCGCGTGCGCGACATCCTTGACTGTCCGCGCCTGCAAGTCATTCGCCCCTGGATCCTACCGGATCCCTTGCCTCGTCTGGCAGCCTAGGCCTCGGCTCACCATTCTCATGGAGGGTGGACGTAGAATTGATGGCAGGAGGAGACGCAAACGACGGATCCAGTCCCCAAATAGAAAATAAAAGAAAAGAGATAGCTAGACGCACCCTCCCAAAATGGCGCCGTGCCCCCGCAAACGTACACCGCACACACTCATAAGAGCCTCGTATGTTTCTCGGTGTCCTCCTTGGCACTGTAGGGTGTGATAGGGTAGGCATGCGAGGTGGCTCAGCGTCTTCGTCTGAGTGATCAGCGTCGGAAGAAGACAGCGGCGGACTCTGGGAGTTTGGTGGGGTCGGAGATAGCTGATGGATTGCGAGTTCGAGGTGTGGGCGCAGTGCGATTTGTCATCAACACAGGCGCAAACAATAAGCCTCCTCCGCCCACTTATGGTAATAACCCCCGGAAAACTGGACACAGCCGTATTATGGCGAAATGGAAGGCATCCAATGGCCAAAGGACAAGTGTTGTTCTGTATATTACCCTTGATTTTATTTAATCCCGATACCGCCGCCGCCGATGTCATTTCCGCGCCTCGCTCTAGTCTAGAGTTAACCGGTGCCGGGTGATTGGAGGTCGACCTTATTACGTAAAGTGCGGAGTCTGAATTCTAGCGAGAGCTCTGCGATGCCTCCAGGCACATAGGATAGAAATCCCAAGAGGCTGAATGCATTGTATTTTGATTCTGAAATAATCTGTCTCTTCAGAATGTGTGGTATGGTAGGCAATCCATGTGCACGGAAGTTCCAATCAACTCACTATCAAAATTTAGCCGCTTGATTTGGACGCTGCCGCAGAAGGTTTCGCTGGAAAAATCGTTTTTCGGGGATCCCTCGAGTGATAATCATCCAAAGAAAATCCCAACCACGCACCACAAATGCGCGAAAGAGACCCGAGAAATCCAAGATTACGTAATAAGGTCGATCTCCAATCACGGACCTAGGGAAACTAACAGACTAGTTTACGAGTTCCCGCTCACCCATGTATGCGCCATCCATCCTCTGCCACCCTCTATCTTGCGTGGGATGTGCGCATACTTATTGTCGGAGGGGGATTGGAAGGATTCCCTACAACCCTAACCCTAACGCTGTGGCAGTTTAACACGGTCAACACCCCGGTGCAGGAGCAATTTGAGGGTTTCCTGCGGAAGCGCGGGATGGACGAGGGCACGGCGCTCTTTCTCCCTAAATATGCGGAAAAAAAGGAGCTGGTGTGTTTCGCTTTCCTCGATGCTGAACAAGGAGGGCATCGAGGTATGCCTGTTGGTCAAAGGGCCGAAGGTAGATACTAGACTAACGGTCAAGCGCGAGTGGGAAGGATTCGTGCACAGTCTCTCTGTACACGCGTTGGTGTCGGCAGCCGCTGTAAAACAGTAAAATGTTTCCCCGGTCGATAATGCATATTTAAGGCGTATATATTTATTTCAGCGCATTGTTCATGCCCCTCTGCGCATTCACCTTATGCGCGTCCCACGACTTCAAAAGTCATTAGCCCTATCAATCCACTCCTGGTCTTTCGCAGCCACTGCCTGCGCCTTGTTGCCCGAATGTCAGTGTTGATTTGGTCCAGCCTGGCTTTGACGGCGTCATACTTCTGCTGATCCGGCATTGAATACAGGTGGATCTGGGGGGAAATGTAAGAGGGTTTGGAGTGAATGACGTCTCATGACTGCTACGCGCCTATTCACCACTTCGAAAGCCATCCTTGCAACACCATTCATGATACTAGATCGCGTAGAAAATATCTCTGACTATAGCTGAGCGGTAAGACTCACCGCCTTTGAACTGCTGATTTATTATGTAACGCTCTCGGCAGTAACGAGGCATTTCAGGTGCAAGATGGAGTACGTCATTCCCAAGCGGACCACGCTGCCTTCATTGTACGTGCCAGCTGTATGACGCGCCAGGCAACATGCAGCAGCATAGGGATCACATATAGGCTTTTATAAACAGACGGTACAAAATTTACTCGTACCTTGTTGCAAATTTGCGCATTGCGGATTAGCGCTTGCGACGGCCGACAATCTGATGTCCGCGCTCACCAGGTCGTGAGGCGCATAAGAACTGGTAAAATTGTGGTTGGCGTTTAAACGGGTTGTTTAATCTTCAACCAATTTACAGATACACGTCTCCGCTACTCGTTCTCCACCACGACAAAGATACACACGAGAGGGACTAGTGGCTGCGGTGTTCCGAGTCTGTTGTCGATTTCGTCGCTTTGGTCGTGTTCGTCGACCCGGTATGGTGCGACGTGACGCAAAGAAGACGGCGGATTTTCACGGACATCAGTAAAACTACACATTCGTCTTTGGCGTCTTTGGCGTCTTGCCCAAGACGCCAAAGACGCGAAAGACACATCTTACGGCAAGACACATGTCTTTCGCTAAGAAGGGTCGAAAGTCTTACAAAGACTCTTCACGTCTTATCAAGACGCTCTGTGTCTTGGGCAAGACCAATAAGACACTGTGTCTTTCCACAAGATGTTGTGAAAGACGTCCATAAAGACGTCTGCGGCCTCTTCTTCAGCCCAATTGGGACACAAAATACCGGGTTAAATGAATATTGATTGCAGGACTAATCTACGCGGCTACTAATCAGAAACAATAATCATCAATCAGCTCTTCGTCCTCGGAAACTATCCAGTCATCGCCGGCTCCGGAGGCACTGCGGCTGGAACCAGCCCGCTTGCGTTGACGTGGATAGGGGCGGCTGCTACGATGGGAACTGAGAGATGATGGCGAGAAAAAAAAACATATTACTCACTGGTGTATTATCATCGTCCTTTGGCGGAAGTGCTTGACCTCGAGATGAGCCGGGGCGTCGTGAGGATTCGGAAGGTGGATGAGAGCTGAGGTGACTTGGACATTGATCTGACTAGCGAACGGATATTACGTGGTTGTGGAAGATAGAGTCGTCCTCGCAAGTCTTGAAGTGGTAACAATAGAGCCTTGATAACAACAGTGAGGAGAGCATTATCGTGGATCGGGATGGGAAGACAGGGTCTTGAAACTTGAAAGGTAGAAGGACATGTCCTCTGAGGACTCGACAGAGAGAATGGGCACCTGAATGCGACCAACGGACGGGGAAAGGACCAAGGCAAAACAAGATGAGTCTTGATATGGGTCTTCAGATCAGAGGAGAGACTCGAAGAGTTCAGGCAGGCAGGGGACTTCATTATATGTGCACTGAGAAGACCTCACGGAGGGAGGGTCAGTTGGGGGGGGGGGGGGGGGGGGGGGGGCGCGAGATGAGGGGAGAGAACAAGAGCGACGAATCTGCCAAGAATGCCAGCAAACAGTTGATGCCAACAAATCACGCCATTCCGCAGTGCGCGTGTTCGCATCAAGCGGAGTTTGAATGACTTGTCAACATTTCATGACAGCGCCTCGCCTCCGCATTCAGCTGCTCTAGTGTACTGGCAGTGGGTCTGAGTGTTTAATGACTCTAGATGGTTCATTTACCTCAAGTTCTTGAACTCCCGAGTCTAAACCAAGTCCAAACCACAAAATTTGAGCTCTGCACTTCTTTCTGCCAATTCCACCTTACTTCGCTCTTTCACTAGTTCAAAGTTTCTGCAAACCCTTGGATTGAATGAACAGCAGTGGGAACAACTGAAAGTTTGTTTGACTCTTAGAAAAATTTGTTATGTCAAGACCATGAAAAGATTCCTGCCAAAGACCTAAGATGCCGACCACAAGACCAAGACCATAAAAGACACGTGTACAAAGCCCAAAGACGCGGCTCGCAAGACAAAGACCTTCAAAGACACTCTCCAAAGACAAAAGATGCCAAAGACGAACGTGTAGTTTTACTGATGGAGGGCGCCGGGGTGAAGGACCAAATATATACTATCGGCGAGGGGTTAGTCGGCCACTTGGATGATACACAGCAAGGAGTTGAAGTCGCTATGAGTTTGATGTTTGGGGATGAAGTGCGACCTAGGACGCTATTCCAGACCAAGTTTTAAGAGCAAGTGATATGCCGATCAAAAGTTATGGCGTTTTGATCACCGTTCCGGGGCGTGTGAACCCGATTTTCCTTGCCATCATCCAACTGCCCCCACTTGCCACCGCCCATTCTGCACGAGTTCTTCACCAATCCGGGACTTCGTAGGCTCATTTTGTTGCCCTTGCTTTGGAAATTGCCGCTGGAGAGCCTTGGGTTGGGATAATGGAGATCTTCGTGCACCACACCTGAAAGAAAACCCGGCTCCAATTCCGAGGGGCAAAGTTCGGCCACCCTCATCTTGTACGACCCCTGGAGGGTACCGGCCTGGATCTTTGGATGGGCTTTCCATATCGGTGAGGCTTGGACTTACATGGTACAGTATGATTTCCCTTCGCGTATTTCTTCCGTACTGCTGTCCATGAGCTGAGAATAGCTAAATTTGATGTCCACAATTCCCGGAATTATTCCACGAGATGTTGGAGCCTGGGGACAGATATGTTGGATCAGGAATATTCACTTGCTTGTAAGTAATCCATCTGCCTTTTAATTTGGCCCACCCTGACCCATTTTCACTGTGCAACACCCAGATAGTTGACGGTGCTCATTCTCTCCTTCAAACTGTGCGCCAACTGTCAATGTTTATACCTCCCCTGAAGGTACCACATATGACCCAAGCATGTATAATAGTCGCTCCATGACTTCTTTACAACATCCCATACACCGGAGCCCCCATATCTCGCAACAACCATGTATGCAGGCGGGTGGCCGACTAAGCCATCAATTGCCGTTTTCGGCATGTCGCCGGAAGAAAATTTGCTGTATCTTCGAATCGTCCGTTAAATTCGAGAAAGTTGGCTTGAACCAATCCTAGGGTCTCTGTTGTGTGTGTGATAGCTCTTGAACACGATGAGATGCTTACAACGTGCAGCATTTAACACTTAATGCTAAGGTGGCCGACTAACCCCTCGCGGATAGTAGTCCGGGATCCTGAAGAGCAAGTGCCGAAAGTCTCAAATGCGGTCTCGAGGATGAACCTCGAGTCGAGTAAGGCGGAGACCCGGTGGCCCCGCCCAGGGTTAGAGCCCTCAACGATGAGGAGAATAGAGGTGTCGTTGGCAGAGTGCGGGATAAAAAAAGAGGGGTAGCCGATCCAACGGGACGCCGTACGCTCTGCTAGCCGATGGTGGATCACAAGGACGGTCGGAATGTTGACATTAGATGTTGGGAGCACCGCAGGATAAAGCACGGACCCGGGATAAACAAGTCGTTTCCGAGCTCTCGCGCGAAGTATGTGCGCGACTAAGAACGGGAAGGAGGCGGGAAGGGGCGAACTTGTCGCCAGGGGGGATCATTGGATCCCCGTCTACAGTATTACTCTTGAACCGAATATTGAGATGCGGGACCAATGCGCGAGAGAGCCCGCCGTTCAGGGGGTCAATAGCAGGAAGGTAATCGGAGTTGCGGTCTGCCAGGGTCACATCGCCTGTACAAACATCAGTTCCAGGAGTGGAAAAGGGAATCACCAGGACCGATGGTGATCTCAAACTTATTTGAGATGCGCTCTATAAGTTCATCATCCTCGGGGACCGTGTCGTCTGACTGTGAAAATGTGAGAGCGAGAAAGGATGCTGGAACGGATGACCGTTACCTCATCCAAGACGGAAGCCCGGTCATCATCGTGGGTGATCGCAACCAGCGCACCGGGAACCTGAGAATGAGCCCGAGTCCCACCGAGTTTCAATGGAGTGTCTCGCCACGTACCGAAGCTAGCAGATGTTGGTTTATTCACGAAAGACCTGCTTCCCACGCAAATCCCAGCTCGAGGGGAAGGCCATCTTTTTGGAGTTCGCCGACAGCTCGATAGCTCCGCCAGCCGTGCACGGCAAAAATCTGTGTGCCCTCATGAGAATGGCGAATGCATGGGGACGCAAGGATGGAACAACTTGCATGTCATTCTCGACGCCAACCTGCATATCGAGGCGTCTCTTGTTCACATTCGTGTTCGATATGCAAGAACACGAGGGATGGCACAAAGCCAGCATACAGATCTCATCGGGGAGGAGGTGCACCTGCTGAAAACCGCGGGGAACACCAAATCGGTTGGCGGGATGGCCGGGGGGAAGAAGAATGTTGAAGATGGGGTCGAAACACCCATCCGGCGCAACAACGCCAACGTCGCCGATGATCGTGCCTGTCTTCCTCGTAGGTTCCGGGAGGTCGTCGCAAAGTTGCGGGTGGAACAATGGATAACCGAAGCCCTTCGCGGAAAGGAGGCGACTGTAACGCTGACTGTCGGTAGACATGAGGGAGAGAGATCAGCGTCCAGGGGAGACAGGATTGGATGGCCATTCGTCCATATCGAGAACGTATAGCGCAGAGAGCTGTAGATCGTGCATGGTTCTGTTTGGCCTAACGTGCTGCCCCCGTGTCGAAATTAGCTACGGCGAGGGCATCCAATGCCATAACGCGACCACAGCACACGGGTCCAATCTGTGGGGGGCGCTCACTGTCATCAGGTTCTATGAGTTAATCAGATTTGCTATCTTGGCCGACCGCCGAACCTGGTATGCGTGCACCCGCAAGAATGCGCGGAAGACTTCAGGTTTTTTGGGCAGTCTGAATAGTTAGGAACCGCGACCCAAGTACCACGAGGAGTGGGATCTGTAAGGCATCGGGTCGGGTCGGGCGCTCGAAGAAAGGGTGCCGCGCTCACAGCCCGACGTCACAACGACACATATCGCGTAAGATCGGGCACCTGGGCCACAGGCGCCGTGGCCATCCGGTATCGTGCGAGATCGGACATGTCGACAGAGAGAGATCAGGGTGGAGGGGAAGATTGGAGCGCCATTCGCCCATGTTTAATCGAGGAGCTGTAGATCTGCATGCTTCTGTTTGACTAGATGTGCTGCCGTCGTGTCGAATTTCTATCTTGGACGACCCCAAACCTCATATGCGTGCACCCGATATTAAGGTAACAAGAATGCGGAAGACTTCAATTTTTTGGGTAGGAATGCAACCCAAGTGCCACGAGGAGTGAGACCTGTAAGGCATCAAGTCGGGCGCTCGAAGAAAGGGTGTGCGAGAACAACGAGGACATATCGCGTAAGATCGGGCACCTGGGCCAAGCGCCGTGGTCATCAGGGGAGATCGGGATGCCGATACCTGAATTCAACAGCTTTCAGGCGAAAAAAGCGCTACGCAACAGCACACCTTTTTAACGCCCATAGAACAAGAAGCTACACTTGCGCATGTCGCCGGGTGCAGAAAAACGGCATCAACGGCAGCAACATTCTGCAAGTCATCCGGTGACAGTATCCCCATTTGTCGCTGAGGCTGTAAACGCTGCCCCACCGGAAATGGTATATACTGATGACTTTGCCACCTTTTCCCATCGCTACCCTACTGGCTCAACCATACCATGACTTCAGACAGTCAGCTTTATAGTCAACTCCTTCTCCCCAAGCGCCTCGGCTATCCGTTATTCCACCCGCAGCCATGCGACGACCTCCCAGAGTCGACGAGGGAAATAGGAATAATGATCGGGGACGTTGGTATTGTTGCGCCGGATGGATGTTTCGACCCCATCTTCAACATTCTTCAACCACCCGACCATCCCGCCAACCGATTCGGTGTTCCCCGGGACTTTCAGCAGGTGAATATTCTTCCCGATGAGATACGCGTCCTGCCGGGGTACCATCCAGCCGGATCGGTCATATCGAATGTGACTGTGAATGGGAAGATCTTCAACGAAGAGGGCAGCTTGGAGAATAACGTGCAAGTTTATTATTCGGTGCCAATTTACTCCTCGTTCTCATGACAAAGACCACAGATTTTTACCCAACGGGGCCGGCGCGGCTATCGAGGTGACCACAAATTCAAAGCAAATGGCAGTCCTCCTCTTGCCGGATGGCGCCTCAACCTGCGACTTGCGCGCAAAACACGTCTTCCGTGATTACGCGTTGAGGCACGGGCGGAGTTGGTACGAGTTCGTCAACGGCGATCTTAGGCGCATGGTCCGTCTTGGTGACCTGTACCTTGTCTCTGGTGTGACCAAAACGACGAAATGGGGTATCACGGCGGCCGAGAGCCATTCGCGCGACGAGAAAGTGTTGAGAACTGCGCAGTTTGATGCCGTAGCGTCGTCTTGGCAATCTGAAGACTCTGGGTTGTCTGTCGATTTCGGTCCGCACCGTTCCCCGGGAGAGGAATCGTGGGGCCAGAATCAGACAGTGTTCATACGGGGCTTCAAGGTCGCTTTGGCACCGCCCTGTAATCCCCCCGACGGTGATGTTTCAGACGACGAAGAATTGCGGGAAGACCATGTAGGACTGGAATGGTGCTTTTGGTACCCCGGTAACTGATCTGTCCTTAGGTGTACCACCCGTCGGATGTCATTAATAAATACCTCCTGGATTCTGTAAGTGATCCGCACTTGTTAGAAAAATTGGTTAGACTCCATGTTCTTTCGTCAGGACCCCAGCACAATAATTGCGGTCACCCACGATGACGAATGGGCTTCCACTCTGGACGAAGTGCGCTCATCTGCTGCGGTATTGATATGTAATCACTTACAGATTCCGACAGGATGAAGAAGACATTCCCGAGGACCAAGAACTTATCCGGAGGCATAAATTCAAAGCAGGCAGATCGTGTTTGCCGGCCGCTCAAGCTTTTGAACTGTCTAAGAACTGCATGAACTTGGGGCCTGGTGGGGACACAGACCTACCAGAAGCGTTCCAGGACCTCGGAAATTTACTCACGGAGAGATATCCCGCACTCGAGCCCTCGTTGCTGACAGGTCGAGCGGCCATCAAGATGGTTGAAGACGAGAACAAAGAACTGGTCCGACACACCCCACATGAATCGGCCGGTTTCAGTGGTTACACTTTGGAAGGATTAAAGGAATCAGTGGCCTTGAGGCCTGACCATGTGGCAGATGGTCCTGTTCCTGGAGTCTTTCAAAGCATCAATAACTGTCCTCCACCTTCCAGAATCTTCCATGGAAGACAAAATATTCTAGATAAGATGCATGAATATTTTGATGAGGACCTTGGCAAACAACATATCTTCATGCTTCATGGACTCGGTGGGGCTGGAAAGACCCAGATTGCTCTCAAGTTTATTCATGATTCTTCACTGTATGTCTTTATCTCAATGTGAGATCTGAAACTCATGTTTTACTCCAGTTTCTGTGACGTCTTTATGGTCGATGCCAGCACTGCCAATACAATTGATACAGGCCTCAAAAATATAGCTGTCATGAAGAATTCCGGAGATACTACACAGGATGTTCTGAGATGGCTTGCCAGTCATCACAATAACTGGCTGATCTTCTTCAACAATGCAGATGATCCCAAGATCAATCTGAATAGCTATTTCCCCCAATGCAGCCATGGAAGTATTCTCATCACATCTCGAATTCCCGGGTGTTGTGTCTATGCCGGATCCCATTCTCTTGTATCAGATATGCAGGAGGCAGATGCAGTAGAGCTATTGCTCACAAGTGCTACTCAGGAGAAAACATTGAGTAACAAGGAGACTGCAGCTGAAATTGTGAAGGTTGGTCTTCAAATTGACCCAGTGTAAATGTGATATTTATATTGTTATCAAGGTTCTGTGTTATTTACCTCTTGCAATCATTCAGGCAGGGGCATTCATTGCAAATTCGGGAGTGTTCATCAGTTATTTGGAGCTGTACACCCAAAAGCGTGCTTGGTTGCTCAACAAAACACAAGCCCAATCTCATGATGATTATGCATGGAGTGTGTATACGACATGGGAGATCAGTTTTGAACGAATCAGTCCAACTGCAGCCAGATTTCTGCAACTTTGTTCTTTCCTGCACTATCAGGGAATTTCTGAAGAAATGTTCAGTCATGCTTCCACATATGGATTCCCATCTGCTGGCCCATCGAAGGAAGAGTTGGAGAAACCACTTGAATTCCTCTCGGAGTTCTTGGGACCAACTGGCATCTGGGACTCACTTCGGTTCACAGATGTAATCACTGAGCTCAGAGCATATTCCTTGATCAACTTCAATACTGAAACTCAGTTATTCTCAATTCATCCACTGGTCCATAGCTGGATCCAAAGTACTCTGGCTGACCTGAATGTCTATCAGCCCTCCATGGTTGCAATAATGGGGATGTCAATTGCAACGATGACCTATGAATACTTGCAACTAGCTAGTCCCTGGTTGTTGCCCCATGTCAATGTGCTAGTGCAGGATAAAATGCATGTAACACCTGATTTCAACTACGAGTATGGGTCAATTTACTATTATTCGGGAAGACCAAAGGATGCAGCAGCACTAGAATCTCTGGTTCTTGAGAAGCGATGGAAAATTCCAGGTGAGGATCATCCTGAGACCCTGGGTGCCATGAGATGTCTAGCTGCAGCATACTTGAGGCTGGGAAAATTCAAAGAAGCAGAGGCACTTGAAGTTGTGGTGCTTGAGAAGCAGAGAAAAACTCTTGGGGAAGATCATCCAGGCACCTTGTGCACGATGGGGAATCTGGCAGTGGCATATAGGGAGCTTGGTCAGTTGCAAAAGGCAGAACAACTTGGGGTTGTGATTCTTGAAAAGCAAATAAAAATTCATGGGGAGGACCATCCAGACACCCTGGTTGCAATGGGAAATCTGGCAAATACATATCATGAACTGGGCAGGTTGAAAGAGGCAGAGGAACTTAAATTTGTGGTGCTTGAGAAACAAAGGCAAGTTCTTGTGGAAGACCATCCAGACACCATACATACAATGGGGAATCTGGCATGGTCATACCACAAGCTTGACCAATTGGACAAGACCGAGGAGCTCTCGAAAAATAAAGGCAGAGATTATCATCCACACCCTTAAATGCAATGAAGAACTTGAAAGCAACATGCCAAAGGCTAAGCAAGTGGGAGGGGGCCGAGTTGCTTGGAGTTCTGCTTGAGAAGTATGTGGGCAACAAGACTTAGTCTAGTTTCCTTAATTATTTTCGATGTAATTCTTGTTTGTTTTTCATATTTATCCTCTATTAAAATCTGCCATCCGTGGAATCAACAGACAAAATGTTAATTGGTATGTGCAGACTCTAGACATAGAACACAATGCAACATAGTGTACTGAATGTGATGGAAACTGGCTTCCAACCATCATCTGTAAGCACTCACTACATTTAAGCCTCCCCTACCCACAGACTGAGTCTAGGTCTTCTACACATAGCTACACAGACATATGTGGCTATTTGGCCTAGACACACCCTTTTTAGGTTTGTCTAGCTGAGGTTAGCCCAGTGTAGATCAGTGGAGCTTGGCACAGGTCAGTGTTGAGCCTCCCACTCAGAGCTAAACAGAGCTGACTCCAAATTGCTTATGGTCAGATCCTTGTGAGCCAAGTCTAGCTGAGTCTAGTTGACCCCACTCACCTACACCCAGCTACACACTCACACTGATAAGCATGCAAAATGGCCAGGTGTGATTTATCAATTTTAGCATTCCTGTTCTACTTACTAAAGTAGAACAAGTGTTTATCTATTACTTGCACATTAAGAGCCATAGTGAGGTCTGTACTGTTGGCTAAAGGCACTTCGCTTCAAAGTGCATCATATAGACTTGCCAGGTCACCAATAACATGAGGGTCAACAGTTTAGGGAGTTATGATGTACTTTCGCAAAAGTACATGTTCAACCATTCAATCAAATTGGGACATGGTCAAAGTGTCATATCAACGATGTAACACACATCATTGGCCTGGAGTATCTGGAAGTAGCCAATGGATCAATTAACAGAATGTCTCATATCATTCGCTTTGACTGCAGGTTGAGATGGGTGGCAAAGAAGTTACCAAGAGATACAGACAAGGGGCGACTACTAAAATGATTTCCATTTTTAGGTGGTACTATGTTCTTCTATTTGTGTTTTGATGCACGTGAGCGGCAGGTCGGTAACAGCGCGGCCATCAATTGCATTGTAATTTCACTCCCGGGAATTGGTTTGAGAGTCAAATGAACCCAGTGGTCGAACTTATGGCCTAGTTAAATGTACTAAGCACTGCAATAATAATATGTACGTGAAACTACAATGCAATTTTTGGGCCATGCTATTCTGTGCCCTCATAAGTTATTTGGTTGTCAGTATCTACTGCAATGTCTATGCTACTACACTAAGAGTTACTCCGGAGTCAGGTTTGGGCCTGGGTTTGGGGCTGGGTTTGGGTTTGATGTGATTACGTGATGTAGTAAACAAGATGACCTAAAGATGTAAAATGCATTCTGGCTCCCTCGGTTGTGGTCCAGTCGTCCTCAAAAGTGGTGGAAATTGAACCGAAATGTGTCCAATCTTGGAATATGTAACAAGTTTCAAGAGAAACGGACAGATAATGAGTTAGACTCTGCACCGAGCACATCAAACCACTAAATTTTGCTGCAATGCGGCTTGTATAGATAAATTGTTCATGGGACCTGAGATATACACTTAGGGGGGATATAGAACCATAATTCACAAAGATTTTAGGGGAAAATCAGGGCAGAACGGCCGCAGAACAAGTACATCAAGGTAAGGCCGACAATTGAAACTCCGCTCGAGGCAGTGGAATATCTGTGCATCCTGTCCCGCCTCGATATTGACGGGTGTTTTTTGTGTTCCTTAACAAAGATTCCAATTATTCCTTCCAGCTCCTATGATAAATCTTCACTGAAAAACTACAGTGAAACAAATTTGTAGTCACATGGGTGTGGTTTCTCCCCTCGGGGCAGAATTTCGGTCAATATCCACTGGGTTTCTGTCAGAATTTTTTTATATCTTAGGTTCAAGCAGCTGTCGGTAGAGTTTATGTCACATCCGAAGATAATTGAACAAGAGATGAATGAATCCGAACACATTTTGAGGTTCCACATCATGTTGAAGTGCGGCCATCAATCATTCGGCACTCGTCACGTAAGGGCATCAAACCCAGCCCCAAACCCAACCCCAAACCCGACTCCAGAGTAACTTTACAGCTCTTTGCGGAACTTAGGGCGCGGCCTGTTTTTTTTTTTAAAATAAATTTTCACGAGAACAGCGATTGCGGGATCATTTCTCAATCGTTTGCCTTTGAAATAGGCTCATTCAATTTGCACGGAAAGAGCGGAGGGCATCGCCTCCTAGGTTTTTTTATGGGTCCCGAAAATCTCCTTTTTTGGATAGATTCCCGTGTTTTTCAGTGGTTGAGTGGAGAACATGTCCCATGGGACCTATTTTGCTCCGATTGACCTAGATTTTCGTTATGGTGGACTTCGACATATTTCGGAGGGCCTGAAATACCGGTATTTTGAATGGGATCAATACTTCAAATATACAGTTCATAGATACATTCCTTTCATATTGTTGATCCCAAAGTCTATGGTAGATTTGAACCAGCGTTCACATTCACTATCCCGGTATTTGATGCCCTCCGGAATATGTCCAACTCCACTATAACAAAAATCTAGGTCAATCAGATCAAAATAGGTCCCATGGGACGTGTTCTCCACTCAACCACTGAAAAACACGGGAATCTATCCAAAAAAGGAGATTTTCGGGACCCATAAAAAAACCTAGGAGGCGATGCCCTCCGCCCTTTCCGTGCGAATCGAATGAGCCTATTTTAAAGGCAAACGATTGAGAAATGATCCTGCAATCACTGTTCTCGTGAAAATTTATTTAAAAAAAAAAAAAACAGGCCACGCCCTAAGTTCCGCAAAGAGCTGTAATAGTATCTACAATTCACGTTGAAACTTTGACACATGCCGTAATTGATGGCCACGCTGTTACCATTGACCTGCTGCTCACGTGCATCAAAACATAAATAGAAGAACATAGTACCACCTAAAAATGGAAATCACTTTAGTAGTCACCCCTTGGATACAGACCAACCACGATTGTTCGCAAGGATACTATGTGGTTGGTCTGGATAATCTCGACCAAAAGTCATACAGTATGACAATTCATCTGGGCACACAATGTCCAGGACGAACCCAACAGGAAACACATGCATCAATTCAAAATTACACTGCTGGCAAATGACATGGCCATGGGTTCATAGCAGAAAAACGACACTTGCCAGTGGGAAAGTGCAATCAATCTTCATGTTTCTTCTTTACCACCATGTTGTGCATACATGAAATGAAGGACCAACAGGCTCACATAAATTCTCAAGTATACAGTTGGTTTGGATCTAATCTGTTTTCTCTAATCTTCATGTTGCCATGACTCAGACTCGCACCTGATAATACTGACCACAACCACATATTTTCAAGCACTAGTCCAGTGTGATTTGGACTGCAGTGCTACTGCTGGCAAGCCGGTTTGTCACTTGGCAAACTCTGTAATTCATCCTCTAGGGGGAAATTTGTATGACTAGAGTCTCTCCTGCAGAGTTATGTTTTTAAATTGAGGTGGTGTACAAATACTCTGTTCTGCAATGTAAGGGTTCCTACAGTTGCTAATTTCTTCCCTGAGGGAGAGAAAAGCCTTCCAATGAAACGTGGCAGCTCCATTCTACACTGGAGATCTAGAGAGGTCGGTGGTGATGTGATGTGGATTGATGCTCTGATGCTAGACTGGGTATGTCAGTTTGTTTTAAATCTCTGTGGTCATGTAGCCCGACTTCAGAGTGTTACCATGCACAAACATAGAGCAGGTCTGCTATGATTGTTGATGCTCTGCACAATCCCTCTCTGCTTTGTTCCTTTCTTCTGCC
This sequence comes from Mycena maculata, assembly GCA_029448575.1. Lineage (NCBI taxonomy): Eukaryota > Fungi > Basidiomycota > Agaricomycetes > Agaricales > Mycenaceae > Mycena > Mycena maculata. The sequence continues at coordinate 333,128 of JARJLG010000034.1, read as the reverse complement.
TCTATGGAGAATTGTCTTTTTCCAACAAAGAGTCTGCTCCTTTGAAAAAGCTCTTGAATGGTATGCCACCGCTCTCCTGCTCTACCATAGGACCAGGTGTCACAGGGGGCAAGTGCCATGACTGTGGGTTCATGGTGTTTGTCTGACACTTGCCATGGCATTTGCCAGGCATGTGCCGTTTGTACAGCATTTCCCTTTGTTCTATTTTAGTTGAGCTTTCGCATGCCAAACTTCAAACATCTGCTCTCTCAATGCTTGCACCCCAATAGACACGGACCTTGCTCCATCTACTTTGTTCTATTCTTTGTATCTTTCTGAGCTTCCGCAAATCACCGCCTCCAATATTTCCTTCATTTCAACCCAATTTTTATGATTGGACACAACCACTTTATCCATACTCTCAGCTAGGCTCTTTCTACTTAATCCTGATGTTCCATCAGGAGCTTTTTAATATCAGGGCGGTCACTAGCTTGCTGCTGTTGCAACTGTTTCTCATGTTGTGCTTGCTGCTGCAGCTGCTGCTGTTCACGCTCGACATTATGTAGAAGTACGACTTTCTTGTCATCCTTTTTCGTTGTCCTTTTGAAGACTTGTTCAGTGTTGTAAAACAATACTGCCTCATCCTTGATAATCTCTTGAGCTATCACAAGCACGTCCGTCCAGACATACTTATCTTTGCAATCCTGTGAAGGCATCACAAATGGCAGGGTTGTATTATTTTTAGCCTGGTTCGCGTCGTGTTCCTTCTTGGCTAGCTTTGTCGAGGGTAACTGGTCAACTGCCACCACCCGCAGTTTAGACTTGGTGGCTTCAAGGAGGTCATCCGAGAAACACGCCAGAATTTGAGCAGCTACTTCCCAATTAGAGATTCTCCCTGTGAGTTTTTCTGCCTTAGCCCTAAATTTACACGTGAACAACATAAATGCCACCCTGTCGTCGATTTCTAGCTTATTGGGTCTAAACTTTTTCACAAACTGATCTAGCAAGGCAATAGAACCTTCCTCAGCCTCGCGACTTTCAGGATAGTTCTTGAGAATTTCGGCTTTGAACTCATCGTAGGAATAGTCCTTTCCATACGTAGTTAGAGCTTTCCATTCTTGCTGGGTGGCAGGTACACAGTATCACAGTACTAGCCATTTTTTATTATCATTGGTAGTCCTTTGTATACTGTTGCGAACTCGTCGATGATACGGCTCGTAACTGCGTGCCGGTGTAATTGTGCATTTTTGCACTTCTAGTTGCCAACTAGAGCCTCTATCCGGTGATATACAAGTAGAGTCAGAGTGAGCTCCGAGCTGCTGGCTAGGTGTTCAAGACGTGAGAGGACTATTGTCTTCTAGATACAATACGGTTTGATCCTTATACCATTGGGGGTTAGCGTGCGGTGTCTGGGACTCAGTGGGCTTCATAGTATTGAATTGACTTCGCAAAGGGTCGGTTGTACTAAAAGCTAGACACTGTATCGAGGAGGTAAAAACACCTAAACTTGAGAGACATGCATGAAGTCCACAGATTGGGCATGGAAAGTCATATATATACCCTAGACCCTGGACGGGGTCTAGTCGCGACAACTATAACTTGGTTCGCGAACAGTAGTTCGAGCGAGAATCATGAAACCGAGAAAGCCGAGACATCAGAGATCGTCAGGAAATGATCGCGACGAGTGTCGATCATGGAAAGATGCATTGCGACGGCAATCACACATAACGAGATAGTCATCAGAATCGGTGACAGGCGCTTGGACCGAAGGAATGAGCGAGACGCGTCGATACGGCTGGACGGCAGTGTCGCATCGACCAATAGAGAACTAGAGATATGCCGCGACCTACGTGGTCGCGCGGCAAGCTGTTGGGGCACGTGTCCGGCTAGCATACGTGCTAGGACCGGCAGGCCCCGGGAACAAACCAATATACCTAGTATGGGTCCGAGCTGGTCAAATCTAGATGACTAGTCTCGGCCTTGAACTATGAATACCAGCGGCATACCTCCGCAGTTCCGTGTACATCAAATCTCTCTTATATTTTGACTCATTTCTCATTACTATCTACAGTTCCTGTATCATATATAAAGCCTAGCAGAACCCGTGATTCAGTACTGCATCTCCCACCAAAGTAACGGTGTTGGTGCTGGTCTGAGCCTAGCGCAGAGATACGTTTATATAACTATCTTTGTTGTTATCGTTCAAATATAAAGTGGTCTTGTTGGCATATATAAGCTTTAAAGGACTTAAGCCGTGTTCGTGGAGAGTCGCGACACTTGTGTGAAAGGCACCTGTTTGGTTGTTACCTCAGGTCTGCTGTTGGCACTGTTCCAGTGAGTTCAGTCGCAGTACCCGGTCGTTGGCATCCGTTCCAGTGAGTTCGGTCGCGATCCAAAGTCTAGACCCAGTGCGGTCTCCGTCAGAGTACGGCAGGAAATCCTATCTAAGTCTAGAAAGACTTATAGGTCTTCGAGATATCTTTTTGAGGTGTCTAGAAGTATAAAATATATAAAACCCATATCGCTTCAGTCGAAGTAGATAATCCCTGGTCAATCTTTGACTACTTTGTGCTCATATTAGTCCTAATAAAACTTCTATTGAGTTGGCATTTTCGAGACACGAACCTGAGAAGTTCAATCTTACCTGTAAACTGCAGGACGACCCGAACTCAATTGTGTGTGTGTGTGTGTGTGTTGGTTGTAGTGTTTTTAGTTGGTTAGTTGCCGTCTAGCAGCTTTCTGATTATCTTCGCAAACATCAGTGTGCCCATAGTCACCGTTTCACCGAGATACCAATCCAAGTTCTCTGGTTCTTCACCATTGAACTGTAAGGCATTTCTGCCATAGTTTTGGGGTACTTTCGACCTATCCATTGCTATTATTGCGTTTGGAATAATTGGGATTCTGATTGGGTCGCGAGTTCGAGGCGCTAACAATCAAGGGATTCGGAGATTCCTGAGGATTCAAGACAGTTGGTGAACTTCCACTAGGTGGTTCGGACTGCTGTCTTCTTGATTGTAACTCGGTGTTTGCAATGATACGACTGTCAGTTTTCACGACTGTTTCACTACGACCTCTAGATATACCGCTCGTGGGTGCATGGGTTGCTCTTGAAACTGTTGTGGCGCTAGGAACAGCACTCCTCAAGTTATGGGTAGTCCTTTTAGATGAACCAGAAAGGAAAGCGGGAGGCTCTGGTACAAGAGTTGAACTCCGCTTTTTCTTTTCTGGCGCCCTGTCTTTCGCTTTGGGTGGTGGCCCTAGCGACAGATTGACCATTTGATTTCTATATCAAAGAGAGTTTTCCTAGGGAAACCTCCAACACTCTAGTTCACAAAGAACCAAGTTCAACCTCTAGGTTGTTGACTTTTCAAACTGAGAAAACTCAAAATGGACCCTCGCAGTGGGCTCCAGATGAAATGGTGACAATGAGTATACTGATGTTTGCGAAGCTAATCAGAAAGATGCTAGACAGCAATTATCCAACCAAAAACACTACAACCAACACACACACACACAATTGAGTTCGGGTCGTCCTGCAGTTTACAGGTAAGATTGAACTTCTCAGGTTTGTGTGTCGAAAATGCCAACTTGATAGAAGTCTTATCAGGACTAATATGAGCACAAAGTAGTCAAAGATGTCGGAAAAACCCACCGAAGCAGATAAGGATTGATAAGGCCTGATAAGGCTCTAAGGCAAAGGCTGACTTATTATTCAAGACAATCTAATAATGGGGCCAGGTCCTTATAATCTTAGCCAGCTTACAATGCATTATAAGGGAAGGGGGTCAGGAAAAGGTCTTATGCGGCAAAGGTTTCTTCTAATGAAATATCTACTGGCATTTATTGGCTTGTGTGTTTTCTCTACCAACACTACTTATTTTCTATTGTGTTAATTTCGTACTGACTTGATTTGATTGACTAGCGAAATATGTGACTTTAATGGGGATCGAACCAGTGACCTCACACGAATACAAGAAATACAAAGGAAATTAACAAAACCACTACACTAAAGACCCATTGGTATGTACATTTGTCTGTTCCTTTATGTGGTAGCTTGGGTTGCCCACCATACAAATAGCCATGGCAGCTCCAACCTCTCTCATTCTTCATCGGTGTTTAATCTTCGTAGAAGATGAAGTATTGTGAGTGTTTATAATGCAGGAGGAGTACAACTCATTAGCATGGAGTCAAAACCAGCAAAATGACTTACCTTTTCGAGAGACATTGACTCATATGGGGCTCTGTTGTATGAGGCAGCGGAGAAGAGGACAATGGAGAGGATATCAATGAGGTCCACATCCACAGCACAGCAGAACTTGGATCGAGAGGCTAGATATTGGAAATTCAAGACAGACAAAAAATTTTTGCTCTGGATCCCCAGACCCACTTGAACCACATCTAGAACTTCGGAGGCAAATACTGGCCATGGATCAAGAGCTTAGTTCAAAAGATTCAAAGAAATACAGTGCAGGGAGCTTACAGAATGAAACCCCCACAAATCAAGGGAATTGAGGTTCAAGGCCGGAGGCAGCCACAGCACCGCATGGAGGCCTGTGAAAAAAAGGGTATTAGAGAACATTGATTAGGAGGTATCTATGGGATATCCACCCATCAAAACAAAGTTCTGGATTGGAAACCTCGCTGATAGTCTGAGACCTGATATCGTCTGACATACCAATACCAGGCAAATTGGGATTGTCCACTCCTTCCCCTCCCGGCCCAACAGGGAAAAGTTGTCCTGAAAACACCACGTCTGGCCACATCTAGCATGCACAACCCCTGCTGGCCACCACCTTGATCGCAAGCTTGTACAGCCTGCTCACGAGTGACACGTGTCCTTGAAGCCACGCTGCAGCAGCTCAGATGTGTATAGTGCCACGTGGTAGATGAGCACACCCTGCAGCAAGAGGTGCTCGATCTCTGGATCAGCTAATAAGTCCCACGACCCCCCCCCCCCCCCCCCCCCCCCCAGAAAAGGCAATTTCATCAATCCATCATGTCCAAATACGACTTTTTCTCCTCGACATGGGCTCAGACTGCGTGATTACTGCTCCTAGGCACTTCATGTAGCTATCAAAACCTGAGATGAATATATTTAACCTCCTGGCCACCAACGAGAGGCAGGTGAAGTGGTCTTCGGAGATCACCGGCTGTCAATCAGCTTTCAGATCATATTAAGCAATCCAGATCTTCAGCACCTCTTGCCCTGCAGGCAGTTTATCAGCACTTCCGCTGCACCAAAAACATGCACGCCGCGACATGCGAGTAATAGACTCGAGCAGCGTGAGAGCACTGATTGCATACTGCAAAGAATGCACCGTGTAATCCTGTACAACACCAGTGCGTCATCATCACCCTGGCCCTGTACATGTCCTCCACAACCACAAAAGAGATGTACCTTGAGTGCATTAGGTGATGTGTCCACGATCTTGCCCACTGCCTGCTGGGTGGGCTGACCAATCCATTCCACAACTCCATGATGTACATGATCACTTTGACGAGTTTGTGCCTTAGTATGCCCCTGTGCTAGTGCTCTCGTCCGACGTGCGCCACATCTGCTTCGGCGCCACTGTCCTCCTTGAACATAAGTGGGCCTGCGATGCACGTCAGCGCATCTGCGATCTGGAGCTGCAGGCTCCCAGTGCTGCGCATGCATAAGTCTCGTGGCACAACAAACAGAAATGGAATGAAGCTCACTGCCCCTGCCTCACACTTGCTGAACCGCTGCAGCATCGGCCCCACAAACACCTCGAGCCGCACGTATGCGTCCACGGGCGGGATGCCTCTCGAAATGCTCTGTTCTGAGGTGTGGAGTTCAAGAAGAGAGAAGAGACACATCTGACGAGCGCACAGCGGTTTGCATCACACCGGTCGCACGGCAAGAGGGCCTCCTAGAATTGAGAGGGGTGTCAGCGTGTTGGTCAGCGATGGGATACAAAAGCAAGCAAGTGGGCAGAAGGGAGGAGGAAGGTGTGCATACGATGACAGGCAAGTCAGTGATTCAGGCAACAGATAGAACGGTGGAGTACGAAAATAACAATAGAGTATGATGAAAAGATGAAGCAGAGTCAAAGTCCAAAAATGTGAAACACCAAAACACCATAAACACGAGAACCCACCTGCAAACCCACTGCACCCAGGATGGAAGATATGCAGAAACAAGTTATTCTGAAAACATTGATAAATTTCCAGGTGATGCTGAACACCATAGGTCTGTGCATTTGCCCACCGAAATCTGCACCATGGGACCTGAGGTGTGTTCCACTCCTCTGCATCCCACTCGTCCGCACGCACCACACCCAAAATGCACGTATCTGGAGAGCGTGGGGACACACCTCTACTTACATGGAGTTGGGTGCACATACACGTCCATTGCCCGACAGTTGTACAGTGGCGCACGAACCCTGTCATGGGCGTCCTCAGCGCTGGGGTGAGTTACGAGCAGTGGCGTGGGGTGGACAGCGTTGGCGGCGCCAGCGGGAAGCGCCTTCACTAGCAGCGGCACACGCAACAGTGTGCACGGATCCGCAGCGGCGGTGTGTATGCGGCTCGCATTGGTGCGAACAGTGCGTCATTCCACCATCTTGGGTGCGGCACGTTGGCCGAGTAAACGGACTCGGCCTGAGCAGCAGCAGCAGCAGGTAAGTCAGTGAATTGTGAGACCGGAAATTAAGGGCACGCACACGCACCTCAGCACCCGCACAACCTCCAGATCTTGCGTGCCACACCCAAGCCTCTCAAAGTCAAAATGGAGCAGATTGGTATCTGTTGTGTTTTTGTTACTTGACATGTGAGTGCGAGCTCTGTGCGAGGGGGATGAGGAGGGAGATGAGGAGAGAATAGAACAGCGCACGAGTCTGTGGTTCATATTGTACTCAGGGAAACTGAGCCAAAATCTGTGCTCGACCGTGCATATGTGCGGCCTGGCTTTGAAAGTATGTTCACAGGTGACATTGGAATAGCCAAGAAACTCACCTAGAAAATCTGCTGACCTGCACTTATGTGTCTCCGAATGCTGAGAGGGAGGGCCTTGTAGACACATAGTGGATGTGCGCAACTGGACAACCGCAGAACGATGTGGTTTCCACGTATTCGCCATTAATATATGTGGTTGTCCAATTATTGTTGGTGTTGGTTGCATGGCAAAGTCGGGGAGTTCACTGGGGAAAGACGGCCAGAGGACCCCAAGGGTGATGTCGCCCGGGGTGCATTGAGGCAGGTGGCGAGAGGTGCGAGTTAAGATGCCAAATAATGCGGCCGGCTACCCTGTATAACGCTGTCGGCTTGGCCTTATTATGCCATTATAAGGTCACAGGCTTATAAGGCTATTTTTATTTTTTTGACAGATTTGACCAGGGATTATCTACTTCGACAGAAGCGATATGGGTTTTTATGGGTTTTATACTTCTAGACGCCACAAAGGAGTTCTCGAAGGCCTATAAGTCTCTCTAGACTTAGATAGGATTTCCTGCTGTACTCTGATGGAGACTGCACTGGATCTAGACTTTGGATCGCAACCGAACTCACTGGAACGGATGCCAACGACCGGGTACTGCGACTGAACTCACTGGAACAGTGCCAACAGCATACCTGAGGTAACAACCAAACAGGTGCCTTTCACACTAGTGTCATGACTCTCCACGAACACAGCTTAAGTCCTTTAAAGCTTATATATGCCAACAAGACCACTTTATAATTGAACAATAACAACAAAGACAGTTATATAAACGTATCTCCGCGCTAGGCTCAGACCAGCACCAACACCGTTACTTTGGTGGGAGATACAGTACTGAATCATGGGATCTGCTAGGCTTTATATATGATACAGGAATTGTAGATAGTAATGAGAAATGAGTCAAGATATAAGAGAGATTTGATGTACATGGAACTGCGGAGGTATGCCGCTGGTATTCGTAGTTCTAGGCCGAGATGAGTCATCTAGATTTGACCATCTCGAACCCATACTAGGTATATTGGTCTGTTCCCGAGGCCTACCAGCCCTAGCACGTATGCTAGCCAAATACGCACCCCAACTGCTGGCCACGCGACCACGTAGGTTGTGGCACAATGTCTGGTTCTCTATTGGTTGACGCGACACTGCCATCCAGCCAGCGCCTACGCGTCTCGCTCATTCCTTCGGTCTAAGTGTCTGTCATCGATTCTGATGACTCTCTCATTATATATGATTGCCGTCGTGACGCGTCCTTCCGTGATCGACACTCGCTGCGATCACTTCCCAACGATCTCCGATGTCTCGGCCTTCTTGGTCTTATGATTCTCGATTGAACTACTGTTCGCGAACCAAGTTATAGTTGTTGCGACTAGACCCCATCTAGAGTCTAGTGTATATATGTGACTTTCCATGCCCAATCTGTGGCCTTCATGCATGTGTCTCAAGTTTAGGTGTTTTTACCTCCTCGATACAGTGTCTAGCTTTTAGTACAACCGACCCTTTGCAAAGCCAATTCAATACTATGAAGCCCACTGAGTCTCAGACACTGTACGCTAACCCCCAATGGTATAAGAATCAAACTGTATTGCATCTAGAAGACAATAGTCCTCTCATGTCATGAACACCTAGCCTGCAGCTTGGAGCTCACTCTGACTCTACTTATATATCACCGGATAGAGGCTCTAGTGGGCAACTAGAAGTGCAAAAATACACGATTACACTGGCATGCAGTTACGAGCCGTATCAACGCTCTTTGATATCTTGGATGAGATTGTCAGTATGTACGATTATGCCAGCTGCCCATCGGTTTTGAGCTTGATGCAGCTCTCCACCACCTCAGGAGAGTCTCGCGGTGTTGGGCATTTTTTTTTGGGACCTGGGGGGAATTTCCTGAGTACCTGGGGACAGGGCAGATGATCTATTTGCCCCCATGATTGGCTGGTGATGGTAAACTAAATGGTGTAGTAGGTAGTTGTCGATATTTAAAACACATGCCTGTACCATTCCACCGGTTGATGGAATAAATGGCACCTTGTGATCAAGATTAGCTCTGCCTCCTTTCCCTTCTCACTCTGCCTGTCCGTGCCATGGTAGTCCAGCAAAACATCCCTACCAAAGACAGCACCCTCTTCCTTCGCCTTTGGAGCTGCATCAGCCCTTATCTGCCTAGCACAGCAGAGATGGACCTGGGTGAAACATGGACTCCACCCTGTGGAATACAAGGATATCTTTGACATGTGCTCTGCCCCACAGTTCTCTTCCTCTGGGAGACTGTTGACCCAGCATACTGCCTCAGCCCGCCCTTCCTATTCATGGGGATGGGAGACCTGGAAGGGATCCATCTCATAATACACATGCTGCTTGAGGTATTTGTGCATCCCCCTGATCCGATTTCGTTCCCTGTGCCTTGACTTATCACCTGCACCCTGTATTTTTCTCCCAGGTTCTGCTCTGCTTCTTACAGAACCCATTGAAACACTAACTTCCAGGTATGTGTGAATGCGAAATGCTAATGCAGCAGAGCTATGAACTCAAAACCACACACAACACACAACACTATCAACAACTAACCCTTCAATAGAGAGAGTCGGAGTGCAAGTTTGGGGGTGTCAGCAAGTATTAGACTTGATAGCAGCTTGTTTCTCGGTTGATCGGTTAGTTAACTAAGGGTTGCGTGCACTTTTGCAAGATTCTGACTGGTCAAGTCAAGTTGTATTGGATGGATAACGTCTACAGATGTTGAGGGAACAATATAGGGTTGGTATAAGACCATTAAGTCTGTGCTTTGGTGTCTTTTGATGGGTTCAGTGTTCTGTTCAATGTTCTGGGCCTGTTTGCTGTGTTCTAACAATTGCCATGTTCTGATTCTGAGTCTGATCTATGAATTCGTTCAAGCAATCTAACCTCCACGGCTATCAGAGCCATGCTTCCAGTGGCTGACACAACATGTGCTAGCTTGCCCTCTCCTTCTGCTGCCCTTTCATACTACTGTCCTATGTTTTACATCATGATGATTACTGTACAATGTCCATTGGTCTGTGGCATCTAAATCACAATCCCTGGCTTCTGATTGGTCATATCTTGTAGAGACATGTGATGATCCACAATGTCCATGTGAAGTATGACTCCTTAATTCAATCACTGAATAATTGGGTAGAAAGTGTCTGTTTCGTCTGTAGCCTCTAGTCCTGGCCCTGAATAGACTCAAAGCTTCTGCACAACTCTTCTACATTCCGAATAATACTCCATAGTCCTAGGTTTGGTTCGGTGGTTGTACCACAATGGCTCACTATGTCTCTCTGTCTCTAGTTTATCCTTGCAGCTAAACAGATGGATCATGTCCTACTGTTCAAGTAATGCCCAGACTCGTTCTAGACCCAGTACGTGATCAGATGTGTCCCAGTTTCAGGTAAAACAGGTTTAAACAGTCTCATCATGAATTATTGGGTTCTTCCCTCTTCGTAACCTCTTTGGTATGCTGTTGGTGTCCTAGCAAGCAGCCTTAGGCCTTGTATGTCCTAGTTTCTCTGCCACCATCGTCAAGTTTCCTTAATTAACTAAGAGATCTGGTGGCCCCATTTGTGAAAGTACCAGTAGAAGTCCTCATTAACCTTGTAGCTTGTGCTAATGAACTGGACCACTCAGTCAGAGTGCCCTGATGGTCCCTCAGTGCATGTTGAGATGCTGAATCATGCAAAAATGCAAAATTCATGTGTGCTTGATTTCACGGCTTATCACTGTGGATCCAGTGTTTTGATGAGCAGATCAGTTTCGAACCTGAAGAACGTATTGTCCCTTCTGAGGCATCAAATATGCTTTGCATACTGCAAATTATAGTGGACAAAATCAAGTTCTTTGGAGATTCCGATGGTTCTGTCAAACCATGGTGTGCAGGCATGCACTGGCTTGGTTTTCCTCTGGCAGGCATCACCGAGGTGTAGCTGTACCTTTATTGCAATGTACCCTGCCGTGGCTGGGGGGTACATTGCATGATAGGCATTGCTGGGCCATGCGGCAGGGCTGTTCTATAATGCATTGTACCTTCTTGCCTACCTATTTGGGTTGTATGCCCGGAAACCATTACTTTTGTTTTTTATCACCTTTTCAGCCATTTTGGGTGCATTTCAGCATTGCCGCTGATAAGCATGGAAAATGACCAAACTTGAAATCTATCAATTTCAATGTTCTTGTTCTACTTACTGAAGTAGAACAATGCTTATTTATTACTTTGCCCACAATGAGAGCCATAGTGAGGTCCGGACTGTTGGCCGAAGGCACTTCACAAGAAATTACATTTGCCTGGTCACCGATACCACGAGGGTCAACAACCAGGTGGGCTACAATGGAATTTTGTGTAATTCCATGTTCAACCATTCGATTGAATTGGGATGTTAGGAAAGTGTCATATATCAAGGACATAACACATACCATCCATCTAGACTGTGAATTCATAAGGGATCCAGATTGCAGGTCAAATCAAATCGGCAGAGTTGTTGGTGCAGTTGCAATCACAAGTTCGACATTTGTGATATATCAAGTCACTGTAACTTTAATCACATGAGCCTGGATGCCTTGGAGGGCTCAGGAATTGTTCAGGGACATTCAGTGACTGCTGTGTATTTGCATGTAAATCAAACTCCAACCATTCGGTTGAATTGGGGCAACACTTTGACCGTGGGACTAGTTGGGTGACAAAGGCGTCATCAGGCAGAGATACAGGACAACCAGTCTATCTATAGGGCTAAGCTGCTTGGCCCGGACAATCTCTACCACAATTTATCCGGACACGCTATACTTGGCACGTCTAAAGATAACAAGACCATCAAAATATGATGGTAACACCTTAAAACAGAAAGATAGATGTATGGCTCTCCGGATAGAGCACTTATTTAACTGTTTAACCAGGTCTTTTGATGCATGTACCTTTAAATAGCCAGGTCTGTTTATCCGTATATACCAAAGTGGACTGATTGTAGTATCTATTTCTTTTATCATGTGATGTATAATTCCTGTATAAATACTGGCAGGTTTCGAGTCGAAAGCCAGTGGATCCACCCCTTCTCTGCTAGATGTACTCAGTTTACTGGTACTGTCACTTAGGGACACTTTGAATCCATTCGGAGTACCATTGGGAACTTGTTAGTTCTTTCTGTTATTCTTGGTCAAATATATTTGTTGGTTGTTGGATCTATGTGCGCATAAAGAATCTTAAGGAAACAGAATCATATCGGGTCGTATCAGGTCATATTGAGTTGGGAAAAGCACACAGATTGGTACACAGAACACGGATATTACAGCTGAGAACATTGAAGGATCACAAGTCTTGAGTCTATTGACTACCAAGCACTACCCCACACCACCCCATTGAGATAAAACCACTCTCTGCTTTGTCTAGACCTCATTAGAGTCTCTGGATCGGCTATTGGAGTGTTCTCAGTATTTATGCGTAAATAACTATTACCAGATCTAGTTCAAATATCAACCTAATACTTGGTTGGAACCCCGTACTCGCACCACTCGATTGTTTGGATTAGTGTTTAGTGTTGGTTTGGTGTTTGTTAATGCTCAGGCATTGATAGACATTTTACTTCATTTCACATCTGTTCAGGTAGTCAGTGTTTCACTGCCGCCACTGAGCCTACTCATCATCAGAATCCATACCACCCACTGTTTTTGCTTAATTCCCTCTGTCAAATCACTGTCATCACTTGGTTCTGGTTTAGCGGGCCTTGTTTACCATTGCTTTTTTCACAGGCTTCCTCACTTCCTCATTGTACATGATACCCCCACCACACACTCCCATGCCTGTTGATGCTGCCGACGCTATCAGTCTTCATGCTCTCAACACTGCTGCCCCTCCCCTCATCACTCTCAGCGCCCTGGATCCCCCCAATCTTCTCTGCGCCCTCCGAACTTCCACCTTGCTGCTCATAATTACACCTGCCAATACCACTACTTTTCTTATAGGGGACACTGATGGAGAGCACTGGTATCAGCAATTGGATTTACACCTTCGATGTTATATCTATGAAGCCATTGCTATGATGACCCAGACCCAACGTGGTCCCTTACTCAGCTCAATATAGTGAAATTAGGTGAAATTATATGATCACCGAAGGGAACTATTGTACAGGTCTAGATTTGCATGAACTAAAGAAGGAGAGGAAGAATTGTACTAACTATCATTAGATACCTCTTGTAGCCAGTGCATTTTGGTTTTCACCAGAATAGCACCGTGACTATGTTTGCAATACACAACCAACCCTCAGGCTCTGGTTCGGTTTTGAAGCCTGAGCCTGGAGAAGGGTAAAAGACAGTTCACAGAAAGTTCTGATATGGGAAAGGATTATTTGGTGACCAACCACCACAGGGAGCAGTCTTCCGCGGAAATGGGAAGTTGGCGTTGAAGCGCACATGCCCCGGACAAACGGCCCGGCTCTCAGGGGTGAGAAGCTCCTTCCCGATATAGAAGGAGGGTTCGACCTGATATCCGATTTTCGAATCCCGCCGCTTGGAATGGTCCTGAATATTTCGCAGGGCTTTATTCGAATATCTCAGTTCATGAGCCGCGCCACTGAAAATAAAATTTATAGCAGACGAGTTGTTGTCGAGGTCAAATTGGGGAATTTGTAGCGGGTTGTAACTTGTGGCGACTGGGATCCTCAACGCTAATGATTTAATCAAGTCTCATTTCAATTACGCGTGTCTCCACTACCATTTCTCCCCTTCTGTGATCCACCACGACGAAGCTGCACACGAGGGACTAGTCAGTCCCGTGTTCCGAATCGGTCATCGATTTTGTCGTTTTGGTTGTGTGCGTTGACCCGGTATGACACAAAGAAGACGGTGGATATTCACGGAGGGCAGTGGGGTGAAGGACTAAATAGACCGGGATCCCGAAGAGCGAATGCCGGAACTTTCGAATGAGGCCTCGAGGATGAACCTCGGTAGAGTAAGGGGATCCGGTGGTCCCGCCCAGTGGTAGAGCCCTCAACGATGAGGAGAACAGATGTGTCGTTGGCAGAGTGCGTAAAGAAGGTGGATAGCCGATCCAACGGGACGCCGTACGTTCTGGTAGCCGAATCTTGGCCCACAAGGTCGCCCGGAACGTTGACATCGGATGTTGGGAGCACTGCAGGATAAAGCACGGGCCTGGATAAGCAAGCCGGTGGCGAGCTCTGGCGCGAAGGATGTGCGCGATGAAGAACGGGAAGGTAGCGGGAAGGGGCGGACGTGTCGCCAGGCGGTTCAGAGATCAGTGGATCCCCGTCCACAGCACTACTCGTGAGCCGAGTACTGACATGCGAGACCAATGCGCGAAAGAACCCGCCGTTCATAAGGTCGATAGCAGGAAGGTAACTGGAGCTGCGGTCTGCCAGGGTCACGCCGCCTGTACAAACATCAGTTCCAGGAGTGGAAAAGGGCCAGTGGGGAATCACCAGGACCGATGGTGATCTCAAACTTATTTGAGATGCCCTTTATAAGTTCATCATCCTCGGGGATCGTGTCGTCCGACTGTGAAAATGTGAGAGCGAGAAAGGATACTGGAACGGATGACCGTTACCCTCGTTCAAGATGGAAGCCCATTCATCATCGTGGGTGACCGCAACCAGCGCGCCGGGGACCTTAGAAAGAGCCTGAGTCCCAGAGTTTCAATGAAGGTCCCGCCACGTACCGAAGCTAGCAGATGCTGATTTATGACATGCGACGGGTGATACTGCTCAGGACGGCTCAGTCAGCCTTGTCAGACTAGGTAGTCCGGTACTTACCGTCGGCATGTCATGCAGAGAACAAGTGGATGCGACACCGCCACTAGTTGGGGTGCTCGGCGTATCGGGCGAGGGACCATTCGCCTGAGTAGATTCCGTTCTTGGTCGGGCGCACGGCGGCCCGCCGATGGTCTTACGAACATCCTTCGAATTGAGGATCTTGATGGGCTTCGACAGTGGCGACGGCAGCGACGAGACAGCGACATTGAAACCCCGCACAAATACCGTCTGATTCTTGCGCTCGGGGGCGGCGTGCTCAGAAGAATGGAGGGAAGAGCTGACGTTCTCCCACTGCCATGTATACGACCCATTCAAGCCCGCAGCATGCACCGCTTTGAGCTTCAGGGACACTCCCCCCCCGCCCGAGGAATTATTGACCGACGCGATGCACCAGGATGTCGATTTGGTGACGCCAGTGACGAGATATAGGCCGCCGTTCCCGATCATGCGCTGGAGGTCGCCGTTGACGAACTGGTACCAGCTTTGCCCGTGCTCCAACGCGTAGTCACGAAAGACTTGCTTCGCACGCAAATCCCAGCTCGAGGCTCCATCTGGCAGGAGGAGGAAGGCCATCTCTTTGGAGTTCGCCGACAGCTCGATAGCTCCGCCAGCCGTGCACGGCAAAAATCTGTGTGCCCTCATGAGAATGGCGAATGCATGGGGACGCAAGGATGAGACAACTTGCACGTCATTCTCGACGCCAACCTGCATATCGAGGCGTCTCTTGTTCACATTCGTGTTCGATATGCAAGAACACGAGGGATGGCACAAAGCCAGCATACAGATCTCATCGGGGAGGAGGTGCACCTGCTGAAAACCGCGGGGAACACCAAATCGGTTGGCGGGATGGCCGGGGGGAAGAAGAATGTTGAAGATGGGGTCGAAACACCCATCCGGCGCAACAACGCCAACGTCGCCGATGATCGTGCCTGTCTTCCTCGTAGGTTCCGGGAGGTCGTCGCAAAGTTGCGGGTGGAACAATGGATAACCGAAGCCCTTCGCGGAAAGGAGGCGACTGTAACGCTGACTGTCGGTAGACATGAGGGAGAGAGATCAGCGTCCAGGGGAGACAGGATTGGATGGCCATTCGTCCATATCGAGAACGTATAGCGCAGAGAGCTGTAGATCGTGCATGGTTCTGTTTGGCCTAACGTGCTGCCCCCGTGTCGAAATTAGCTACGGCGAGGGCATCCAATGCCATAACGCGACCACAGCACACGGGTCCAATCTGTGGGGGGCGCTCACTGTCATCAGGTTCTATGAGTTAATCAGATTTGCTATCTTGGCCGACCGCCGAACCTGGTATGCGTGCACCCGCAAGAATGCGCGGAAGACTTCAGGTTTTTTGGGCAGTCTGAATAGTTAGGAACCGCGACCCAAGTACCACGAGGAGTGGGATCTGTAAGGCATCGGGTCGGGTCGGGCGCTCGAAGAAAGGGTGCCGCGCTCACAGCCCGACGTCACAACGACACATATCGCGTAAGATCGGGCACCTGGGCCACAGGCGCCGTGGCCATCCGGTATCGTGCGAGATCGGACATGTCGACAGAGAGAGATCAGGGTGGAGGGGAAGATTGGAGCGCCATTCGCCCATGTTTAATCGAGGAGCTGTAGATCTGCATGCTTCTGTTTGACTAGATGTGCTGCCGTCGTGTCGAATTTCTATCTTGGACGACCCCAAACCTCATATGCGTGCACCCGATATTAAGGTAACAAGAATGCGGAAGACTTCAATTTTTTGGGTAGGAATGCAACCCAAGTGCCACGAGGAGTGAGACCTGTAAGGCATCAAGTCGGGCGCTCGAAGAAAGGGTGTGCGAGAACAACGAGGACATATCGCGTAAGATCGGGCACCTGGGCCAAGCGCCGTGGTCATCAGGGGAGATCGGGATGCCGATACCTGAATTCAACAGCTTTCAGGCGAAAAAAGCGCTACGCAACAGCCCACCTTTTAAACGCCCATAGAACAAGAAGCTAAACTCGGCCGCTGGCGCATGTCGCGGGGTGCAGTAAAACGGCGGCATCGCAACATTTGCCGAGTCATGCGGTGTCAGTATCCCCATTTGTCGCTGAGGCTGTAAACGTGTCTCCACCGGCCGGCGGAAAGGTGACGGATCAGCTGGGTGCACTTAACGGTTATGTCTCACAGCCACTGATGTGCATTGTGCATAGTTTAACCTCATAAATCCAGTGGACAAACGCCGGAAATCGACTCCGATTCTGGGTGCCTTTCACGGTAGCGATCTCCCCATCTGGTTTTTTATGGAGAATGCGACTGATACCCGCGGCATCGATGCGATGAGTACATCCTCGACATTCATGATTTTCCACCGATGATGTTCTGCCCACGAAAGTCAACTTCATCCACACCCTCGATCCAAATTACGCTTCGAGCCCGAGTGAATTCAACTCGGCAATCTTGTGGCCGAAATGGAACACACCGTCGTCGAATGGCTCCACGTCTCTGATGTTGTTCAGCGATCCCGAACTCGTCAACATTATCGCTGAGGACTTTCGTGTGGATGCCCTGCGGTTCTTGTATGAGGTCCTTCTGAGCAAGGTTGAGGAGAGCGCTTGAACTCGCACTGCAAGTAGAATCCAGTTGTTTGTAGTACTCGTTGCTATCACCTTCCCCAAATCAGGTGTTGAACGCGTACCATGAGATCCGAAATTCTGTCTAATGAAAGCTGTGTTTGCAGGGTTAATGAGAGAATAGCCCGAATCCAATTCAACAAAGTCTCAGACAATCATGCTATATTTTCAGCAAATAAAGACCACCCAAATTGACAGGGAAATTGATCTCATGGTTGACTGCCCAGGAGTACCCATATAACAAGACTCCCAGAGATATTTCCACAAGGTTATATGGAAGCTACGGCCGAGACCTCACCGAAAGCAAACTTTTACGAATGTGGATCGTATTCCATCCTCTGTTGAAGAAATTTCAAACTATACGCCATCTGATCATTGATACTATGATCTGGAAATCCATCCATTCGGGTACACTGCAACGCCTATTACGAGAAATTTTCTGGAAGTGCACTGTACATAATACATTCAGGGTGGGCGGATTCTGGACTCACATTGGCACATTGGCACATTGGAGATAGGAGGAAGATGCCACATCTGTGATATTCCAGAAACGCTAGAACACATTGGTGTGTGATGGACCTGGATAATACAAACAGCTTGAGCAAAAGAAATATACGAGCTGGCCAACACTGAACTGGGCTCTGATTTAGGATGCACTCTTGTGAAATCCACATCAACAAAAGGTGGTGTTGAACCTGCTAAGACAAGGCTTTTCGCCATATTGGGAGGAGGAGGAGGATGTGTTTATCTTAAGGCATACCACGAGTGCACCCGTGGGTAACTCGGATCCGTGGGAACAAGTACTCACAAAGAAAACAGCCATACTCAGATCCGCGAGTATAAAACCCACAGATCATATGAGTACTCATGAGTATCGAAATACCCACAGGTACCTGTGAGTACCTGTGGGTTTTGATTGTATTTTGGTGATTTGGTGGTTCAAACACACCTCATTTATGTTGTAGAGTGGTATTATTGCTCTGAAATCATGTAGGTACCACCTAATTAGCTGTACAGGCAGTAGAAATATATATTATGTAGTGTTCTGGGTCCGAGTACTCGTGAGTTTGCAAAGCTTTCAACCAAAATTGATACTCAGATCCGTGGGAAACTCACGGCCACAGCTACTCGGATCCGTGAGTATGGATACTCGCGAGTTTTCCCACGGGTATACTCATATTGACCCGCGGGTAACTCGCACTCGTGGTATGCCTTAGTTTATCTCTAGCATGGAACCTAATATGGAGTCTCTGTCATAGCCGGGTAATCGAAAAATCCAAACAGAACAATTACGGTAGCCGAAGTTCATAAACAATGGTTGAAAAGCCATTAATGGGCCATTACGACGTGACCGTCTCTTGACTGATAAATTAAATTTGGGCCGCTGGCATTGAACAAGCAACTTGTCTTAAACACATAGAGCAGCTTACTTCTGGATGAAGATTTGCTGCCAGATGACTTGACCTATGAGTGGATTTTAGTGGGTATGCAGCCCATGTCTGATGAACATGGAATAATCTTTCGGGTCCCACACGGGTGTTAAAATGTGCGTAACAGCATTTCCTCCTTGACAATTTCCCCAGCAATACCTGGCTCACAACCAGCAACATAAGTGGAAGATTTTTTTTTTTTTTTGCATTTTTGCATTTTTTTTGCATTTTTATAAAAGATTTTAATGAGCTTAGAATGCTTATGAGACTGAATTTCATTATCCCAAATGCTCAATTAAATTAAATTCGACGAGCCGGCACGGCTCGCGGATCATGATCGGAGATTAGACTCGTAACCAGTCTGCCCTAAAGACGGCAATACTAAGTGGCGGGCACTTTGCCGTAGGCAGACTGGTACTTCTCGGCTTGATCACTTGGGCTGGGCCTGAGTTTGAATTTTTTCCTTCTCCCCTGTTCCGGGCTCAAATCTCACTATGTGTCCTCAATCCAAAGTGAAGGTCTAGACAAATCATCCATAGCTACATTTCTGTCTCTTCAGAATTTCGATCTGTTGCCTTGATCGACCAGAAATATGTGCCAGGTTTAATTGGAAAGTTAATTACCGGACCGAAATAACCGATGCCGATCATCGGCACCCGCCAAGGATTTCAAACTCAGGCCCAGGCCAATTGTTTGCTCCGAGATGTACCAGTCTGCCTACGGCAAAGTGCTCGCCACTTAGAATTGCCGTCGCAGACTGGTAACGAGTCTAATCGGAGATGACCAACGGGGACGGTCAATGCGGCATGCAGTTACGCGTCCCTGCCGAGGCTACCACCGGATACTCTCTGTCAAGCGATACCTCAGACCTCTTAGTGAACTGCTTTATCGCCTGAAGCTAGCGTTGTGCGTTTAACGAACTACATCCTCAGGCAGGCTCGAGTGAAAATGCCCGCCATGTATCCCTTACTTCTTCCTGGTTTCCTTGCAATCACTTCACCCATGGTCGCGCTTAACTATGGCGTCTTCCAAGGAACGAATGATGGAAACCTCTCGCTGTTCTTAGGCGTTCCGTTTGCCCAGCCCGCGTACGCGCCCGCATCTTCATACAAGTTCCTCCTAGTAATTGACAAATACTTTCGCAGCGCTCGATTTGAGGCCCCGAAAACGCCAATCTTCCTGAATGGCGTGCAAAATGCGAGCGCGTTTGGTGCGGCGTGTCCCCAGCAGGCCATGACCCCACTTCCGCTGCCGGGTTCCTTCTCCAAGCCGCGGAAATACGAGATCTCGGAGGACTGTGCGTTCTCGACTCGACAACGTGTTCTTCTCCTCAATCACGCTCGGCCAGGTCTCACTCTCAACGTGTTCGTGCCCAGCTCCGCAGGCCCCCAATCCAAGCTTCCTATATTCGTGGTTTGTGTACCAGGCTCTTGACAAGACTCGGTTTTTACTTGACGCTGTTCATAGTGGTTTTACGGCGGTGTGCTTGGCGTAGACTTGAACCCGTAAATCGAGACTGACCCGGCGGCGCAGGTGGCTTCGAGGTCGGTAATTCGGCCGACTCGCATGTGCAGCCAGTGGTTGAGCGGTCGATCACGACCGGTCAGCCAGTCATCATCGTAACG
The DNA here is from genome assembly GCA_029448575.1 of Mycena maculata. Lineage (NCBI taxonomy): Eukaryota > Fungi > Basidiomycota > Agaricomycetes > Agaricales > Mycenaceae > Mycena > Mycena maculata. The sequence goes on along the minus strand of JARJLG010000034.1, from coordinate 312,778 downwards.
CCTAACTATCGCGTCAGTGGTACGTCCAACGAGCCGTCCTCTAATTCGTCGGTTTGAAATCCCGCCAGCATTCGGATTTTTGGGCGGCAAGGAAGTCGGCGATGCAGGGATAAGTAATCTCGGCCTCAGAGACCGTGAGTCCTTATTCTATGAAGGGACTCGGTAACTCAGTTATTGGATAGAAATATTTGCACTGGAGTGGGTGCAGGCCCACATCGCTGCGTTTGGTGGAGATCCTGAGCGGGTGGTGATGTAAGTTCACCCCGACCCGTGGTTTCGCTTCATAACAAACGGTAAATTCTTCTCAGCGGCGGGCCCAGTGCGGGAGCGATATCCGCGGCCCTCCTCCTCCTTAACAACAAAAGATTCGAACAGAGTGCACTCTTTCGTGGGGCATTCATGGTACGCATTGGATCGGCGTAGTCCTTCGACCGTATTGAATATATTTGTACATACAGCTCTCTGGAGCCCCAGTAACCACCGGCACCGTCGCCGATGGCCAGCCGCACTACGATGGACTGGTGGCCGCGAATAATTGCACCGAGTCGGCCGACACACTGCAGTGCCTTAAGCGCGTTCCGTTCGACGACTTGATGGCAACCGTGAATCGTACAACGAACATCTACTCGTATTCGAGTATGAACAATATCTGGCGCCCCCGCGTCGATGGAGATGTCGTTGTACACAACCCGCTCGTTTCGGTGACAAAGGGATTATATGCCAAGGTAATTTTGTCTGTCGGATGTCGAAGTTGCGGGCCGAACAGTTTATGGATTCTCAGATTCCGATTATGTCAGGGAATTCTGACGACGAGGGAACGTGAGTGTATCTGCAGGAACGTCGGCCGAACTGGATCCTTACTATAATTCTTTCAGCCTTTTTGCCCTCTCTACCACCAACATTACGTGCGTGGGCTTTGTCTCGTGCCGAACTCTTCTGCTAACCAAATGTCCGATGTAGAACGAACGACGAGTTCATGAGCTATATACATAGCAAGTATGGCACCCTATCTCTATTTTGTCGTTGCTCTCCGCTGACAACAGCCCGGCTCAGCTACCTCTCCAAGAACACACCAGCGCAGATCACCAAAATTTCGATGCTTTACCCCGATGATCCTACTCAGGTCTGTAACATCCCCGAGTTCATTTGTACGCATTAAATAAACTTCCTCGCCGTTAGGGATCGCCGTTCGACACTGGTAGGGCCAATGCATGCACGTAAGTCTCGAAGATTCTATATAACTGAACAACAGTCAATAATCTTACAGACCCCAATTCAAACGCCTCGCGGCGTTCCAGGGCGATTATGTCTTCACCGGTGCACGGCGAATCTTCCTAGAACACACGTCCGTGACGCAGCCTGTGTGGAGTTGGTGTGCGTACTCATCATTTCGTGGAACAAGCGCCTGGTTTGACCTCATTGATTCAGTGAACAAGCGCCAGAAATCGACTCCCATATTGGGTGCCATGCATGGCAGCGACTTTTCCATCTGGTTTCCGATGGAAAATTCAGGCGACAACTTGGGCGTCGATGCAATGAGTACGTGCCCCTCTTTTTCAATGTTCCTCGATAGTAACTAAATACCGTGGTACTGTGCAGTCAACTTCATTAATACTCTCGATCCCAATCACTCTGCCGGCTCGAACAGAAACACTTCAGCTATCTTCTGGCCGACTTGGAACACGCCGTCCTCGAAAGGCTCGAATGGTTCCAAATCGCTTATGTTGTTCAGCGATCCAGGGCTCGCCGATATTGCGTCTGAAGATTTTCGCGTCGACGCAATACAGTTTTTGTTTGAATTGCTTGTAGATGCGGCTGACAAGCGCGGTTGAAGACTTGTGCAAATGATGGATAATCTGAAATGACATAAAACTTCTCGGCGTTTCTTTTCCCCAAGGATGAGAATGAATGGACCGCGTCTCCTAGGGACGCCATGATCTACATCCACGGCGAAGTCGGCATCAATGCCAAACATTGGTGAGACAGAAACTTCAGATACTCACCGCAAGTTACTCCTCAAGCTCCTCAACCTCTAACAGAAACTTGGCAGATTGATACATATCACATACCGCCAATGGCAGGCCCATATGGTAAATGTCTCAATGCAATCCTCACCCATGAAGTTGTGCCTGGTGCGGTGGTTCAAACTGATGACGAGATCGAGGGTTTCATCCGTGGCACCGTCGATACGGTATTCCACCCCGTTGGTACTGCTGCGATGCTTCCTCGGGAAAGTGGTCGGGCAGTAGACACGTCGTTGAAAGTATACGGGATGGTCAATATTCGCGTGGTCAGTTCCTGTTTTCCATTTGCACGTGGTGGCGCTGATTTGGGATAGATCAACGCCTCAATAATCCCGATTCATCTGTTGGCACTGTCTATGCAATTGCAGGAAAAGTAATTTATTGGTTTCACATCGATTTCAGTGATTGACCGATCCCAAGCTTCTGATATGATCAAGCGCAGTTACTGGGGGAACTAGCTCTATCCCATTAAATGATAATTCTGTTTCTGTCCATTGGTCTTTTATTGAACACTCATCTTTAGATTCACTTTCAATCGGCTTACTTCGCCCAGTCTCCCCATTGATCCTTCTCTCCTGAAGCAAAGCGGAAGTGATTGATCCCTTAATTGTATGCGGAAGACTGCGGTTAATTAGCACTGACTCACTGACATTCCCCGAGTTAGTTCAAACAGGAAGATTGCCGTAAAGAAACCATAAAAGATGTAAGTTGTATCTTCTTCTTTTTTTATTTTTTATTTTTTTTATTTTTTTTTTGGTGGTGCATTTGTTATGACCATGAGCAACTAACAATTGGTTAGCCCATCAGGTCCGCAAAGAAGCAGAGGACAACATGTGAACCCCTACACCAAAGGCGGGAATGCTTTTACGCACGAACGGCAGAAGCCGAACAGTGTGGGACTCAACCGTAAACTTAATTACGTAATACCCACTAGAACCCTCCAAATGAACAGCTTAGCTGAAGTTCGAACCCTCGATCTACGCGAGGCCCAGCGATTTCCGATTTACTCAGAAATCAGAGGTGATGGTTACCGTTAGTCCATGCAGCCCCCATAATTTATATCCTCTTTGGTGTATTGGGAGTGTTGATCACGGATCTTTATCTGGCAAACATTCATAGCACACAAAACATACAAAGATAGGGGCTCAGCTTCGGGAAATACCGAGCCCCTCCAGTGGCATGGCTGTGCAAAGTCAGGCAAAGTCGTGAGTGATTGCTCAATGCTCAGTATGACGGTGTTTATCGGACAAAAATACAATGTAATTAAGTTGCATTAAATACAATCACTTCGGGTAATGCAAATCAATTATTTTGAATGCAACATGGTTGGATTCATGGCAGTTCGGTGCAATTCTCAGTGCAGTTCGGTGCAGTCTCCGATGCACTTAGTGCAGTTCCTAATGCATCTCTATGCATTTCCCTTTGACCTCATTTTCTTTTTTGCATTACGATGCAATGCAATGTCATGCTATGCAATGCAAAACATCATTCACGACTGGCCCAACTTCTGCACTGCAATTGATCATGCACTTCTTTGATGCAGATACCCAAATTGTATCCCAATTTGGATGATCAACACTAGTCAAAAATTAACCCCAAATTCTACTCGTTTTGGTAAATAGTGACTGTTCTTCTCGCACATGTTGCCTTATCTGCAGGCTTGAGAGAAGAGAAACGATCAGACGTGCAAGGCCGCAAGTACAGAGCATAAGTGTCGGCTAATTCTGGGCTTTGTTAGGGAGAAAATGGTACCAGAGAGTTCAAGAGAAGATTCTATGTAGGACTGTGAGGTACAGAAAGGAGAACAGTGGAAGGGAGGAGAAAGGGTGCTGAAAGAAGGATAACAGAATCGTGTCAATACACAGCCACTATTGACACGATTCTGGGACCACTTATGCACGTGATCACACGGGGACATCGCTGGTTCACGTTCTGGAGGTTCCAATTGGGCTTCCAAAAATGGGAGTCTCCATCATTGGATTTGAAGAAACTGTCTTATAGCCTGATGAATTTCTTTGGGTTTATTGGAAATGTGGATGAAGGCATAGAAAGATATATATATTGCAGCATGGTTTAAGGGTTTTTTCAACAGATCTTGATGTGGGCGGCAGGAAGGTCTCCAAAGAAATTCAGGTACGTTTTCAGACCATATCCGAATGGTACTTGGCAAGTTACTTGGAGGGGGGAGAGGCCAAGGTACCCTTCTGAATAAATCCATCAAAAATGCAAGTTGCAGGATAAGCATTATCTCAAACATTCAACTACCTATGTAAACAATATGGTTTGAAACTCCGAAAGTGTTAGAGAGACAGAAATAATTATTGGAGAAGATTTTGAGATTTTATTGGGGGCATTAGAACACCCTTGGGGCTGTTTATGTTGTTGGCTGCAAAGACTTTGAGTTGAAATTTCCTAGGACCACCAAAGTGTCCACAAAGACTCTGGTAAATTATGGAGTTGCTGTGCCAGATATTAACCATGATTATCCATATTAATGGTGATTTTTCAATGAGCCAATGAGGGAGTTGTTGTCCAGATATGAAATGTAAACATGCCGGTCATGGTTGCTTTTCATATGTAGAATTATCAGCCTAGTAAGAATAATTCATCCCCTTCAGACCCTCAAATGGCTGATTCTTGGTGATGTTTTGAGAATTGCTTGTTTGGGAATGAGGCAGTAGTACTCGTTTCAGCAGCTGACTTGTGAAACATTCCGTATTGGGCTGGATCAAGGACCAAACTCAACTGCTGCATTGCAATGGATCCAATCATAATGCAGAGCAATGCATTTGCACTGCAGACGGTAATGCAGTTCAGTGCAAATGCATTACCCCGCATTGGCATGCATTGAGCAGTGATTCGGTGCAATGCATTGTGTCTCAGTGAAATTCGATACAAAACAGTGCAAGGAAAGTGAAACTCACTCTGCATTGTTTTCCATTGCACTCAGCATCAATCCACATGCAATCTCACTGAATTGAACTCAATATAGTTACCTTTCACTGGTTTGCATCAAGAAATTTGAATTTAATTCAATGGCATTAAGTTTGCATTGTATTTTTTGTCCAATAAATACCGTCATAGCTCAGTCAGCTTGTTCTCAGCACTCACCTGCTTGTTGGATCCCACCACTTGTCATGTGGCTTTTCCATCGAAATTTTTAGAGTTCTAGTCTACAATACTTAGAGCTCCGGGCCGTCCATCAGACGGGGACGGCCGTCACGAAAACAGCCGTCAAAACCAAGCTTGAACTCTCTGATGGCCGGGTCCCGGCCGTCGCACCCATTATGGCCGTCGCCGGGTCCAAGCTCCACACATCGTATATTGGGTGTGTATTAAGGAGATTCTGACTCTGTGGGTTTATTCTCTAACAATTTCGACATGTATTCTGAGGCTTCAGTTTATCCACAGGACCTCCATTCACCTTTTCAATGAAAATGTTGACAATCAATCCCATTCGGGCAATGCCGAAAGAATTGATGTGGGTCCTCGGGGGAAGAAACGTGGAGGAAAGAGAAGGTTATGAAGGTTGGATTAAATCCTGAGGTGTATAGAGGATGCAAATGATCACCATTTCCATCACATCTGAGTGAAAAACTACATGATGTTTATGGAGGACATGTCGACCCGCCGACGGCTGGCAACGGGTATCCCATCGACGGGTCAATCTCAGATCCCTGACGGACAGGTCCCGTTCCGTCCCGTCAACCCGTCACCTCCGACGGATGGTCTGGAGCCCTAACAATACTTACGCCTTTCATTTCAGTCGTTTCGGCCCAACCGTTTGGTCACCAAATTCTTCGGCTTGTCTTTGGCCAAAGGAAGTAAGAGCCACAACGGGACCTGCTTGCTTCGAATTGCGCAACGATTTGGAACTTACAGGCACTGATGTTTAGTAATCGACCGTCAAAAATTCACATCTGACTCCGAGCCAATAACATCCAAAGAAGTGAGCTTTTGCTGACAGCCCCAGCGGGACTCCGACATTACTCTGTCGTTCCCCTCGGGCCCCATTGTTTCTTACTGCGCAATGATTCGGGCCTTACTCGCACCAATATTTGGGAATTAAACCTTCAAAAATTCACATCCTCGAGTATCGGAATTCGGCTCAGCTCCGGAACTCCTTTCAGTGACTTGAGAGTTGATCCACCCATTATCTTTTTCTAGACCAGCAGTAATGGCGGAGTCACTATAAGTGAGTCTAGAGCTGCTCAGAGTCACTACCCACATTACTTATCGCATTTTACTTCCCCCAGCGATTCCGTGGAAGCCGACTCCCATTACACGATCCTCCAGAGCATTATTGTGGAATCTCCGATATTCGGACAAGAGCCAGCGAGCTTACAGATGAAGGTCGTAATCACTTACGGTTAGAAGCTATTTAAAATCTACCCCACCTTCATTTAAGAGCGAGCTCCTCAATAAGTTTCCACAACACTCGCCTTCAATGTCTCGTACTGCAACCGAGACGACCACTTCAATTTGTCTGCGTGGTAATTCCATGTCAGAACAATTGTCGACAGGCTAATCTGTTCCTTCACACATCTCCACAGCCGTCCTTCACATAAGGTAGGGCTCATCCATCAGCAACCCACCCCACGTGATTTAGCGTGACGCTCCTTTTTGGGAATCATTACAGCAACATCACCATCAAACACGACTTTTGGTGCCATCCGTGCCCTCCAGACGTGATTTGGCTACGTAGATTTCTTGATGTGGGTATGTAGTTATAGAATCTTAAATTTTGGCGCATAATTTAGCCCCAATAATTAATTGAAGCCCGATCAGTGCCAAAAGTGCCAGAATCTGATTACTTCTCTCGTACGACATGCCTGCTGTATCCAAACGTAAAGACGCGTCGCGTCAAAGCTGGGACGCCGCGATGGGTTCTATTAAAACTGGTGCCAAAAAGGTCATAAAGATCATCACACCTCGGAAGAAGAGGAGGAAGATTGAGACGGAGAAAGAAAATGTGCGTGCTATCTTGGGTTTTGCACCTGGCCACTAACATTGTTTAGGATGTGGATATAGCTCGAGACAGCAACATATTGGACACACAGTCCCTTTATGGGCCTTCGCAGCCGGACGATGATGTCTTTCTGTCACCAGAGCTGGCGACCTTCATCCCCAACTTTGGTGATCTTCCCATGGATGCCCACTCCCAATTCGGGGCCTTCTCCCCCCACGCTCGCGTTTCCCCATCGAAATCTTCCACTCTGGGTCGAATCTGGCATGACTTTACTCCCAGGCTGCTCAGTAGACTCTCACCGTCTCGCAAATCAGCTGTAAATCAGCGGGGTTTCGACGATGATGAATCAATTCTTGCGGCGAGATCTTCGCGGCCAGCTCGGATGCTGGCCAAAGATTCATCCTCCATCTTGAACTCGGACACCAGCTCTAACTTCATGCTCTCGCCTGACGACTCGATTGACTCTGCGTCATCGAAATCAGTTGCCTCTGCGTCACTGAAATCTACCCCCGATACCCCCGTAATCAGCGATGCAGAGTTGGCCGAGCGTGCACGTCTGCGTGAGCGAGCTGCCAAAACCGCTGATGGCCACCTCCGTGAAGCTCCATCTGTTGCTGTTGCCGACGCCGCATTGGCAGATCTTGGCAAGGTTCTCCGTCCACCACAGAAGAAAGGCCCTGGCTATATTGATCCGAAAATTGACCCCTTTACTCGCTCGCGTATTGAAGGAATGCGGAGCTTTCTTGTGCTGTATGCCAATCCAAAATCTCCGACTTATGGCAAATGGAAAGCAGCCTCAACGGCAGCGGCCATCACCATGTGTCAGGGCAGCTATTGTGCCCGTGTATTGCACCGTCTTGCACGGCAATATATCGCCGATCGCAGTGTCTTGTCCCAGAATCCGTACGGCAATTGGAACGAAACCCTTCTCGTCAATGAGGATTTGTGTAATGAGTTGATGGAGTATTTGCAGCTTCTGGGATCAACGAAAGACAAGGATGGAAAGGAGTCTGGCATCACTTCTGCCAAAGTCCAGGCGTGGCTTGCACATGAAATCATGCAGAAATACGCCATTACGAAACCAATTTCACTCGCCACAGCAAAGCGGTATCTGCATGCGCTTGGATTCCGTTTCAGCTCACCGGTGAAGGGGCAATATGTTGACGGGCACGAGAGAGCAGATGTTCGCTTTCATCGGGACAAGATGTATATCCCCAAACTCTCTGAACTCCGAACACGGATGCGAGTCTACGACAAAGATGGTGTCGACATTACAGCGGATATGGAGAGCATGGTCGCCTCTGGAAAGCGGGTGGTCATTTGGTACCATGATGAATCAATCTTCTACGCTCACGATCACACTCGGAAATCCTGGCGACACAAAGACACATCCATCAAACCTCGCAAGAAGGGAGAGGGAGCCTCGTTAATGGTTGCCGACTATGTCTCTGCTGATTTTGGGTGGCTGGTTGGGCCACTGACCGGTCGTTCAGCACGTGTCATCCTAAAGCCGGGTAAAAACCGCGATGTAAGTTTGTGAAATTTGAGTGCGACTTTTCTAATTATTCCTCCACAGGGTTACTTCACATCTGACGATATTCTAGCTCAAGCACGTGTGGCCATGGACATCCTACCTGAATTTGGGGACGACATTGAGCACGTCTTTGTCTATGACAACGCAACTACACACCGAAAACAAGCTGATGATGCCCTTTCAGCCAGGAAAATGCCATTTATGGCAATTATTGATTGTATTTGTCAGAAATGAAGACCTCCCAAATGAAGACTTGCAGTGACGTGTAACATGGTGTGAAGACTTGGTCGAAATAGTACAGTACCTTACGCACTTTGAATTTCAGATAGGAACACAAATTTGACAGCCCAATTCAACCAACTTATAAAGGGCAGATATTCTGCACGGTATTACCTTCCCGACAAGGTTGACAGGGCTATAATCGAGGATGTCGTTGACGCGGCCAACACTGCACCGTCGGGGAATAACATGCAGTAAGCTACCGCACTCTCGATATCACCGGTGTCCAAACAACCATATAGGGCATGGAGGGTTTATTGCATTGGCAGGGCCGTCAAGGACACCATATCCGCCAAGATGGTGGAGGCATACCAGAACAATGTGCCGTATGAAGCACGCTACAGTTTTTATCCGTTGATTTTGCCCGCGGAGTACGCTGCTCGGTGATTTGACTTGGGGTGTGGGCCGTGGCATAGCCCGGCAGAACTCGTACTTATTTTTCAAAATAGTAGGGTATCAGGGGCAGGCCGCAATCTTGTCAACATGTTACACACTACTCTGGTTACCTAGAAGCGCTGTCTGGATTTTGATTGGGAGCTGAACGAACATGGAAAATCCAAACTCATCAGCTGGGTTTCAAACATTCTGGTCATTAAATGTTGGGTCAGATGTTTCTGCAACAGGCAGCATAGAGAACACAATTATCAATGCTGCTGCCATAGAGTGATATCCTTCTTACTTTCCTCTGCCTTTTACTCATGGGCATGACAGTGCAAATTTGGGAACGTAGGCCAACTCACGACTTTTCCAAAACGGGACGCTCGGCTGTCAACGCCATCAACTTCCATCAAGCGATCACTATTGCCAAATTCAGAGATTTGTGGCTCTCAGTGGCCCATTGTCGACAATGTGGACGCGTTTTCGACGCGTTAAGCATGCTTTCTTCCTCCCCCCACCTTCTTCAGCCCAGATTCCGCTCGCTCACCATCCTCCTCGATACCTACCTTCGAATTTGTCCATGCGGAACCTCCCTCGCAGCCGCCTCCGACCGCTAGCTCCTATAAGACTGAAATTCACCCCCGTTGAGCCCCAGTATGCCTCTGGACAGCGCAAACCTGACCTGTAGCATCGCTTCTGACATCCCATTGGACCAATTGAAGGTGTCGGCAGAGCAGCGTGCAGCGCTGGAGGATATGTACATCCCCGCACCACCGCCACCGCCGATCGAATTCCTGCCGACCATTTATTTAAACTCGATGCTTCCCCACTTTCCCCGGTAGCTGAGACTCTCCCTGATCCATCTCCCGCCCCTCGGTACTCCCATAGCTTGAAGCACAAGGACCGAGGTGACTTGCTTCCCCCATCTCTTGGGGGGACGTCCAAAAGGCACCAATCGTTCGGGGTTCATTAGTCATCATTACATTTGCATTGATATAATACAATATTTTGTCGTGCCTTACAGTGACTTGACTTGACTTGAGTGTATTCATGGCGACATACCGACAATGGCGAAGAACAATGGCGCGTCGCGTCGCCGAATGAGGATGTGCGGACCATCAGTACGTTGATCCGGCTGATAGGCGGAGGAGGAGGAGGAGGAGGATATATTACCGCACGTGGTCCTACAAAGAACATGCTTCCCAAATAGGCAAGGTCGTGAGTGGGCCGTGTTTCCGCAAATTTGTTTGGACTCTTTATTCAATCACAGAGGAAATGAACAGTTGAGGATTAAGTGTCTGAAATGTACAATCAAATCTGTTGGCCACCTGCTTTACATGCTGCCAGGGAGTGAAAAAAAAAAGCTGATTCAAAAAATTCAAGTACGAGTTTTGCTGGGCAATGCCACAGCCCACATCCCAAGTGGTGGTTTGCATGCTTATCAATGTGTCAGGGACAATCTCCCTTTGAGCATTGAAAAGAGGGCCTACCAGCTCAACCCAGCTACTGTGTGTTTCAGGCACAAAGATGTCCATGTGTAGCAGCCAGCACCAAGGGATTTTGTCCTTGTGCAAGGAGTGTAGAGTGAGCACCCAGACAATGTTGATGAAGAGAGGTGAGACAGGAAGGGATGGGAAAAGGAATCACAGGTGATATGCCCTCTCAACTTTCTTAGCAGGCTCTGAGCATCAGGACTCAGGCAGGGCTGGACAAGTGGATCATCAAACTACGAGAGGTTGCCAAGACCCAGAGGATTTCTTTTTCCACGAGACCCCTCGCAACATTAGTGTTCATTATTGTACATGATTGGGGGTACATTTTGAGGCAACAACTACAAAGCTTCTTGCTATGAGCATGAAAGAAAAAAGATGGATAGAAAAAGAATGTACCTGCCAGGTTCGATCTCAGGACCTTAGAAGTACGCTCGGCATTAGCCGCTAGCACAGCCACTATATGGTCACAAAAAAACTAATGGAATCACTGAAAAGGGCTTCAACACAGCCACTATTTTCCTTCTACTGGAAAAGTAGGACTGATAATTCGAGCAGCGCGCAAAACCCTGATGTAAACTTTTAGAAAAGAACGAGAACTTATTACATAAGTACTCGTAACTTGGGAAAAGTTCTCTTCAGGTCACTGGGCATCGAGCATGATGACCTGGAAGCTAGGAGTGCAGCGAGCGCCCGCAATTTTCAAGTGGCCGTGATCTATGGTCGGTGGATTGACCGCGGTTGATTTTGATTTTTGATTTTGCATTGTTATATTGTTACTGGTGGCTGGGCCGGTAACTCCGGCCACTGGATGCAATATGGTGCCCTTCAAGCTAGCCTCAGTCTCTTGATAGACTCCCTCAAGCCTGGCCCACCACCATCTCAGTGTCCTCAAGGTGGTCCCCTCTGACTGATACTTGCCCTTTGCATTCATCAATGATTCCCTCTTGGCTACACCTTGGGCAATACCTTGGGCAACATGAGTACGTGAGCACATCCCCGCCACCGTGACAGTGACACAAGGATGTCCAACGAGGAGGTGCCTCTGCTCATTGCCATATTTGTCGACCGTGGTACCCCGGCAGGGGGGACGTGCCACCCGGAAAAGGGAATAAATCACGTGGATGTCAAGCACAACCAAGCTAACAGGTCGCGTCTCCCGAGATAAATTAGTACTAAAAAGGTTTGGTGGTCATTTCCCTAGGCTACATATGTTCTTCTACATTTCCTTGACCAATTCATATTTTCAGGATTCTCAATCCAAATTGTTGAAATGATTCACGGTTGTTATTGTGACAGCAGGCAAAGGAGGCGGTCTCCTCCTTCCAGCATTTATGGATTTTTCTGCCACTCATTCTCTCCCTGTGAACATCATGATGCAAGCAAGTCTTAAAAACAATACAAGGGCTCTTTGCCCACCTCTCCGAATAGACTTCTGTGCATCTGGGCACAATTCTGGTACCTTAATCAAAATGCGAATTTTGGGTGCAGTTTCCAGTGAGTTACTTCCTCTGTTTTCATCACTTGATTTAGGCCCTGACCACCGGTTACATCGGACCAGTCCTGCTGGTTTTTACTTCAAATGCTATTTGACCCGTTTCTTGGTAACTCAAGTTTGGCCAAATTAATGCTGAGAAGCACTGCATTCCATGGGATGGAGGAATATGGCACCTCATTGAGCAGGCATTTGCCGCTGGGCATGCAACATGTCCATGCATCGACTTCACATTTCCAGGAGATGCGAGAGATTTGTTTATTTCATCACATTGGTGCTAGATATCAAATTGCGGTAATTGTGTTCCGATGCGAGGTTGGCAAGCCTTGCAGGTACCTTCAGCTGAAGTCTAGCATATCTCAGGAGGGATTCCTTGAGTACATCATCGGAAGGCCCTGCAAGTGATTAAATTTGAGGTGGTTTTGAGACTTGGTGGCATTGCCACTTACGCTGGCCATTGTCGGTGCCATTAGTTCCAGCAATATTGACCAGGGGGTTAAATGGGATGATTCCAGGCAGTAGGATGGAGGACCGAGTAAATACGAGCAAGAGATGTGGCGAGAACGGTCAATAGAAATACGAGGAGATGAGCGTGAGTGGCCGGAGTTACCGAGCCCAGCCACCGGTAACAATAGAACAATGCAAAATCAAAATCAAAATCAATCGCGGTCAATCCACCGACCATACGTGATCTGCACAAATATCATCGCGTACTGACTCCACACTCGTAGTCAATTCTTCGATGCGCCGGTGGCGTTGATATTCACGATCAACAGTGAACTTCGGCAGGGGTCGTGGATGGACCTCGAGTACGTCTATATATTCCCTTCTCATTCAATAAAATTCACAGTCCTGTAGGCATCTCATGCAGAGCATCAGCGTCGGCCTCCGTGCACGGGGCTTGGAGTCTGTGACTCAGGCGAGTATATAATTTTTTTCGTTCATCCCTGTGTCCATCCACTTATCAGATATTAAATCGAAAAACAGCTCAGTGTCCCCCAGTACAACGAGATCATCTGTAAGCATATCCCAATCCCGGAGACCGACTTGGTAGCCTGCGCTATGTCGTTGGGGTATCCTGAGCGAATCACGAAATATTATTTTCGGCCGACCAAGATGTCGTTGAATGAGATCCTTGAGATCCACGGGATGTGATCAGCAGATAGACCTGTCTAAAACTGTATTAAGTACAGAGCACCGAGTCTCAATATTACGATCACTTCTCCTACGGGCCAGCTATCCAAGTGAATGTGTAACATGTGTTATGCAAATTAATGTTTTGAACCCAAAGTCTGTGTGTATCTCGGAGATGGACCGGTATACATGGTGGACCCTTCTCTGTCTCTGTTCACTGAAGTGTGAAGATCCCCGTCGTATGCCGGGGGAGGGAGGTTGCTCAGCCGCACATTTTCCTCCATCAGCTTATCTATGCGTCCTCGTAACACAGCGACTTGGTCGCGGTCACGGTCGCCCTCAATTATCACGGCCTCGTGCCCCAACCATGCCGTGAGGCCGCTGATTCTCCATGCGTGCACGTATGTAGGCCTGCCTGGAATCATAGGTCGATGGGGCCTCGCTGTATTGAGATAAGAGCATCGTGGATAGAGCGTCGCTCAATGCCCTTGGTGTCACGATGTACTCCCCGCCCGAAGGAGCACGTGATCTGTCCACGGCGATGTGGATGGCCGGGCGGACTTGAGGGGATGCTGGAAACAAATGTGAGTTCTTATCGAGCACAGGAAAATGGATGCAACAAGCGCACCCTCAGTTTTTGCGGGGAAGGCATCAATTTTGTCTAATGTCAGATTATCCGCACGACGCTTCCGAGATCGAGTCCACAACATGACGGCGATGCCAAGGGAAAGTAGGAAGACAACACCACCCACAATTGCAGCAGTATTAGTGTGGCTGGGAGAGCTTAGGTTTGACATCGAGACGCTTGCAGAGGCAGAGGCGGTGGGAGTCACAGCAGCGGTAAAGTTGGGTTTGGTAGCAAGTAAGGCTCCAACCATTTAGTTTTCGTTTGCGCATCTGGACAAATTAAACGGAAACGGTATTTAAACGTTTTTAAACCATTTAAAACAGTTTATAAACGGAACTTTGGCAGGCAACTCACTGGAAGTTCTGCATTACAGCATAATTTCTTTGGATTGTCATTATACCTCACTGGGTTCATGGGTTGAAGCTCTGTGGTCTTACTCATTCACTGAGGCGCAGCCTGCCATCACACTGGCGCATCAATCAACCGCCGCCCGGAGTTTCTCCATTAGGATGCATCCTCCTCATCGAGCCGCACATGGTCCCTACTAAGTCCTTTTCTCCAGGATCCATGTCTCATACACTTTAGGATATCATGGAAGCTTTTAGATCCCTGGAAAGTTGTAACCTGATCCACAGCAGGTCAGTGAATATTTTGAACCATTTAAATTGTTTGTTTACAAACCGTTTACCGTTTACGAGCTTGGGCAAACTAAATGGAAATAAAACCAGTTTTTACCGTGTATAAACGTTCACAAATGGAAACGGTTGGAGCCTTAGTAGCAAGAGTGTTGAAGGCCAGGCGAGATAAAATACAATCGAGCACGAGCGACTGCGCGCCAGCCATGTCCCTGATATTCACAATCAAGGTGTGGTCCCCCGCCTCCAGCCACGATGCATTGAAAAAATGAATATTGGGTTGGTCGGTGCCGCTTTTTGCGTAGGCCAAGGGGCATTACACGGATGCGCCGTGATATCGTGCGTGAGGACGTGCTGGTACACTCACCGGGCCGGCTACTGGTAGGGCATGGTCGACATCTCGTTGAGGCTGAGGTCAACCATTGAAGCCGTGCGCGACATAGCGACAATGGCGGCTGAGCCACCTCTTGATTCATGGTCAAGGATGCATACAGGGAGACGCGCGCCGATGGGGCCACGTGCCAGATTCTATATTTGGCACCTCCTTCGGCCGCGACCCCACTCTGACACTCACGTGACCTTATCAGCCGCGTGGGTTCGAGTCAGGGCAGCAACATTCTTTTTTCACCCTCTTTTATGTGATGTATTTATTCTGTACAGACTGTATTCTGCTTATGTGCTACTTCCCTTCACAGCAATAGATACATACCCCAACACCTAACCTCCTAACCCTAACCACAAACCACTAACTCCTAACCTCCTAACCTGAACCCAAACACTAACTACCCTAACCCTAACCAACACGACACAGCTGATACCCGGAGTCAGGGCAAGTTTTGCTAGGGCGCGCTGCGCTTGCCCTAACTCCTCGAAAGTGGGGCACAGGCGTAGCTAGATGCCTACCCGGCGTTATTTTTCCCGGACCATCGAACAGATTTGATTAGATATGCCTTTTTAGGCAATGTCAGAGTGGGGAGGCGTGGGCCAGATCATGCGTGTACGTGCCCCCATCCTCCTCCTTACCTTGCTCCCGCTCGCAGATCAGTACGGGCCCGAGGTCGCTGCTGTTACCTTGCCGCACGCCCACTAGCTGTCTCGGTAACCCAGACATTCTGGCGTGATCCATATCTTATCCGGAGCTGATCCGGCGGAGTTTGAATAAATGATAAGAAAACCGGGCCCAAGATCACGCCAGAACGTCTGGGGCATTTGGTATAGCAACACCCCCCATGGTGTCACACCCGGGAATGTCACCTCCCTCACTTTTGTGTCGCACTCACCTCAGCATACCTCAAGGATGCCCAAAATAATGCAGAAGGGTTGTAGAAGGGTTGTCTATGTGTATATAACACAATATATATTTTTGGGCTTGCAGTCCGAGGTCAATTTGGACCAACCGCACTCAATGCCTGCCAAATAGTTGTCATTTTGGACGGCCCACAATAGCACAGGAAGTGGCAGAAAAAATCGGAAAAAATTGTGGAGGCTCTGGAGGGAATAGAAGTGAGTATAGGAGCAGGCAGCAGGGCAGGAAGGTGGCAGGAGGGAGGAGGAGGAGGGATGTGACACCATGGGGGGTGTTGCTATACCAAATGCCCCAGACGTTCTAGTGTGATCTGCGCCCATCTTTCTCTTATCTTTTATTTAAACTCCGCCGGATCAATCCGAAAGTGATAGATAAGATATCAATCAGCGCGCTCATAGCAGGTCACACTAGAACGTCTGGGTTACCGAGACAGGCCCACTAGCAGTTCGGGAAGGAAGTGTGTGTCCTTACCACATCCTGCTCTTACTCACAATCCCCGTGTTTCGCTGAGGGCACTTGTGCACGGCGCACGCTACCCGCCCATCCCCCCGCTCGGACATCCACCGCGAGGAGATTCGGGCCGCACACGTACCGCTGCCGCGATTCCGCGACCAGCTATGCGTGCGCGGCTGCTCGTGCCTCACCCGGGCGTCCGCCACACCGTGCACGCCTCCTCGGACGTCGCGGCACGCGTCTCGCACAGTCGCCCGCACCGAGCGCACATCCGAGAGCCCAAGTCCCGCGTGCGTGCGCGATTCCGCGTCCGGCACACGCCACTGCTCGAGCGCAACGCGTAACAGAGTCGCCCAACGCTAAACTCCACCCACTCCATTTTAACTCACGCGTGGCCGGAATTCCCACCAGGCGTAATTCTTTGTATCCAGCCCATACGCTGCGCAGCGTCCGCTGGTGTCACCCCCTCGGAACCTCATCCAGCGTGTCCCGCCGGCGGCTATCAAATCTCAGCAACACCACCAAATGCCGGGATACGCGCGAGCACCGCCCGGTGCGCATCGTCGTGCAAGGAAAGCGCGACCCGCGCCTCTTCCTCCCTAGCCGAACCGCACCGCATGCGCGTACAGGTGCAGCGGCTCCGCGAGCGCGTCCCGCATCCGGCGCATTCTCCGCTGCGCTCACTTCGCCAGGGATGCGGGCGGCGCGAGGCAACACACACACGAGCGCCGGGTCGTGCTCAGGCAGCGGGACGACCTGCGCACCCGGTGGCGGCCAGATACCTCGTGGTGGCGCGGGCGCCGGATCCTGCCGCGGGGATGCGGATGCCTTGCGCGCGCGCGCTTCCGCCGGGTCGAACCCGACTGCACGAGCTGCATTCCGCCACCCGGCGCACGTGTAGGCGGTATTTCGATTAGAATCAAGATTTTGCCCTCGAATTGAATGCTTGCGAGCAGATGGTAATGCTTCGGCGGAAATCTGACCAATACAGGATTAGCGCTGAATTTGAAGCAGAAGGTGAAAAAAAGAAACAGAACGAAAAAGACGAGCGAGTCCCAGGTCGGAATCCCGTTGCATACGGGAAACCCCTCAAAAGATAAAAAGGACTCCTACTTACTGACGGAAATGAAGACTGCCGGTTTGGTGTAGCCAACTCCAACTTGAATGCTCACAAGTCGGTGAATCTGCGTCGGGAACGATTCGAACAGGATCTGCCAAGTGTGTATCAGCACGGAATCATTCATTTGCTTTGCGGGGCCGTGACAGAAAACGAGGAGCCCGGGGGATTCAACATTTCGTGCCGCCGGGAACCGAAGCTGGATCTATTTTGCAGAGGTGAGTGGAATCAGTAATATTGGATCGATTTAAATGTTCGCCAGTTTGCGGCTTTGCCAGAAAATGGCGATCTAAAACACAAACAGGATCAGCGCTGAATTTGAAGAAACAGAAGGTGAAACAGACACGAAAAAAAGAGGAGGGTCCAAACTCGGAATCCCGTTGCATAAGTATTGGAAACCGCCGGAAATTTTAAAATCAAAACGTTTGAAATGAAGCGTCGAAGTGAAAGAACGGAACGGGCTAGTCGTTGACTGGAGTAAGCCCAGACTCAAACTCGAAAGACCCGGCGCGCTAATATGAAGGTCAAGCCCAATATAGATCGTGAAGCAATGGAACGAATATAAAGTTCCGACTCCAATTTGAATTTCACAAGTGGGTTAGAATACTTCCCAATTGGTGAGTTCGCGTCGCGGATGATTTGGGCGGACATATATATTAGCAAGGAATCTTCGCTTCGATTTGGGGGAGGATGATAGGAAACGGGGAAATAAGTGAGATGACCTCGGGGAGTCAATTGGTACAAGTGAATCGAGTGAATTCAGCGCATCGTGAACGATGCTATGCCCAAAAGCAGGAGAATGGTTAAGACTCACCGAGAGAAGCAATTTCAGATAGATGCGCAAACCTGAATGGATTGGCGGCGCAAGTTTGAAACCAGATCGATTTCAGGCTGACGTGGATCCAGGTGAAGAGTCTGACTCTGAAGTAAAATTCAGGGAGTATCAATCAATCCGAGATGTGGGATACTCTTACATACCTTTGGTTGAAATTCAATCTTCGGTCCGAGCGTCAAGGTGCACTAGAATAAGTGAATGCCGGATGCGAACCTGGCCATATAATAACATCGGGTATCTGTGAGGGACAACTCGTAGACACGCCGTAATGGCCCAAGGTATGTTGATTCAATTAATACTTCTTTCAGGCCGAGGTTGAATGTTTCCGACGGGAACTTGACACCAATCTCGGTGAATTTGACGATAATCGGGGAAGTTTGAAGGCGTTGAAGTGAGCGTCAACAGGAGTGAATGAGATTCAAAGGCAAACCCAAAGGATCATCCATGAAATTGACCAGAGGCCAAAGCAGATCTGATCATAAGACAAGTAAGTAAGTATTTGAATTTAACGAATAGGAATAGTTGAATGATTTCGACTCGGAGTCAAGTGAGACATGCTTCATGAATACTTCGGTTAGTTGTTTCGGACTGGTGAGGGTCGAGGGAGAGTGCATGTGAAGGGAATTGGAACTTGAAGGCTTGAAAGCTTGAAGACGTAGTCAGTACAGTTTAAAACATTGAAAATAAGTAGGATACTGACCGACGATGTTGAACGCGAGTTCAAAACAACCTGAAACCTGAGAGTCAGGACAATTTCAGACAGATAACAACGATCTATAACCTGTACGAAGAGACACGCCTTATGTCAACTCCGATACGAGCCAAGTGGGGATCCGCGAAGCAAGTCAATAAAGATAGGGAGGATTTAAGATGAGAGACATACCTCACTCCAGTGGTGAAACCCCGAGACACGTTGACGTTGAACGTGGCCTTCCGTGAACTTGGAACTCGACCTGTGAACGTCAAACTCAGTGCGAGGTTAAAGGGACAATGCGGTAAGAACAAGAACAGAGACACACCTCATATAGTTGACAGATTGAATACAATTCAACTTCAAATCAAGTCACGCATGGACCTACGACGAAAAGGTCAATCAATCTAAGGCGATTCGCAGCGGTGCTGAAAACTCTGAGACGACGTCCCGCGACGGAAGCCCTCGGGAAGCTCATCATCTTGCATTCCATTTGATGGTATTTTGACGCTCTTTTCAGTGAAATTTTCAGCCGCCGGCAGGCACACCTTGTGCCCTAGTGGAATGAGGCGTGTTTGGGCTTCCCGTTCTTTTTCCGCCTTCGTCTTGGGCCGGCGAGGCGCCGCGCAGGACAGCTACAAGACGGCGTATAGTGTTCCTGCGAACGACCTTGAACTGCCGGCGAGCAATCAATTTCCATTCCAATTTTATTGTGTTTTACGCGCATCACCCGGATCGCGACACAAATTTCGCTTGCAGTCGTGTACTTGTACACCCCGTGAACATTTGGTCGAAATGGTACAGTATCCCAATTATCCGGCTGCGCATATTCAGGCGTTTTGTTTCCTTTCTTACCATTCTGCGCGGGGAAAACGTCGAGTTTGGGTGTTGCCGGCAGATACCGAAAGTGATGGCGGGGTTTGATCTTCAGTTCAACTCACAGTTTCCTTTTACGCCCCGGCCTGTTTACTCTATTTGATTTGATCCAATAGAACTTGGACTCTCGAGACTCATTTTAGCCCCTGTCAAGAAATTGACGCTGCCGCGTCGGGGAGGCCCGACCACTCCAATCCAGAACAGCAGGATCATCGACTGCCGAAATCCGCCACCGTCAAATTACCATATCGGGGTGTCACATCAACGGCGAGCCACCGCCCGGTTTGAAACTCCGCTTGAAGTGCAGATGCCGCAGACACGTGAGTCATACGTCATCCTTGATCCTACCCGCCATAACCGCACGTCCGCGCAAGAACCGCCTGCCGCTACTTGATACCAACAGCAAGGTCGATATATACCAAAAGGGGCCCTCCCATTCTACAATTTCGCGCTGTCCCTTCTAAGCCAGACAGCGGTGTAGTCGGCGTCCCCTTGGGCGTAGTTCTCGACGCCTGCTTCATTGTAGCAGGGAACCAGCCGGGTGAGCTTCACCTCTACGCCCCGCCGCATGAGCGGGTCGCCGGCGACGAATCCGACCCGGACGGACTGTTGGTGCCAGGAATGTACCATTTTGTCGTCGTCCAGGCAGGAGGGTATGCTGTCAGCGTCTTCCGGACACTCTCTCTCTGACGTTCTCAAAGGGGGCTGGACTACAACTACCATCTCTGCGGGTCTTTTGCCGCCTGGGCGCCGCCTGTCAAAATCCCTACACGTTGGCTGGGAGGCGAGGCCGCTCACGCTCCACCCACGCCGAACATCTCCGACATCAGTGCCGCGGTCAAGTCGGAAGACAAAGTTTGCATCATGACGGGCGCCGCCACGGCTCTTCAGGCGAGCCACATAGTGCCCAAAGCCGAAGCGGATTGGGTACGTTCCGAGATCGTTGTCCTGGTCCAACAATCAATCTGTTCCGTCACGCACCTAGTTTTTCTTCCACTACCGCGTGCTCACTGGATACGGGGGAGATCCTAATGAGGACCTCACTTCGGTGCGCAACGAGGTGACGCTCCGTGCAGACCTGAATGGACAAGGGTTCAACCAAGGTCTCTTCCTTTTCGCCCCCTACGCAGATCGTGTGGTGGCCTTGTTTTCCAAGACCAAGGGCCAAGACCTCGCGCACGAGTACCACCTCAGAGCGGTCGATTTCCCGATGCGAATCCGTCGCGGTTATCTCTTCATTCGGTTTGCCTGGAACGTCCTCAAATTCTTGACACCTGGGTTGGCCAATGCCGCGGCCGCGATCCGCCCCCTGGAAGAGCGCCCGGACGGCGGAGGCTTCCTCAAGCGGAAACGCGCCGATGACACAGGCAGCGGGTCAAAGAAGTCCAAGAAAGGCAGCATTGGGAGCGGTGGTGCCAGGAAGCAGGAAGACATTGGAGGCACCGATAACGGCGGCGGCGGCGGCGGCAGTTGGGGTGGTGGCCCTGAGGAAGACATCGGAGGTGCCGGCGACGGCGAGGGCAATCTCCTAACCGAGGACGGGGAGAGTGCCCCAAAAACAGTGGACGAGGACGAAGCTCAGCTCGCCGTGTTTGAGACTCTAGACGCAGCGCTCAAAAGTGAGTACAGCCTCCCTCGCTTGACCTGACTCACGAGCCTCCCCCTCAGTTCGCCCCCTCACTGTCGACGATGTGGAGGCCGGACGATACCCTGGGTTCGCCAGGATCAAGCGACTCGAGCGCGAGTACCGGCGTGCTCACCCGCAGGTCTCCGCGGTGGGGGACCCGCGTGTATGGGAGGAAGGTAACGATGACTAGATGAGGTTTGCACCGTCAGCGGTAGTGTACGCTATGATGTACGAATAGCCTGAAGAAGGGGATCAACGAAGTGCGACACACACACGCTCAGACTCGCGGAAAAAGTTGCAACACTGTCGCCAGAACCACTCCAGGCTGGAGCGCGCGAGCAACTTGCCTAGTTTGTCCATGTGAGGATGCTTTCGCTCGTCATCAACTGAGTGCCTCGTCCTTGCTTGATACTGAGTGGGTAGCGGTCAGTCCTGGGTCAAGTCTCACTGGGTAAATTGACAGCAATTGCATGGGAGTAGGAAATGTAATGGAGTAGGTTAGCCGAGGTGAACACTAGAATATAATACGATAGCCGATCTAATCACATTACAACATGCTTTTCTATGGGATGGCAAAAAAGCAAGAGTTGGGCACGAGACAATGATGCTGGATATAGCCCATGGCGGGAAGCAGATTCTTGACATCCCCGCGAGGAATAAAGCCACCAACCTATGGAATCTACAGCTGTATTTAGTACAAGGGCCCAAACGCCCACAATGGTGCTATTTTGTTGATTATATCCTCGCCCATTTCTTACAAACTAGCTACTTAAATTTCCGACCGGGTCAAATTCTAATTGTGTTCATGCAAGACAGAACCATTCCCATTTCCTCAAAAACCCCACTGCCAGAAGATATCAAACAAATGATCTTAGCAGCCCGAAAATACAGTTTGGAATTCACGCCTGTCAATTTCTGATGAGGTCAAGTTGAAGATGCCTATGTGGAAACACATGAGTACAAATGTGGCTCGTTATAAGCGTGCATGCCTCCGAGATGCAGCAAGCTGCCTTCAATTGTGTCATGAAGTGCAAACAGTAGAAGATGCACCTGAAATTGCAAACCACAAAATGATTATTGGTAAGAAACCCCACACAGTCAACCCCTCCGGACTAGGACAAAAGAATTGTGGATGCCAGTTATGCCATTGAGACTGGGAAGAGTCTGGCTGCCAAAATCCAGGAAAATGCATTGAGACGGCTCAGCTCCTGATAGATAGTATTCACGGTAAATGTAATCTGATGGTGCAAAATCTAGATCTATGTGAAGACCTAGCTCTGACAGATGAAGAGCAAAATGCAAATGACCAACCTATAAAAACCAACCAAGAAATGGTATTCAATCCAAATTTCCGCTTGTCAGATACCACAGATGGTTTCCGAATATTCTGCTTCCAAGATTCAATGGAAACACTGGAAATTACAACCTAGACCAACTCGGAAACTTACATTCACCAACTTGGATTGAATCTGCTGCTCAGTTCATGAAATCTCCAGCTACACACCTTCTGATGAAGCCATATGGAAATCAATTTAGTCGCTGACATTTCAATGCTTAACGTGTGAGTTTTTCTGGAAATGTATACACAACACTTTTAGAGTGGGGGATTTCTCGTCCCACATAGACACTCTGGAAATAAATGGTATATGCCATACGTGTAATGTACCAGAATCTTTAGAGCACATTGCCCTGGAATGTAGCTCACCCAGCCAAAAATTAATATGGGACCTCACGAAGACACTCTGGTCAAGGAAGTACAAAACCTGGCCTACATTAAATTGGGGGTTAATCTTGGGATGCAATTTGTTCAAATTCAGATTGACGAAAGGAGTGATTCTACCAGAAAAAGGTCAACTGTTTGCAACCCTGGTGTCCATTGCATGGCATCTGATATGGAATCTATGCCAGCTTGAAAAACCAGAGAGAACCTTTACCCCCAAGGAAATTCACAACCAATGGCTAAACAGTGCACACCCAGGACTGGCAAGTTTTAACGTTGCCAAAAAGCCTAAGGAAAAGATTTTGTATTCAGAGCTTAATATCTTCATTGACTCGGGTAGATTCAAATAAGTCAGAATAGATTCCAGATGCACTGAGAATTTCCAGCCTCACTGATTTTCATCATATTGACCATGTGAGAAAGGCACCCTGAAAGAACACCAGTTGGGTGCCGAACCAACCATCATTTAATTGTTGGGTATCACTGGTGTGCAAAAGCACATGGTAATGGAAACATTTTTACATTGTCTACAAGGTCTCAGGAAACCATGAGGCATTTTTGCTATGTAATTCAAACTTCAAATCGAGTCATGCATGGACCTATGACAAAAAGGTCAATCAATATAAGGTGCTCCACGGCGGTGCTGAAACTTAAAGCTCTGAGACGACATAATGACTTCCCGCGACGGCAGCCCTCGGCAAGCTCCTTTGCATTCCATTTTGATGGTATTTTGACGCTCTTTTCAGTGAATTTTTCAGAATATTTCAGCCACCGGTAGACACCTTGTGCCGCAGTGGAATGTGGCGTGTTTGGGCTTCTGGTTCTTTTTCCGCCTCCTTCCTGGGCCAACAGCTCCAAGACAACACATCGTGTTCCTGCGAGTAGCCTTGAAATCCCGGTGAGCAATCAATTTCCATTCCAATTTTATTGTGTTTCATGTGTTGAGATTACGTGAATAAGCAGAGATAAGATAAAGAGAAGTGGGTTTGCAATCAGGCTATCTGGTTAGAGAGGCTCGCGTTAGAGTGAGCCTTAGGAATTTTTAGACCTTTCAGGTATACTTTAAAGGCCTTAGGATGACCGCCGAGTTAATTCCGTAGCCGGAGCTTGGTCAGTGCTTGGCCGGAGCACGCCATCATTTGAATTTTCTCTCTCTCTCTACTACACCTACAGCCGACATAGAAATTTGCTCAGACCAAGATACTTATGTTCACAGGAAGATGCATGGATATCGTATCAGAGGATGGATATGTTGGCTAGTAGACCATAATGTGTACATACCACTTAAACGGGATGTACCTTTTGAACCCCACCTCGCAGCGCAACGAAATTTGCATGTAATTAAAAGACAGGCCTGGCCTGGAAAGAAATGGCCTTAAATATAGGTCTTATCCTAAGGCTTAGACCTTAGGAAGCCTTAGAGATTTCAAAGGTGCCTCTAAACCCTTAAGGGCGAACACTGGATTACCCGGATCGTGACACAAATTTCGCTTGCAGGGCCCAGCCCTCGCCAATACAGCTTGCCTCCGCACTTCCACCTGCGCCATTCCGCGCCCATTTTGTCGCCCACCAATGCCCCAACATGACGTTTCGACGTCCCGCAAGCAGCCTTCAACCACTCGTAAGTTTCTGCTTCCCGTGAAATTTTCCTTCGATTTTGGGTCTTCCCGTCAGCAATAAGGATGGACACGGGTCGCGGGTACACCCGCGGGTGTGGGCGGGTACGGGTACGGGTCGCGATTTCAGACCCGTGCTCAACCCGTGTACCCAACCCGTGTACCCGCGGGTTTTTAAACTCCCAAATATTTATTTTTCCTGCACATAAGCAGGCTCGAAGCAGGTTAAAAATCCAACCTTCACAGGATGTTGCTCTCAGTCTCACAAAAGGCCTTTGTCAAAGATAAGTTAGTATAGGTTTTCATAAGGCCCAATGAGCCTGTAGGATTTTAGGAGATTGGCGCTATCCCGGGTTATAAGTCCTTACTGAACTTATAAGGGTTATGACCCATTACGGCCAGTTATAAGAGCTTATAGCTCAGTATCGTCAACCCCGTTGCCGAGAACCATCGTGGTAATTCTTTCCGACCTTGCAAATTCCACTTTGTCTCTCGTGAAAAGAAACAAAGTGAAGTGTTCATTCAAAATCTAAACTGCATACATCAGATAGCAATATAGTTGCCTACTCTTATGACCGACTTGTGAGGCATAGGTTGTTGTGAGAGTGTGGACATATCTTTGGTCTACTTTGTACTGCACCGTATTTGACAATAAGACATTATTTATGCCGGAAATTTCGCGGGTATACCCGACGGGTTTGGAGACCCGCGGGTGCATCGAGGACCCGCGGGTAACCCGTACGGGTTTTAGACCCGACCCGTATACGGGTACGGTTTTTGCGGGTCCGGGTACGGGTACGCCCGAAGGTACCCGCGGGTATACCCGTGTCCATCCTTAGTCAGCAAGGCCTATGCACGTTGTCTCGTTGTGCTCTGTGTGCGCATCAGCGGCGCCCTACGCCGCGCTTGATTCTCTTTCGAGTTATTTGGGCTTCCCGCGAGCGGCCTTTCTGATGTCCTCCCCATTGTGCTCGCCGCACCGCCTTCTCAATTTTTTTTTCCTTTGGATGTCCCGCGAGCGGTCTTCCGGGATTTGTGACACATGCGCTTCAGCGCAGTGCTGTCGTTTGTCTCGTTCCGCTCTGTGCGCATCGGCGGTACGCACAGCGCTCGATTTTTTTTTCTCGTGTTTTTCGGGCTTCCACGCGAGCGGACCTCCTCTTGGCCCACCATTTGTGCTCGGCGCGCCGCCTCCTAATTTTTTCCCCCCTTTTTCGAGTTCTTTGGACGTCACCCGAGTGACCCTTCGGGTCTTTGCACTCCTGACGGTACCCCTCGAGATGTTTATTTTTTCCGGCCGCTGCGCGGCGCCGTTCAAATCCGAGTGCGTACACGAGTCGGTGAGTATACCTTAGTACCTATTCAGGGTTGTTCGGGGCTATCTTGCGTGTTGCATGCTCCCCCCACTTTTGTGACTGCATGGGGCGAATGCGAAGCATTCATCCGGCAGAGTTCAGCTTTGGTCAAAGTTCTATTTGGCTAGTATGGCTTTGAAAATTCAATCAATCGCATCTCTTCATCCGCGTATTAATATAATACAACTACACGGAGTTCGAGAGTGTTGTCATGAAACCAAGTGTTTTGCTGAATTACAATGGACAAATCCCCGGTTCCTGTCGTATATAAGGATCAAAAGCAATCCGAACGGGATGGATGAATTCAGCTCACCGGGCAACACTTGGTCTGGCCAACCTCGACAGGTCCACAAACGCTGTAGCCCATCGGGCAGATCGAGCCATCAAGAATGGTGACCTAGACGGAATGATCAACACGCAGCAGTTACTGAGGAACCAACAATAATACTGACGCAGTCCGTTTGAGCAGCCGTAACTGCGAAGAGAGCAGCAATAAATGCAATGACTTTGAACTGCATGGTTGAATGGAATGGGATTCTCGCGTATTATGTATATAGGACTTTTATACCGTTGAAGCGGTGCGACCCTGGCCCGGACAATTGATCACATGCATCTCATATATCTTATCACTCAATTATTGACTTGGAGTCAATGAGACGGGCAGTGGAGTTTACATAAAGTGTTGACAGCCGTTGTTCAAGTTGACGATATGGATCTAATGTGCGACTGTTGTTTCGCGGTGGTTACAGTCCCACATCCAATGCGGGTGTCCTGAAAATAGATATTGCCACTTGTAGACAAAGAATACAAACAAAACTTCTGAAGCAGACGGAGCAAAAGATGTCCAATAACATTGGGGACGGGGATGCTGTTGATATTCATCTCTAGCCGCTGTAGAGATTTCAAATTTTTATCAAAATGCAGGAATTGAGTCCGGAGGGATCTAGTCTTTGGCCATTGACAGGGGTCCTCAAGTTCCAAGTTAGATCTAGATACCTCCGGATTCAGGCTATAGATGAATATCAACAGCATCCCCGTCCCCAATGTTATTGGACATCTTTTGCTCCGTCTGCTTCAGAAGTTTTGTTTGTATTCTTTGTCTACAAGTGGCAATATCTATTTTCAGGACACCCGCATTGGATGTGGGACTGTAACCACCGCGAAACAACAGTCGCACATTAGATCCATATCGTCAACTTGAACAACGGCTGTCAACACTTTATGTAAACTCCACTGCCCGTCTCATTGACTCCAAGTCAATAATTGAGTGATAAGATATATGAGATGCATGTGATCAATTGTCCGGGCCAGGGTCGCACCGCTTCAACGGTATAAAAGTCCTATATACATAATACGCGAGAATCCCATTCCATTCAACCATGCAGTTCAAAGTCATTGCATTTATTGCTGCTCTCTTCGCAGTTACGGCTGCTCAAACGGACTGCGTCAGTATTATTGTTGGTTCCTCAGTAACTGCTGCGTGTTGATCATTCCGTCTAGGTCACCATTCTTGATGGCTCGATCTGCCCGATGGGCTACAGCGTTTGTGGACCTGTCGAGGTTGGCCAGACCAAGTGTTGCCCGGTGAGCTGAATTCATCCATCCCGTTCGGATTGCTTTTGATCCTTATATACGACAGGAACCGGGGATTTGTCCATTGTAATTCAGCAAAACACTTGGTTTCATGACAACACTCTCGAACTCCGTGTAGTTGTATTATATTAATACGCGGATGAAGAGATGCGATTGATTGAATTTTCAAAGAGCCATACTAACCAAATAAAACTTGGACCAAAGCTGAACTCTGCCGGATGAATACCCCACATTCGCCCCATGCAGTCACAAAAGTGGGGAGAACATGCAACACGCAAGATAACCCCAACCTGAACGCTAGGGATCCCCACCGAAACCGTATAATGCGATATACGGCTAGTGCCGTACAGAGCAATACGGCCGTGTTCGGCACCTGTACGGGCCGTAAGTTCAGCTCAAAGGGTCCGGTTCCGGCATTCGGCCAATCAAGCTAGTAGAATCAGTCATCTCGAGTCCGATGCCGTGCGCCATATACCATATTATCTGAGACCCCTTAGTGGGCCGAACTAGTTAGTGGGCCACTTGCATAATACAAGGGGCTGTGATGTAGAATCTCCGGATTTGGTGCTCATAGGATGGAATATGACCTACCGCGACACTGTATGTCAAATTTCGACGCCGAGTGATGCGGCGATCAAAAGTTGCGGGCGGTTCTCGACCAAGATGCCGGCGTGTGAGCATCATTTCTTATCTCCGAACGGTCCGCACGCTCGTCTTTCGCTTGTTTCTCCACCAATCCTTCGCCGATTCACAAGTTTCGGGGCTCATTCACATCCCCTGAGTCAAAGGTATGACATTGGTTCCTTCTATATACTAACAATGCTGTGTCTCGCCTCCTGGAACCCCCACGAAGACCCTGATCTGACCTTGATTGGCCAACTCTTGCCACCTCTGTAATGAACGACCCGTGCGTCCCTCGGCCCCGGAATTTGGCTGTAGAATTCAAAACATCCAAGACTGTATCTTACCAGGTTTCTAGAATTTGGGGTGTACAAATTTCCGGTAAGGACCCACTACTACTTCAAACACTTGAAATTCAGTTGCCCGCACAGATGGATTTTTTGCGAGGGGTTATTGGTATGCGGGGGCCATCAGCAGTGTATAGGTATGTCCAAATACATCTTATTGAGTCACTCGGGCCTTAATTTGGGGTGTCGATATCCTCTGTGCTTTGGAAGACAAGCCTTTCAGCCGATATCCCAATTTGACCTATCCCCCTTGCTCAAAAGGGAAGTAGTCATGGTCCTTGCACACCTTAGATGTACCACTTTAGTGTATAGAATCGTGTAATTATATGTGTTCAATGATTTGGGATACATTGAGATGCCCAGGACGAGGCTGAACGAACGATTTAGAGGGGTGGCCCACTAACCCGTTTTTTGCCATTTTTAGATACCACCGGAAGAAAAATTTGGTATACCATAAAAACATCGTGTAAATTCGGGTAAAATATCCAGACTGATTCGCAGGATGTATGCCTTAGTTCCAGACCCCATGAGTCGGGATCTACCTCATAATATGCGTACGCACACGGTCAAAAGTGGTAGGGTGGCCCAGTAAGCAGTCTCTGATAATACATACCAAAGTCGGCTTGAAGACGCTTGCCAAAATCAAAGTCAGCCAAATAATGTCCTTCTGCTTGCCTCGACACTTGGTGTAAGACCCACGATTCAGAGGACCATCCAACTCCGCTGTAACCTTGGTCATCATCAAATAGTAATCAATATTTTCACGCGCCTCCTAAGGCACTAGAAGATTTGATGGCGTATCCGACCAGCGATAAATAGTCTTGACATAATTGCAGATGGGCCGGCCGCTGGATCCTAAGTTGATCGTAAGAGGTTCAAGAAATTTAAATTTCCGGTTGGAAAGAAGCTTAAACATTCTGCGGGACCATGCAAAGGGAGGACCACCCAGATGCGATACTTTCACTCACTCCTTCGGCTATTCTGACACTGTCGCCAGTGCGGACGACTTGCGATACTGTCGGTCCACTCGTGATACCGCATTTCCGCACGACGACAATTCATGGCAAGCATCACCTTAACGATCCAATTTTTATTTATGCAAGTAACTATTTAACTTGCGAGTGGCGCTCACTACACAGAAAATAGGGCAGAAACCCCAAAGCATGCAAAGAGGACCCCCGATAATTTCTTTGGAGGCTAGGTCCAGCGGCATGCACAAAATCTACCAAAATAATTCACAAAAAGACCAAAAGTAACCACCTTCCCGAAAAAACGCTTTTCGCAGTCTCAGAAAGCGTGGGAAAATAAAAATGGTGCGGACAAAAATGACCAGATTCTGGATTTTCGGGACCTAGCCTCCAAAGGGATTATCGGGGGTCCTATGCAAAGGCGATACCGCAGGCCGGTTACAGCCGGCAACCGTAAGGTGCCGTATCATTCTGTACGCCCGTAATGGCATACGGTGGGAACAGTAACCCCCACTGGGGTTATTATACCTTCATCCAGTGTTCTTCAAGATCGCGAGACGGTACCGCCGCGAAAATATGATCAACTGGGAAACTTTTTCTCGGAGCCACTCCCGCTACAAGACCCAGGACGCCCAAATCAGTCCAGAGAAAAGACGCATCTGGCCCTGGTGCGCGGCATTGTTCAGGCGTCGAATAGACTGATGTCCCCGATCCGCCCATTCCCCGTCCTCCCAGAAGGCAAACGCTGCCAAAAATGGCACACACGGCATAAACCCGGCGGGATGCGGATCTTAGGGTAAAATAATAAACAACGCAACGTGCGAGATGCTGTACAATTAAATCTCCAGGAAATCGGAGTCTTCCTCGACCAGCAAATCTAGGAGCCGGAAGAAAGACGCGGCGGGGAATCCGACGACGTTGTTGTAGTCTCCATCCACCTTGCGAATCAACGCGCCACCACGGCCCTGCGCAGGATGATGTCAGAAGGCGGCAAGTTCAACAACGAAAGAGCGACAGTTACTTGGATAGCAAAGCCGCCGGCCACGGTTAGCCCTTCGCCACTTTCGACGTACGCCTCGATCAGCTCGCGTGGGTTGTCCGAGAAGTACACCAGCGATCGCTCGTCTATTGATCTAGCGCAAAGGTCAGATCGGGCGGCGAATATCGGAGAGCCAATAACCTTATGGTATATCCTGGAGAGGTCAATACAGGGTATACTGCCGACGTGTGAGCGCCAGCTTCAATAAATAGGGACGTGGGGAACTGACCGACGACGAGACCCGTCACCACTTCGCAAACACCTCCGTTGAGGTCCAAAAGCATACGGAAGTTGTCTTCTTTCGAAGTCGGCTTTTCAAGGAGCTCCTGGTTCATCTGCGGGAGCATCTCATAGGACGTCTGCGACGTCGATGGCAGAACATGGCTTAGAACCACCGTGTCCGCTTCACAACTAAATAAGAGCACTGATTTGGCCACGGAAAACCATACCTGCAATGACGAGGTCCGGTGCGTTCTCGGGATCACTTTCCTGTAGAATACAGATCGGAATCAAATGATAATCCACCTTTCCAGCACTCACCACCAAGCGCTCGTAGACTTCCACCGCCTTGTGGGTGGCCGTCGCCACCGGGTACTCGTGTATGTTCTCGAAGGAGCTGACCGCCAGATCCTCCTCAAATGTAGAAGGAACGATGTCCGGCGCGATTCCCTGGAAATGGTGTTAGTCGACTTGGCAACGCCAGAATCGAGGCCAGGTACGAAGACACTGAGGATGTCTTTCCGGCGGGGGCTGGCAGAGGCCAAGACAATCCGCTTGCCAGCAAGCTTCTTCATTGTAGGGGTCTGCAGAGCGTGCGGGAGGACATTTGAAGGTGACATGACGGGAAAGACCAGGAGGTGCCAAATATAGAATCTGGCACGTGGCGGTCACGCTTTTCCTTTTGCCTCTTGCCTCCATCGCCCCTGTAAGACGCGTCTCCTTGTGTGCGTCCTTGGCTGTGAAGCGCGCGTATTCAGGCTGACCATTGCGAGAAAGCCCTTCTATGAGGTTCCGCGCATCCATCGAGAATGTGAACACCTTTTTTCGTGAGTATTCGCGTCATTTTAGCTGCAGGGGAACTTATGCACCGCAGGAATCATCCAGGCCATCGAGAAACTGCAGAAAAAATGCATTATCAAGTTCAGCGAGGAGGTTATGTGCATAATATGCAACAGTGAGGCCAATGAAGGCGGTATCCAAGTCTGGTCGTGAGTCGCGCGTTACTGTCCATCTTCCCAGCTGACGCATCATTCTAAGCCAGATCAAAGTAGACTCGCTCTTCACGTCCTATCGCATTCAATCCAATGCATCTAATGTAATAACCATGGCCCTGTCTTCCGAGGCGCTCCTTGCGACTTTAAAATCCGCGTCCACCTCCTCCAAATCCGCGTCCGCCGCGTCCTCTTACGAAGCGGAAGAGATCGTCATGAAGCTCGCTAAGAAGAACAACCAGGCCGTGCTCAGCTTCGAGATCAGCGGCATGACCCGCCAGGGGCGCAAGGTCCGCGTCGCGCATGACGTCAAGATCGACGTGATGAAGCCTGCGGACGTCGAGAACCTGAAGGAGCCGATGTGCCCCGAGCCGGATGTGCGCCAGTCTTGTTCTTTGCGGCCAGCCATTTACTTGATCGCAGGTCCACATCATCCTGCCGCCGCTGCAGAAGCTACGCCCGATTGTGGAGCGCCTGCGGCCCATGTCTGACTTCCTCGGTGTGCGCGCGAACAACAACGGCACGCTTCAGCTGTCTATCCGCACCGACAGCGTCACCGTCGACACGGAGTGGAAGCACTGTAAAAATACCAACAAGGGTGAGCATAAATTTCATTCCGCCTTCCTCCGCTGACCATTTCCAGCGTCGACCGGTTCTCAAGACCCAGACCAAGAGCCGCGCGACCCGGACGAGCTCTTTTCGGTCCTGGTCTCCACAAGAAGCTTTTGGAAATTCTTGAACAGCCATGTCGTGTCGACTACGACCATTGCTTGTAAGTCTCTTGTCTTATTTCGTTGCGGTTGTCCTCACTCGCCCAGGCATTTGTCAAAATCACTGCATGATTTTATACGTTTACGTGGGCGATCTAGCCGATGCGGGCGGCGTCCTGACGTTCTACATCCCGAGCCAGCTAGTTGACGAGTGAAGCAGTATACCCGCAGTTTTGAACGATACCCCAATGAATATATCTTGACCTCATTTATTCATTTCTCACCCTGCTCCGCATCTGATTTACGTTGATGTTTCTGCTCCAGGTAGTCATTGTCAGTCTCTTATACGGGTCTGCATCGTAATTGTTGCAAGCTAAGCCTTGCATTCCTTTCTAGCCCTCGATTCCAAACTACATTCGAAGTCTCCCGCTTCCCTACGCCTTTGATTTATCTCTGAAGCTCTCCATCGTCCACTGGTACAGTTGCTTTAACTTCCTTCGCACATGATTTACATCGAAGCTTTTGCCTCCATGTGGCCTTCAGGTTCATATTCAATTGCTGATCGAGAGCGCACGTGTGGTGTGTGTACGTCTTCAGACCTGGGTTTAAGCGACATTATTGCCTATTAATCATGATTCATAGTCGACCCAGCAAAGCTCACCCGAAACCGGTGGCGGGA
The DNA here is from genome assembly GCA_029448575.1 of Mycena maculata. Taxonomy (NCBI): domain Eukaryota; kingdom Fungi; phylum Basidiomycota; class Agaricomycetes; order Agaricales; family Mycenaceae; genus Mycena; species Mycena maculata. The sequence goes on along the minus strand of JARJLG010000034.1, from coordinate 279,448 downwards.
CGAAGTGGACACGCGAGCCCTCCGCGTCCTCACATGTGAACCCGATCTCCACGCACGTCATGACCTGGGGTGTCGATGCATCAGAGATCATACAGGTACATCGACGCCGCACGTACACGCTGGAAGTCTGGGAAGGAGACCCGCCCCTTCTTCCGCGGCAGGAATATGCGCTGTAAAGTGGTATAAATGTTCTTCGGAACAGCGGTCGAGATGACATGGATCTCAGCATCGGGTGTGGGCATAACGACGAGCGCGCTGATGACCGTACCCCGGGTTTTTATCTTGGGGCCGCACCGCGCAGGGGGGATCACAACAGGGGGAAGAACGGGCTTCTCGCAATATGGAATAAGTTGTATGGAGAAACATGCGACCGGGGGCGGGCAGATCGTCTTGCGCTCCTTGGGGAATGTTAGTGGGGGCCCTACATCTTTTTCGGAGAGTGAAGGAGGGCAGCGCACCGATTGGGCCTTGAACTTGGAGTCGGCCTCGAATTCTTGGAGTATGCGCGCCAGGAGGGGGACGAGCAGGTCCGCTGCTACACTAGAGGTCCTCGAATATCCGAGTTGCAGCGATAGACGTCCCAGTCATCATTTAGGACGGTGTGAACGATCTGTGTGAACGATCTCGTCGGTGACTTGTTTGAATGCCGCCTGGTGTAGGGGGGCGATGAGGGCATCGTCGAGGTATAGGCCGGATTCATGCATATCGAGGAGGAATTAGGAGGAGGACAATTTGAATTTATATGTTGTGTATTGGTTGTGTATCTGATCAGAGTTAGCCGAGTGGCTTGGCCGAATGGCTTGCCCCGCTTAGCGGAGTTTGAATTGGGTGGGACGAGCTTGTGTGGCTTGGGCTTCTGATGGTTTGGGCTTGTGCTCGGCTACACCAGCAATCCTCCCTGTGAGTTTTCATCATAACTATCCCCGAGTCCATTGAAATTGTTTGTACTCTTCCGCATTAGTGTCGGGATCTCCTGGCCATCCTCATCGTCGTGATCAGCGATTAAACAGTGTTCGGCGACATGAATCTTGTTTCGGGCATTCAAACCCAGTCTGCGGTGCGTCTTTACTGTCCCTCTTCTGTCATCATTTGATGGGTTAACAATGATAATTGAGATTAAAGTTGTCTGCATCTGCGCCTTTGGCCACAGTTGTACCGCTACGTAGTACAAATACTCTACACAGCTTTGCTACCAGAGCACAACCCCTGACGCGACTTTCAGGGTTCTTTTTCTTCCAGGGGTGCATTTGGGGGAGCAGACTTCTGCCGTTTAACTGGGTTCTTCTCTTCAACATCTTCCTCTGCTGGGTGCTTCGTTCCGGGGATGGGGATATTGTCATTGACTACCTGTTTAAGCGGTTTGTTGCGCTGGAAGGTCGGGGGTCGATCTTCGGGATCGTGGAGAACAAGCCACTTCCTTTTTGTTGGCTGGGACGAAGTTGGCCAAATGGCTTGCAAGCCAATAGTTGAGACTTATAAAATATGTGCCTCAAAACATTTGGTTCAAATTGTTGACTATTCGCGAATGTTCTTTGTCAGAACATAGGCCAACTCCATGTTCTGGTACTTCCATTCAATCTGATCAACAGAAACTGCATTCAGACACTTGAGGAATGAATATTTGGTCAATTTCCCCATGTATTGCATGCACAGTCAACACAAGCCATTCTGCTCGGTGGTGGTGCGCCACCCATGCCTCAACCAGTAAGGCTTTGATCATGACACAATTATTCTGAGGTTTGTGGGCCGGAAAAGACATCCGAAATGTAGGTTTACGTTCCCTCTTCCATATCCCAGTGAAATCAAGATGAATTCATAAGATCTCCCTCAGATATGGACGCAAGCCATTCCGCCTCGCTTAAGTCACGTGCACAAGCCATTCTCCCAATGTCCCGCCTGACTGCCTGTCTTCTTCAGACGGACAAATTTTCTGGCCAATGACAGGTAGTACCTTGTATTATGTCCAATGGATACCCCTAGCACAATTTGAGCTATAAATGGCCACGAAGGTTGAACCCACCGAGAATTCCATCCCCTTAATCAAATCAAAACATTGTGTTGGGATCAATGGCATGAAGCATGGATATACGCCTCCAATAGTTCTTAAATATTCTAGATTCCATTGGTTTGGTATCTTTTAACACTCACCGCAAAAAGAAATAGAGACATTAGCGGAGCAGGCCGAAGTCACAACACAGAGCCTCGAATTCATCAATTTTCCTACTCATTCATACACTGAGGTGAGGATACTGACGTGGGAGTATTCTATACCCTAATCAATCCTGTTGCCGTCAATTGATCGCACCACTGTCGAACCGAACCAAAATTGTCCTCAACTTATGTGACTGAGACGGTCAAGTAATAACTTACAGGGAATTTTCAACATAGAGGGCATTGGATAATGGCAATGACACGAAATGTAGGCACTTCTTAAGAGTTTCATTCCACTGTACTACGGTGCTGATAGATTCTTCTGTGAAGTTTTGTCACGCTTGCAAAACTAGGTATCGGTAAGCAAAAACATCGGAAAAAATTGAAAGTCAATGAAAAGAATACTTACTCAATACAGTGGGATAACTCTGAAAGAGCAAATAGTGTTTTTAAGGCGTACTTCATTTGGGTGAACCACGCCCACACCTGTTTGATGGCATCAGACAACAGAGGGTCGTGAACTGAACCTATTTGGGCCTGGTGACGGTGACAAATCGTTTTTTCCGGCCCAAATAGGCTAAAAAATGTGGACATTTCTACTCCGGCATTTGCTGGGCTACCATTTATGGGAATTTATCATGATTGCCAAGGTTTGAACATTAGATGACAGGTGACATAGCGTGAAAGGCCCCCGGTCACTATCCGTGGGTAATCAGTGCCCCAAAATCACCCCCACTTTTAGGGTAAATCAGCTGAGAGCTCTGAATCCCTGGAGAAACATCGAGACATTCACTCGCACCTCAGAAGATGCCATAGCTGAGTGATACCATGGGGCCACTCATCGTAGTAGAGTTCATTCCAAGGAGAGCCGGTAGGAGGAATGGATACATTGCCGGCATATCTGTGAGAAGTCGGATGATATTCAAATGGTCGAAGCAGTCTTGAATCCCAGCCAAGTAAACCATTGTGACTAAAGGTTGCGCAGTCATTGACACTCTACAGGGTCCAGCATGGAGTATGGTGCAGAATAAGGGAGTGAGAGGATGTTGAGGCTCGTCCAAGGTCAAGCAGTTGAGGTGATAGAGGTCCGAAGAAGGAACAATTTGAATTGACACACCGTTGAAAGGGTTGCTCAGGTTCAATGGTCTAAATATGCAACTGCCAAAATCCCCCCTATCGAACAACTGAGTTACACCTAGCTCACAAAGTGAGATTAAGCACGACTAAACCGACAATAGACAGACTCCAACACCAACACACTCCCTTAATGACCTTGATACACTGACGAGATTCGGGTCTTTTTGGACACAAGTATAGGTCCAAGGAAACCACGAGTAAACATATTTGTCACGAAAGTATTCAATTCCCGTTCCCCCAAGGGTGGCTAAGTCTCAACTAGTTTCTTGAAGTGGCGTTCAAGACACAACCTGAATTTATCGGTTGGTTCCCAACGTGGATTTAAGTTTCCCAACTATGCAGATATAACGGCTCTAGACCGGTTTGTTTTTGGTGGACTATTAATCCGGTGGGCTGTTTAGACCCGGTTGTTTGGCTTACGCCTTATTCCACTGACTTGGCTCGCGCCTCAAACTTGCTTGGCTCGTGCCCCGTAACTATGGCTCACGCCTCAAAACACACACAATGGCTCATGCCTTGGACTTGGTATGGCTCACGCCCCGTAACTGACACTTATAAATCCCACTGATGCTATTCCAAAACTGAACTTAAATTCTGAGACTAATTGACAGCCAAAGATTCAAGCCTAAACTTCAACTCCGTACGCAAGGGCTGTATTGCTCCTCACTTTCTGGGGTCTGGTTCAGTGCCGTCCTCCCTAGTTCTGCCCTCCTTATATACTGTACAAAAACTATTACATGTGCGTGATTACTAGGCTTCGGGTATTCTACTTAGTTAATTAGCCTGAAATGGGTATCAGCGGAGCGCGTTCTGGTGTTCCTATTCGCTACTTGAGCCCTCCTATATGTTTGTCTAATGACTCCCGTTGATCAGGGGATTATATGTGTAATTAGTCCCCTGGATAGGATAATTGACCCATATCTTCCTCTGTAGTGAATGCCTCGACTTCTAGTATCATTGACTGAAGCAGATGTCAAGGAAGCGAAAGCAACTGCAGTTATCACTGCACGCACGGACGCAGAAATGGCCGAGCTCACAAAGCCTGTCAAGGAACTGGTTAAAGAGGCCGGAGCGCGTGCATTCTACTTCCGCTTACCCATGCCCACGACACTCGCTGATCCTGTCCCTTCAGCCTCCAGAATTGGAATCGAAGTTAGAACAGAAGCTGATGAAGCTAATCAACGAGAAAATGCCTACGCCCGTCGAGGCCTCCTCTTCCTCCAAAGCCCCTCTGTCGAAACCCAGTGCGTCCTTGTCCAAGACAAAGAATGCTGTGGCGTCGTCGAGCAAGGCCGTGGACACGAAACAGGTCGCACCCACCTCGAACCGCGCGAAGAAAAGGGCAAGAAAAGCGGCTTTGGCCAACGGCAACGCTGCCGCACCCGCAAAACAAGACAAATGTTCGTTAGCGAAGATGGAGACGTGAGACGTGTTGAAAGACGTGTTGACCGGACCGAACGTGACCCGAGCTTGAATGATGTACTTTCTTGGGTGGGTAATTCGGACAAACAGCTTTATCACCACCGTCCTGACACCTATCCAGACAAGTTTTTTGTGGCTGAAGCAGCCCCGTTACGCGCTAGATTTGTGATTAGTGAAATGTCTGAATTGTACTGTGATACGAGATTGAAAAATCGCGCTTTCCACAACTTTTCTGATGTCTCGCTAAACCCTGATCAAATCAAGACGCTATCATTGAGCTCCAAATTAGTCCCGCGACCTAAAGTCGCAGAGGTGAAACCAACGCTGGACGCTGTGGACGACTTCGTTCGCCGTCTCCAGTTACGTGTTGACAAGAATATCAATGATGGATCGCTCCGTAAATTCTTCGGTGAGACTACGGATCGAGGGTTTTCACCTTGAGTTCGGCTAAAAAATGTGCAAGAAATATCTTACCAACATTACCAACTTTGTTTCACATTTTTCACTTTGATTTCTTGTCCAAAAATTGGTGAAATTCTTTTTGATTTTTTCACTTCATTTTCACCTTGAGTTCAGTCAAAAAAATGTGAAAGAAACATCTTTACGACATCACAAACTTTATTTCACATTTTTCACTTTGATTTCAACTCGAAAAAGCTGTGAAAAATGTTTTAAAATTTTCATTTCTTTTTTCGGCGAAAAAACGCCAATAAATTGAATAACATTTTCATCAATTTTTTCACTCAAAAAATTGAAATGTTAAGCCATTGATATTTCGCATTTTTCACCTTGAGTTTCAGTCAAAAATGTGAAATAAACATCTTAACAATATAACCAACTTTGTTTCACATTTTTCACTTTGATTTCTCATGAAAAATTTAGTGAAAAAACTTTTGGTTTTTTCACCTTCATTTTCACCTTGAGCTCAGTCAAAAAATGCAAAAGAAACATCTTAACAACATCACAAAATTTGTTTCACATTTTTCACTTTAATTTCAAGTCAAAAAAGTGGTGAAAATGTTTTAAATTTTTCACTTCTTTTTTCAGTGAAAAATAGCTATAAATTGAACGACATTTTTTATCAATTTTTTCACTCAAAAATGTGAAATGTTCAACCAGTGTGTTATGCTAACTAAACCAATGGTCCGAGATTGTCCTGGAGTTGACATCAATGAGAGCCAAGTGTGACTGTATGAGTGCATTAATTGATCCTTGGAGTCAGCATGTAGAGGGAGTGCTGTAAAGACTCCAGTTGGACACCACCACAATTGAGCTGCAATAATCCCATTCTCAAAAGTCACTTATTTACCAGTATCATTTAGAAGAGCAGGAAAATTATTACAGCTGTTTGCATAATTCCGTGAAAACACGAAAAGTTTCACGAGTGCACGTGTCCCGATCCGGAACCTGCTGGGACCAGAATTGCATCCAATTGGTTCCAGGCTTTTCTCATAATTCATCCTAATTCATATAACACCCTCTTGCCATCCAATTAAGCCTAATTTTCTGTAATCAATACAAGTGTGATGTGCAGTGAGAACAAGTGTAATACACAGTTGAACTAAGTGCCGAGATACACTTGAGTTGGCTGTGCTCACACACTTGCTCCAAGTGTGAAACTGGCCGAAATGCACTTACCAGCAAGTGTGTGAGTGCGGTTGGCTTGAGTGTGTCAATGCAATTGGACCAATTGCCTGGAGGCACTTGGTCCACGTATTTTGAGGCAATTGATCTGACTGCGCAAACTTCCCACAGCACTCGGAATTACTTGCTGCTCGTGCCCACCTAGTTCTCAAATTCGGTTTGAATTCGGTTCAAAAACTTCAGGAAATATGGGAATCTGAAATAATGAAATAACGAGATCGTGGCCAACCTCGGCCACGATCCAGCACCTGCGGCATCAATCATTTATCCTCCTCTCGGAGTCTTGCATCCACCTCCCTTCTCATACCCTCCGCATCCATCCGCCTCTACCTCTTGCCGCCCTCTCCAGGATGACCTGCCGTTGTGACTGCGACATCTGCAGCAGTAGCCTCATCCCGCAAATTGCCAAAAGAGGGAAAGCACCAGGCTCAGAATTCGTATGAGTGCATGGCATGCCTTACCTTTCCCTCGTTGTCGCTAAACACCCATCTCGCCCAGGGGCCAGTGCCCAAACCACAACCCTCCCTGGTTTTGCCGCTTCCCGGATGCACACAACACTCCCACCTCCATCGCGCTGCTGATGGTGCACACTCCCGCCGCCATCACGCCACCTTCAGTCCTGTCACGCTCCCAGATGTCATCTCGCTGAGAACCCAAGTGGTAACTACCAGGCCCTGAGAGATACCCACAGCAGCTGCAAGAAGGGTCTTGATGCTCAGCGGAAGGAGGGCCGGTGCTTGGGTCGTCAAGACATGCCATGGCTGCACAAGGGATGATGTTGTGTTTGAGATTAGACAGGAGGCACGTAAATCAGAGTGTCTGCTTCAATGAAAATCTCTCTGGGGCCGTGGATGTCGCACTCATCGGCCCTGGGGACGTGTCGACGACAGACATGGCTGACACGGCTAAAATCCGTTGTTTGTCTCAGATTGTCTCAGCTGATCAATCAAAATAACAGCCGAGCTCGGCCACGATCTCGTTATTTCAGATTCCCAGATGGACTCAAAAACTTGTTCAGTGCGGTCAAAAAGCATGTTAAGTGTTTAAAACATTTGTTGTATTTAATTAAACACTTAGTCCTATCTGTTAACAAATAATTCGAATGTAAGAAAGACCTTTGTGCCATGTCACCAAGGGGGACCAAAGATTAGAAAAAATGATATCACCTACAATTTTTTATTTTCAGAGGGTCGGTGTACCCCCCCCCCCCTCCCCACAGCCACTGATGGCATCATAATTCCCTTTTGGGGAACGACCGGAAATTCCGGCGGCACGCTTACACCGCGCACCACACCGCTTGCCGGGAAGCCATATTAAAATTGAGTAAAATTGAGTAACACTCACACTTGAGTCTAGATTGAACCTACTGCTGTACAAATCATAATAGGACACAATGGGGCCTTCTGCAGCTGAATTGGGCAAAGAACCAAGATATGTTGAAACTGTTTCAAAGCAACCTGAAGAATTGGAAGATGATATGGGAACTCAGAATACTAGGAAGAGTCAAATCCTGGCAACTTCGAACAGAATTGGCAGGATAACTGAACAAAATATGCACAGAACTCCATTTTTCAAACCCATTTCGGCCATGGGAGAGTTGCACACAATGCTCCTGTATTTTTTTCCAAGTGAAGAGAACGGGAAAGAGGTACAGTGCAGGTGCATGGCAGATAATCATCATGGACGACATTACACGAACACGTGATACGTTACCTGCCGTGATGTGACGTTGTGTTTACTCAAGTGCAGATTATTATTGTATAGATCTTAGGAGGCAGAACTTAGAAGTCCTCCAAATTCTTTTGTACTCCTTCCCAAATATATGTGGCTTTTTAGGTGAGCCAGATAGGTCAAAATTACAAGAAGTGAGAGGCAAAGGACAGAGATTTGATATCCCGAAAAGCGGAAATCATCCCAAGAAAGAATATACCATACTGACAGATAGACTAAACGGCCGATACGGGGATGTTGTATATCGTCCACCTCCCCTTGTGGAGCACCTGGAAGCTCTTTTTGACCACCAAAAAATCTGTATACAATTTTTTTTTCTGGCCGACCAGGGTACCCCCCCCTCCTACCCCATATGGCAATCTCTTATCTTTGGTCCCCCTTGCATGTCACATGCACATGCCGAGGACATGCACGCATTGCACTTGTCTTACAAGTGCCTCGTTCCCTGCCCTCAGTGTTACATCCAATTGGTTCCAAGCTTTTCTCATAATTCATCCTAATTCATATAACAACCTCTCACCATCCAATTGAGAGGTCCTTATGGCTCGGAGAATGACAGTTGATGTCCCGGCATCGCCCGGAGGTCACGTGTGTGTGTGGAGGGGGGGGGGGCTTTTTTCGCATTTTCACGGAATCATGCAAACGGCTGTATCATTTCCAAGGCTGTATATATTGGCTTCACAACAGAAGTCCAGAAATCTTCTGGGGATTGTGAGCAGTCCCACCTGAAGAAAGGTACTGCAGCCGCAAAGTGTCATGGATAACAGGATTTCATAGTGTATTTTGAATATCCTTGTATATGGCCATTCATAAATTCGCTTTTTGGGTCTAGAGTGAAGGCACGCTTCTAAGATATTATTCTCAATCAAATTCACGAATTATGGATGCCCTTTAAGCTCCTGAACGACTCAAACGATCACATTAATCAATATTTGATCAGAGATGAAATGTCATCAGAACGAGTCTCTCAACTCATTCCTGCTCACGCTAAGACACATTATACATGTGTCAACTCTTATGGTTGATACATGGTCAATCTATGTAGGATATTTACTGTACAATACAGAATGTATGGAATATTCCCAGAATTTCAAAGAATATTCCTGAACATTTCTAGCACATTCCTTACTGCTGTGTCTAGGAACATTCTAGTGCTACACAAGAATGTTCTAATGCTAGGTAGAGCCTTCTAGCACCCACACTCATTAGTATATGTATGAGAGCCGCTCCTTATGTGATGGCACCACATCTTTACTTCAATCCATCATCAGTAGCCATTCTACTCTCAACTTCGAAGATGCTAGCCATAGTTGCCTATAGCCAATTCAAACTAAGCTCCTAGCCATAGTTGCCTAAGGAAATTAGGGTCCTTGTATTCCCTTGTTAAGTATATAGCCCACTGGGAGCTGGGTCACAATTGTAGTGATTCCTGATTGTTTGACTGATTTAAGTTTGAGGCACTCGCATTGAGGGTTTCCAGTATTTGAACCTTTTCAAATACTCTCTAATGATTTACGACTAACTTACTAAAAACATCACTCACGACTTCAGCTCATAAAACACTAAACCCTAACAAAAAGCCTGAGCAAGGATGTCAACATTGGTCTTGAGCTGTAACAGCTGTCGGAATGAGGTTCCCAACCCTTGTTCCAGGAGCTCAATGGCAAGAGGAAGATTGGCTAAATCAATACAGGCACTGACAGCATTGGAGATGGCCTGTGCAATATTGATTCTTATGTTCGCATCTTGACGTGCAAATATAGGGATGCCAATCCAAAGGATATTAGGCAATAGATAGAACACAATAGAATGGGCCTCCAGAATCTGAGTAGGTTTATGTGACTTAGCTACGGAGGCCCATTACAATGCATATCTTAAGGAAATCACCAGATTTAATTCAAGTAGTGCTTTTAAATGATGCCGCAAAATTTGAAAGGGCATTCTCAATATCCTGCACATGGCCTGAGTGTTGATATCGGTCATTGAAGAATACTCCGAGGTCCTGAAGACATCCAATGAGTTCTGGATTGCCTTCAGATGTGAATGACACACCTGGCCGAACATGTTCCAGGGCAGCCTCTAGATCCTGCAGATTGATTAATTGTTGGTATTGGGCGAAGGATGTGCAAGGGCCCAAAGTTGCACCACAAGGTCTGGGTGACCCTCAGGGGTGTGTACCACAGCTGCTTGACTATTCTCTGTTGTATTCTCCATTGCGGCCTCCAGATCCTGTAGGTTGCCTGACCAAATGGTCAAGCAACTGTAGCATACACACCTGAGGGCCACCCAACTCTTTCTGGGTGATGATGCACACGCCCACGCGCTAGTCCCCGAAACGGCCGAATTGTCAATACCCTTATCTCTTTGCTTCCATTCCCATATACCTTATTTTGGTTTGTTTCACTCAAATCACCCCTTGCGCAGCAATACCGCATGGTTTGCCATGTGGTTCGTACCTTTTCACATGCTTTATCACCCGTTTCCATGACTCCTTCATATTCTATCTCGTCTTCTGACCTTCTTCTGACTTGGTCTATTTCACATGCCTTATCTATGTCAAATTCCTTTACATATAAAAACCTAGAGTACTTTGTTGTATTCTACCCAATGGGATTCCCCCCAAAGTCACCATTTCAGTTCACCCCGTATCGTCTACGTCCACGTCTCACCGTCTCACTCCACCTACGCCCAAGTCTCGAATATCGCCCCTGCTTAGCCCACGTCCTCCCGTATTCACAGTTCACAGTGTTCAGCTGCACAGTGAACAGTCTCGGTACCAGGTGTGATTGAGACACTTGCACACTAGTTCCTCCCATCCATTTCAGTGCAGCACTACTTGTTTTAGTTTTGCTCACGCTTAGCCGGGTGGTTGGCACATCAGTGATTCTGTAACTTAGCAGTATTCAGAGACCAATTCCGAAGATCAGGCAGCCTGCAGGATCTGGGGGCCACATTAGAGAATATAGTAAAGCAGCAGTGGCACACACACCTGCGGGTCACCCAGATCTGGCAGGACATCTCAAGGACTTGGCAGCATCCTTCAGAGACCGATATCAACAATCAGGCAACCCGCAGGATCTAGAGGCTGCACCGGAAAATGCCCAAAACTGCCAAATCTGGGTGACCCTTAGGTGTCTGTCCAGCTTCTTGAGCATTTTTCAGTGCAGCCTCCAGATCCTCCAGGTTGCTGGATTGTTGATATCAGTCGCTAAAGATTCCCGTGGGGCTCTGAAGACGTCCTGCAAGTGCTGGGTGACCCTTGGGTGTAGGTGCCATGACTGCTTGACTATTCCCGCTACCGTAAGGTACGGGTTTCTAATAGAGAGCCCGATTTTTAGATTTTGGCCGTGCATCACATTTTTGTCAGCACTTTTTGCGTAAGTTCGGGCGGGGATCAGCTTTTTATCAGCAATTTTCACGTAAGGTCGGCTTTACATCCGTACTCGACGTGGCAAACGACGTGGCACTTCCACCTCTTGCTCCCATCCACCATGGCTTCTTCGGCGACTTTCTGTGATGTACCGCTCTCAACAGGCCTCGACCCTCTTTCTGGGCATTCTCAGGTCTCTCTCGACTGGGTCATGGCCTCGGGCATTTCGGCTTCTCGATCCTTTGCTTCTGGGGTCCTGACTCTCCCTTCTGGCGACACGTTATGCTCGATGCACATGAAGCTTTCCGTTGCTTCCGGACTCCCATATGACCTTGTTCTGGGTCGTGACTGGGTGTTCTTCTGTTGAGAGACTCTTCCCCATGCGTCGTTTAGTCTTTCTTCCGGGATCGTTAGTCCGGGACAACCGCAAAGTGCCTTCGTTTAGATTCCTCAAATATGTGTGATTGACTAATATGTGGTTTTCAGTTACCTCCTTGGCTGCGGCCTCTGGTACGGAGGTTGTTTCTCCACCCCCCGCGGTCGGCAACACTGATAACTTGAAAGTCCAATGTAGGTCTTCCTTTACCATCGTTTCTACAATTGCTCAGCTCATATTCTTACCAGTTTCTGGACGTCGCTGTGATTGCGATCAGCCTTCGGCTTGCCGCTGTCCATCGACGTCTGGTTCTGTACAATCTATGACTACTGTGACTGATATGACTGATATGACTGATACGACGTCTTTGAATCTCCTGCGGGACATTTTCCTTGGCCATCATGTTACGCGTTCACGTATCTCTGTATTTCATGCTGATTTGCCAACAATACAACGATCACTTGAACTCCATGCTATCCCGTATACCCGTTTGACTTTAGTGCAATGTCGACGTATTCTCCTTCATCATATAACCACTGGGGCTTGCGCTGACTACTCTGTGGATAATTCTCTGTCTCCACGACCGGATCGCTCCGCCTGCCGCGCACTCTGCAAGGACTTCAAGTCTGCAGCAGATATGTCGCAAGCAGTGTTGAATATCATTCTCTGTGCAGATGGCAAACAAATTTCTACTGAAGGATTATCCCATGTAGCTGCTGCTTTAAATACATCTATTTCTGGTGATCGTAATCTACGGTTCAAGTTGCGTGCAGCCATCCGGAAACATGCTGAGAGTGTCACATTTGCAGGCCCTGAGATTTGTTCATCGGCCTCTATCGCCGACTTTTTCAGCTCTTTTGAGAGTCATCGTAAACCTGTTCTCCTGTCTATTGCTGCACTACACCGCATCCAGGTTCCGGAGAAAGCCACAATCGACTCTCTACGTACTCAAATCACGGAGCATCTGTTATCTGGATACTGCACTCAATTTTCCGACCCCCATCCTCCCATATCTCTTCGTGTAGTGTTACCGGATTGTACGGATGTCTGCAATAAGTGGCTAGGAAGCAAGCTTGATACCGACATACAAGTGCATATATTGACCACAATCTATGGAAGCAAAATTTCTCTGAACTCTTTGCGTCGAGTTTTGAATACCTTGAAAGTCCAGCATGAAGACGGGGACAGCATTGGCCAGTTACACAGAAGATTAAAGCGTCACATCACTGATTTGCGCAGGGGAAAAAAAAGTTGAACATGCCCGAGACCAAGAACGTGCAGCACGCACAAAATATGATGAACAACTCAACTCCATACGCAAGCTCTGGCCGCAACTCATACCCCAGTCGACAAAAAATAAAAGATTGAACATGTTCCGAGACCAGACAGGTTCCGAGGCATTATCCACCTTCACCTGTGCTTCATGCGCCGAGTCTGTTTTGCTGCGTTCTCATTGTTCATTAGATGTTGGTGACTCTCGCTTCGATTTGAATGTTCTGAAGCGTCCGGATCTGGGGGCCGACGAGTCCAATCTACTCGACCGCTACAAGTGGCTGCACCCAAACTGTGTTCCTCCACCTATGCCTTACGATGAGGGTCCTCTACACGACCTGCTTTTAGATCCAGCTGGTGTTTCATTCCCAAATGACGGTGGCCCAGCTACTCTCTCTGTATGCAAAACTTGTCATTCATTTTTGAGGAAGAAAAAGATACCCCCCTTGTCTTTGGCTAACAGGACATATCTTGGACCTGTTCCGCCCGAACTGCAGGACTTGACCATGATAGAGGAGGCCATGATTGCGCGTTGTCGGTCAAAATGCTGGATAATCCAACTCAGAGAGGAGAATCAGGATCTTGTTCTTCAAAGTATCCAGCACGGCATTAAAGGACATATCATCGTCTATCCTCAACAACCATCCAAGGTCGCCGACATTCTCCCACCGTCTATCGAAGAAATAACTACACCTGTCTGTGTATTGTTCGTTGGCTCTTCTGCTCCAACTCCGGAATGGCTCCGTGAATATGCAAAACCCTTAGCTGTGAGCGCCGCAAGGGTTCGCGCTGCACTTCAATGGTTGAAACAGCATAACCCGCTTTACCAAGACATTACAATCAATGAGGAATGCCTTCAACAACTTGAACAGAATCCTGTTTTGCCGTTCAATGTTGAGCATATTCAATCCACGTCCGCGAACGAGGCAGCTACTTCTCGATATGACCCCATTCATGTTCCTGATCCCTCAACGAAACCTGATGATTCCGTCCCATTCCAAAGTATTGTCATCACCAACGTTGATTGCCACGCTTCCTCAAATGAATTGCGTGCCGCGGCACTCCGTCATGTTAAGAAAAGAGGAGGTGGTTACATTCAAATACCTCATGATCATGAACCAGAGAACGAGTTTCGAAAGGACAGCCTACTATTTCCGCTGATATATCCCACGCTCTTTCCATATGGTATAGGTGGTCCTAATGATTCGAAACGAGCTGTCCCTGTATCTTTGAAACGCCACGTCAAGCATCTTCTCAACCTATCAGACCGTAGATTCCAAGAGCATCCCTCCTTTTCATTCACTGCATTCAATATCCTACAGTGTCATGAGATGCTGTTACACACTAGCTTGAAGGTCAAACGGGCAAATTTTGAGTCTGTTGCCTCGCAGTTTGCTTCTGTGTCCCCTGAAGTCGTCAAGAGTGTCTCTGAACGTGTGGCAAGCGGTGAATCCCCTGTACCAAAAAACGCGGAAGAGCGTAAGGTCATGAGTTTACTGAAGCAGGTCAATGGTGTTGCTGCATCTGTTCCAGGCTCCTCCGCTGCCCGTGTCGCGATGCGAAATGAAATTCGTGGGCTCATGATTGAAAAGGGGCTTCCCAGTTTCTACATCACAATCAACCCTGCAGATGTATGTAATCCAGTGGTCAAGTTCCTCGCAGGGGAGGAAATTGACATCGACGCACTACTTCCCGAGGATATTCCTAACTATTGGGACCAATCTGTTCTTGTTGCAAAAAATCCAGTGGTTGCAGCCCGTTTTTTCAACTTGTACATGAAAGCATTTATTACAACACTTCTTGGCTATGATCCCGAGCATAAAGACCTGGAAGGTGGTGTTCTCGGTGTCGTCAAAGCATACTCTGGTTGTGTCGAAGCTCAAGGTCGAGGAACGCTTCATTGTCATATGCTAGTTTGGGTTGAAGGTGGTTTGAACCCAAATGAAATCAAACAAAGAGCACTGAGCACCGCTGAGTCGGATATCGAATTTGGCAGGCGGCTGCTGCCCTTTCTGGATGACACCATCTCCAATTCAGTGCCAGGGGTTCCAGATGCAAGTTTAAATGTGCCTTCAGATAACCACCATCCGTGTTCTGTCCGTGGGATGCCGGTTGATGAGGGTTCAATTTCACCAGAACGACAGAAGGATCTCGCCAATGTTGTATCACAATGTCAAATCCACGTACATTCAAAGACCTGTTTTAAATACTGGCATGGACCACCCCAACCAAAAACGTGCCGCTTTGACATGCACGAGGATAACTTCCGTGCTATGAGCTCGTTTGACGCAGAAACAGGGGAAATTTGCTTGCGATGTCTGGATGGCCTCGTTAACAATTTCAACGCTACAATGCTGGAGGCCATACGATGCAATATGGATATTAAATTCATTGGGTCTGGTGCTTCCGCCAAAGCCATCCTGTACTATATCACCGACTACATAACGAAATCTCAGCTGAAGACTCACGTTGCCTTTGCCATGCTTGAGCTAGCGGTGAGAAAATTAGGAGAATTCAACCCGCTTCTGGACGACAAGACCACTCGCGCTAAAAAATTACTTCAGAAGTGCGCATATGCCATGATTTCGCAGCAAGAGCTTTCAGCGCAGCAAGTTGCTTCCTATCTCCTTGACTTTGAAGACCACTTTACAAGCCATTCGTATCGAAATTTTTACTGGACATCATTTGAGAGAGTGATCAACACAGAGGATCCGAGTCCCGAATGTTATCCTGCAAAAGGTACAGTCAGTCCACCAGAAAATAATGACAATGACCCGATAACGGACCGCGACGACACCGAAAATGAATCTGTTGCTGATTTTGAGTCAGATCCACTGTTTCTCAACGATCTTCTGGACGAACAGGACCTTGAACAATCAGCCGAGGTGGGAGATGCCAATGAAGAGATACACGTATCTTTTGACAGGACTGGAAAACTTGTGCGTGGTGGCAATCAATTGGAAGATTACAGGAGACGTGGTACCCAACTGGATGAAGTCTGTGTGTGGGACTTCATCTCCCGAGTTGACAGAGTTAGCAAGTCTTCCGACCGCCGAACACATCGGTCAACATCTGAGAATGAACATGATCAAGAAATGGAATTGTTGGGGGTATTCGACAATGATGCTGAGGACGCGGTCGAAAATGACGATGATGGTGAGTCTATGATGACCTCGGACTCTTTCAAACGACCCCGAATTCCACTACTCAACGGGCACGACCAAGAGAAAACCCATATCCTCCGAGTTCGTTCGCCAGATGATGCCCTTGTTCCAGTGCCAATCGGGCCAGGCATCCCGAGGCGAGACAAACCAGAGGTATATGCACGGTACTGCCGATTGATGTTGATGATCTTTTTCAAGCCATGGCGACGTGCAACTGATCTGAGGACCAGGGGTCAATCATGGGAGGATGCATTTACCTTATTTACACTGACCTGCTCCCCCGAAATCAAGTGTAAGATGGATAATATGCAGATACTACATGAGTGCCGAGACAGCCGCGACGATCATTTTTCTGAACGGCGCTACCTTGCCAGACGTGCGGTGAAAGAGGTGCGGCGGGGACGGAACCATGAAGACTCTGATGACTTCTGCGCAGAGGACGTGACCGAGGAAATGATTCTTGATCATCTGGAGGCAATTACTGACCGATTTTCTATGAAGAGAGCAGCAGCTCACGAGGCAATACTAGAATGTGTTGACTACGCAGAACAAGCTGGCTTGTACAATATTCCAAACACCGTACCTGCCTCAGCTATGGAGACAGAAGACGAATCTCAACACAATGGTACTCATCTTGTGAACGATACATATCTTGAAGATGTTTGGCAAAAGACCTACGATGACCGGCGTGAAGCTTCAAAGAAAAGTGCAGCTTGTGAAGCAGCAACGGCTCGCTCACCTACAAGGGATGATCGAGGACCTCCTTTGATGAATGACGGATCTGCTTTCCGTAATGCTTTATCTTCAACAGACAAAACTCCCGAAATTCGCCAGGATGTTTCAGCGTCCGAACCTGTCACAGACATTGACATAGAAGCCCACGTGCGTAAATGGACACTCAACAGAGAACAGGCGCAGGCTTTCAGAATTATAGCCCGTCATAGTCTTGAGAATCGACCCGATCAGTTGAGAATGCTACTTGCTGGTCCCGGCGGCACCGGAAAATCTCGGGTGATAGATGCGTAGCGGTATTTTTTTGCTCTTAGAGGCCAAAGCCGACGACTACGTCTTGCAGCGTTTACCGGGGTAGCCGCCAGGAACATCAAGGGAATGACCCTACACTCAGCACTCTGTTTGAAACAACGTTCCAATGGAACATCGCAAAACAGGACACGGAAGGATCTTACTGCAATGTGGGAGGGAGTTGACTACCTTTTTATTGATGAAGTCTCGATGGTCGGGTGCTCGTTGTTGCTGCAGGTCAGTCAGGCGTTGATCGAAGCCAAAGGAAATACGGCACTGTTTGGTGGAGTGAACATAATTTTTGCAGGTGATTTTGCACAGTTACCTCCTGTGGGCATGAAGAGTCTCTACGCGAACATTGCTACGGACATTGAGAGCGCATCAAGCAAAAAGGGGCAACAGAATATACTCGGTAAATTGCTGTGGTTGTCTGTCAAGACGGTCATAATTCTCAAGACAGTTGAACGGGTCAAACGGAAAAGGAATGAGCTCACGGGTGACTTGGATGAAGAAGATCCCGAAGCCACCCGATTTTTGGAACTACTCAGTCGGCTTCGGAAAGGGAGATGCACAGACGACGATTTTGACTTGCTGAATTCACGATTGATCACGAATCTACAACCAGACTGGGGCCAACCTGAATTGCTACATGTACCTATAATTGTATCATCAAACGAGTTAAAGGATGCATTGAACGAGAAAGCGGCACAAGTGTATGCTGCCAGAACCGGGAATCATTTGAATTGGTATCATGCGAAAGATGCGAGAAGCGATGGAACACTGATCAAAGATATTGGACTGCAGGAACACCTCACTTATAAATTGCACTCCGGAGAGACAAGCTATCGTCTCGGTCGACTCCCTCTAGCACTGGGAATGCCAGTTATGATCACCCAGAATTTTGACGTTCAGAATGGGATTGTGAATGGTTCAACAGGGACAATCAAAGAGATACGGTACACTGTAAACGATATGTTCAGTCATGCATTGTATACATACCAGACATGACAGGACCTGCATTGCCAAACTTCCCTCCAAAACACGCCGCGATCATGGCAGAAACTGTGGACATGAGGTTCATCCATCCTGATTCGGGCAGGAAATGCTTGATAAAGAGAACGCAGGTGCCTCTAGTCCCGGCCTTCACGATGACAGCACACAAAGCACAAGGCAAAACAATGGATACCGTTATCATGGATCTGGAAAGCACAAGTGGAACAGAATCACCGCACGTTATGCTGTCACCGGCCACATCTCTTTCTGGAGTCTATATTCTGCGGGCATTCAAGAAGAAAGTGATTCAACGCCGTCCAAGTCAAGATGTCCGTGAGGAGTTCCGCCGGATGGACATGCTGTACCACCAGACCATAATGCGGTATGGGACAGCAGAGGAGGCAGCAGAAGCCCAGAAGTATTTGGTCAACAGTTTCTCGGCCCAGGCTCTGCCGAATCTTGATGAAACGGAGAAGGAGACTATGAATGTCGACGCGCGCCAACTGGAGCACCTGCAAAGGATGAATTCCAGGTTGATCGCCGAACCACCGCCACTGGCACAGCATGATCGGCTGTCTAGGTCTGCCTCTTCCCCCACTTGCCGATGGGCTCGAATCATGAAAGTCCCTGTAAACCTTCATTCAAGCCACGGAACCAAACGGGCCTTCCCAGAAGCAGGGCTTGATTCCATGCACAAACGAAGGCGTCGTGAACGCATCGAACGGGGATAACGTCGGTAAGGATGAAACGCTCGGAATTTTGCTCGAATATTCTGTGAATTTCTTTGGCATTCCTGCAGCAGGCCGCTTGCATTCGGAATTTTCCACGAATATTCTACACCTTTCTTTGAGATTCCCGCCACTGGCCGCTTCCCCATAAATACCGCATTCGCCATCGCCTGCCGTCGCTTCGTTCCCTTCCCACTTTCATTCACTTACCCTTCTGCCCCATCCCCCTGCTGTCCATCTCCCGAGATGAGCTCCATCACTTTGCGTCGCTGCACTGTTGACCGGAAAACCGGCAAAACAATGTACGATGTCTTAGTTGAAGAGGCCCAGGCTCTCGGAGACTCCAGCTTGAGTGCACATGGCATTGATACAACGTTCTTTCGAGCAAACCCTGATAACAAGGGCAACATCTTCTACCAAAAAGTCGATGGCACTCCTTTCGTCGCCAGTTTTATCGCCGAGGTTGGGTCTGAGGCACAGGGGACTTGGATGGCCGTGTATCCAAAGAAGTCTCCTCCTGCCCATAAACTTGTAAGTACTTACAAGTTGCACGTGTATCTAGTTAATTCACCAACAGCCCATGAACGACGGAAACTCGAAGTCTCACCGCATGGTTCTCGCCCTTCGCTGCCCCACCAGCGCCCCAGTGGAACTCCGCACGATGTTTAGAAATGGTCTCGCCACATGCGACGGCATCCGTGCCGACGACGAGAAGCATGAAGCGGATAGTGGCGAGGTACGTATCATTGTCATTTTCCCGATACCATCACCCAATTCATTAATCTAGAATTTTGATGTGACCGAGTGGGTCCTCTGCGGGGAGGACGCCCAGGATGAGGACGCGGTGTTGCTCCTGCGACTTCATCCGACTTACGAGGTTCAGTCTGATATTGAGTGCTGGTCATTTTCACTGACCTTCTCTTCAGGTTCCCCCAAGTAGCGGCAAGGATTTGCCTCGCTCTCCTCGCAAGAGGATCACCAAGGTCGACTCCGCAGCTCAATCGGACCAGGTCCCGGACGACATTATGGCTGACAGTGACAATATGGGGCCACAGATTACGGGTGCCGTTCAGCTTGTTTTTTCTTGGTCTTGTCTAACTCACTATTTTTCAGAGCGTCGAGTCAGTGATAAGTACCCTCCCAACAAACTGTCTGACCATCGGGGGCCATACTTCGCGCATGAGAAGGCCCAGCTTACCCAGCGTGACTACACGGACAGAGAAGGGAAATTGATCGCCCCTGAGGAGCTCTACGCGACACTGACTGAAGGCACACTTGTTCTCGTCATGGTCTCGCTTGCTACCTATATCATCCCAGGCCAGAAGTCGGATAAGGGTGCCCCTCTTCAGGCCAAAAAGGTATGTGCTCCCGTCTACTTCTAGAATCCATTGTCGACCAACGTCTGTTAGATCTACCATGTGTTGGTGGACAGACTCAAAGTCCTCGATCGCGGTGACGCCGAGCCCTGGGATCCACCTGTTCCTGAAATCCCGGAAGCTCGTACGTATACGTACTCCCCTATGACTCCTCAGCGCAGGGGCAGGGACGATGCCGCCGACACTGCATTCAATACTTTCGGAACAAAATTGTCACCAAGCCCCAACAAAAGACCTAGGCGCACCGGCAATGGATCTACGTAAAAGTCTCATCGCTTACAATCTCTCCTCTTTTAGATAGTTATTTCACATACCAGACCAACTCATAGCACGCTCTTTAGTCATTTGGTAGATTACCATCCAGTTTAATCACATTTTGTTCGTTGTGTCTCTTTTAAAATCTTTCCTCCCGGTAGCGGGCCGTGCCGCTTGTCGGCCTTACCTGCTTTATTCTCCAATACGGCCCCCAGATCCTGCAAGTTGCCTGATCTTTGGACTCGGTCTCTGAAGCACAAGTGGAATCACCCAGCAGGAGTTGAGTGGCCCTCAGGTGTGGGTGCCACAGTTGCTTGACCATTCTCCAATGCAGCCTCCAGATGCTCCAGGTTCCTGATTGTTGATATTGGTCTCTGAAGGATGTTTCCAAGCCCCTGCATATGTCCTGCAAGATCAGGGTGGCGCTCAGGTGTGTGTGCCACAGCTGCTCGCTTTATTACTCTCCAAGCCCTGCAAAATCTGGGTAACCCTCAGATGTGTGTACCACCACCACTTGACTATACTCCAATGCAACCTCCAGATCCTGCAGGTTGCCTGGTCCTTTGCATTTGTCTCAGAATGAGCTTGCCAACTTCTGAAGTTGTTCTGGACTGCTTCCAAGTAACTGCACCAAAGTCTGTGTGCAAATTCTTCAGTTTCCCAGGATATTCCTCCAAATGTCTAAAACTCACTGTAGATTGGAGTCCTTCATCATTTACTGTGTTCTCCCTGCTTGACTCTTGTTGTTCAACTTGTTCTATTCCCACACGAGCATTATCCTTCCTTGGCTACCAAAACCTCTGCACTCACAGGTCCAGGATCTGAAGCTTGATCTGATTTATACATGGTTGTTGCTCTCTCCTCTGCCATGGCCAAGTCAGAACACGACAGCTCGGGAAAAATGTGCACTTAGCTGTCAATGATGCCTTGAATATGGGAATTTCTCCCCAAACTGCTCCTCCTTATATACGTTGCTCAGCCGTTCTCCATCAAAGATGCGGGTTTACATCTCTCATCTGTCAGTCAAAGATGTCCGTGGACAGCGGGACTCCAGGATTTATCCCTATCAGTATGGTTCCTGTCAAGATTACTCCCATATGTATTTGGAGCCAGGGATTGGAATGTACCTGCTAGTTCAAATGTCTGGATTATTTGAATGATTTTCGTTTGTACGTGGATCATGAGAACAAGCAGTGCACAATGTCCGCCGGTTCTAATTTGGTTCCAATGCACTATTTTTCCTGGCACGAGAGTTTAACAGCAATTGTCGAAGCTGTTCAACAACTCACACAGCTCCGCAGGATCACGCAATCTTAACATTGGACTTTGAGAGTTTCTACAAAGATAAAAGGGCAGCTTCCACCAAATTTTCGACAGAACCCCCTCCATACCAGTTCAACAGTCTTTTGGTCATCGACCCTTGCATCGACCTGATTAAAAAAATCTCGTTGACGGTATATGGAGGGGTTCTGCAGAAGTTTAATGCAAGTCTGCCCTTTTATCTTCGTAGAAATACTCGAAGTCCAACGCTAACATCATAGGGGCTGTGAGTGAGGTGTCGAACAGCTCTGACAATTGCTGAACTTCCGCACAGGGACACAGCAAATCACTACCAGATAAGGCTGCTGTGGTGGCATTGGAACCAAAATTAGAATCGGCGGAAATTATACACCACCGGTTCTTACAATCACCGGACAAATGAAAATCATTCAAATAATCAGACACCCGCACTACTGTACTATTTCAACCAAGTCTTCACATAATGCGTAACACAGGCCGCTGAACTGAAGACTTTTGGTCGCCGTAACACGTAACAGAGACTTTTCAAGCCCAAATAGGCCTAAAAACCGTCAAAAAACCGGTCTGGCACATGCCGGACTTCCATTTATGGCAATTATTGATCGTATTTGTCAGAAATGAAGACTTGCGGTAATGTGTAACATGGTGTGAAGACTTGGTCGAAATAGTACAGTAACAGGTACAATCAATCCCGGGCTCCACACCGGAATCCTGACAGGAGCCATACTGATAGGAATAGATCCTGCAGTCTCGCTGTCCACAGACATCTTTGACTGACAGATGAGAGATGTAAACCCACTTCTTTGATGCAGAACAACTGTGCGACATATATAAGGAGGAGTGTTTTGAGGCAAATTCACATATTCAAGACATCAGCATCAACCTGTAAGTGCACATTTGTCCGGAGTTGTCATATTCTGACCTGGCCGTGGCAGAGGAGAGAGCAACAACCATGGATAAGTTAGATCAAGCTCCAGATCCCGGGCCTGTGAGTGCAAAGGTTTTGCCAGCCAAGGAAGGATAATACTCATGTGGGAACAGACAACAAATCAAGTAGAAGAGTCAAACGCGAAGGACACAGTAAATGATGAAGGATTCCAATCTACAGTAAGTTTTAGACAGTTGGAGGAATATCCTGGGAAACTAAAGAATTTGCATGCAGACTTCGGTACAATCTACAGTGAGTTTTAGACAATTGGAGGAATATCCTGGGAAACTGAAGAATTTGCACACAGAGTGTGGTGCAGTTACTTGGAAGCAATCCAGAACATTTTCAGAAGTTGGCAAACTCATTCCGAGACAAATACAAAGAATCAGGCAACCTGCAGGATCTGGAGATTGCATTGGAGTATAGTCAAGCAGTGGTGGCGCACACACCTGAGGGTCACCCAGATTTGGCAAGACGACTCCAGGACATGGCAACATCCTTCAGAGACCGATATCGAAGATTGGGCAACCTGCAGGATCTGGAGGTTGCATTGGAGAATGATCAAGTGGTGGTGGCAAACACACCTCGAGACCACCCAGACCTTGCAGTGCGACTACATGGCCTAGCAGCCTCCTTCAGAGACCGATATCGAAGATTGGGCAACATGCAGGATCTGGAGGTCGCATTGGAGAATAATAAAGCAGCCATTGCACACACACCTGAGGGCCACCCAGACCTTGCAGTGCGACTCCGGGGCCTGGCAACATCCTTCACTGACCGATATCGAATATCAGGCAACCTACAGGATCTGGAGGCTGCTGTGGAGAATAGTCAAGCTGCTGTGGCACACACACCTGAGGGCCACCCAGACCTTGCAGTGCGACTCCATGGCCTGGCAGCATCCCTCAGTGACCGATATCAAAGATCAGGCAACCTGCAGGATCTGGAGGCCGCATTGGAGAATATTCAAGCAGCTGTTGCACATACACCTGAGAACAACCCAGATCTCGCAGGACGTCTCCAGGCCCTGTCAGTGCAATTCAGCGACCGATATTACAGATCAGGAAACATACAGGATCTCGAGGCTGCACTGGATAATGCTCAAGCGGCTGTGGCGCACACACCTGAGGGCCACCCCAATCTTGCAGAACATATCCAGGGCTTGGCAACATCCTTCAGAGACCGATATCAACGATCAGGGAACTTGCAGGATCTGGAGGCTGCATTGGAGAATAGTCAAGCAGCTGTGGCACACACACCTGAGGGCCACCCAACTCTTGCTGTGCGATTCCACAGCTTAGCAGTATGCTTCAGAGACCGATTCCGAAGATTGGGTGACCTGCAGAATCTGGGGGCAGCATTGGAGAATAGTCAAGCAGCAGTGGCACACACACCCAAGGGTCACCCAGATCTAGCAAGACATCTCCAGGACTTGGCAGCATCCTTTAGAGACCAATATCAACAATCTGGCAACCTGGAGGATCTGGAGGCTGCACTAAAACATGCTCAAGAGGCTGTGGGACAGACGCCTAAGGGCCACCCAGCTCTTGCAGGACGTCTCCAAGATCTCTCAGCATTTTTCAGTGACCAATTCAGAAGATCAGGTAATCTGCAGGATCTAGAGGCTGCATTGGAGAATGAAAAAGCAGCTGTGGCACACACACCCGAGGGTCACCCAGATCTAGCAAGACGTCTCCAAGCCCTCGCAGCATCCCTTAATGATCGATATCGACGATCAGGCAACTTGCAGGATTTGGAGGCTGCACTGCAGAATGGTCAAGCAGCTGTGGCACAGACACCTGAGGGCCACCCAGCTCTTGCAGGACGTCTTCAGGGCCTTGCAGGATCCTTTAGTGACCGATACCGACGATCTGGCAACCTGGAGGATCTGGAGGCTGCACTGAAAAATGCTCAAGAAGCTGTGGCACACACTCCTGAGGACCACCCATATCTAGCGGTGTATCTCCACGATCTCGCAAGATCTTTCAACGACCGATATCGAAGATCCGGCAACCTTCAGGATCTGAACGTTGCACTGGAGAATGTTCAAGCAGCTGTGGTGCATACTCCTGAGGGCCACCCAGATCTTGCTCTGCGACTCCATGCCTTGTCAGTCTTGCTCAGAGATCGATTCCAAAGGTCAGGCAACCTGCAGGATCTGGAGGTTGCAACAAAGAATAGTCAAGCAGCTATTGTACACACCCCTGAGGGCCACCCAGACCTTGCAGTGCGACTCCGAGCCCTTGCAGCATCCTTTGGCACCCAATACCGACGATCAAACAATCTGCAGGATCTGGAGGCTGCCCTGGAACATGTTCAAGCAGCTGTGTCACTCACACCTGAAGGCCATCCAGAACTCACTGGATGTCTTCAGGACCTCGGAGTATTCCTCAACGACCGATATCAACACTCGGGCAACCTGCAGGATATTGAGAACGCCCTTTCCAATTTTGCGGCATCATTTAAAAGTACTACTTTAAATCCTGTGATTTCCTGGGAATATGCATTGTACTGGGCCTCCGTGGCCAAGTCACATAAGCCCACCCAAATGCTGGAGGCTTATTCTGCTGCATTCCATCTATTGCCTGATATCCTTTGGATTGGCACTCCCATATTTGCACGTCAAGATGCGAACAGAAGAATCAATATTGCACAGGCCACCTCTGATGCAGTCAGTGCCTGTATTGATTTGGCCTGTTTTCCTCTTGCCATTGAGCTCCTGGAACAAGGGTTGGGAACCTCATTCCAACAACTGTTACAACTCAGACCCAACATTGACTTGCTTCCTCAGGATTATGCCACTGAGCTGCAGTACCTTTCTGCGGAGCTTTACAGCGGGACTGCTCACAATCCCCAGAAGATTGCTGCTGACAGAAATGCCTTGCTTCTAAAGATTCAACAGCTGCCTGGCCTTGAGAACTTTCTGCTCCCAAAGCCATACACAGATCTCTGTCATGCCTCACGCTTTGGTCCCATTGTCATTCTCAATTCCCACCCAGATCATTGTGATGCAATTATTGTGCTCAATCCCAAATCAGATCCACTCCATATCTCACTAGATGTCTCAGTGGCAGGCTTGAAGGCACAAAAGAGTGTCCTCAAAGATTTGCTTCAGGACCGCAATATCAGGTCCCAAGAATCTGAGATTTTGAGGATCATGGTAAGACGGGAAGGACTGGAACTAGGCATACAAGGTTTATTGGCCTGGATCTGGACTTATGTTGTGAAACCAATATATACAGCCTTGGAAGTGGTAAGTTTTTCAATAATTTTCCTCATCTTTTAAATGATCCTGGTAACTAAATGACTTTTAGAATGGGATTATTTCTGGCCGATTGTGGTGGTGTCCAACTGGAGATTTTACAGCACTCCCTCTACATGCTGCCGACTCCAAGGATCAATTCATGCACTCATATACATCCACACTTGGCTCTCTCATTGAGGCCAACTCTAGGACACACTCGGATCACCCATCCGTTGGTTTAGTTGGCGTAACACACACCGGTCCTGGACGATACCAAGCACTCCCTGGAGTTCAACAAGAAATTACCAATATCACCACTCTTGTCAGGGACAAATACCAAATCCAGAGTCTCATCGGGGAACAGGCAACAGTTGATGCAGTGAAGGCCCACCTCCATGATTGTGCTTATATCCACCTGGCCTGTCATGGAGCACAGGACTTGGTTAACCCACCCAAAAGTTGCCTTCGACTGTATGGCGGTAAATTGGAGCTCGAGGCCATTCTCCGGATGCCACTTCCCAATGCCGAGTTCATATTTCTTGCAGCATGCCAGACAGCCAAGGGGGATACAGAATTGGTCAATGAATCATTTCATTTAGGGGGTGGGTTCCTTGCAGCAGGATTTCAAGGAGCCATTGCAACCATGTGGTCCATGTGTGATGAAGATGGACCAGTGGTTGCAGAAACTGTCTATAGCCATTTATTTGGCAGTGGTGAACGTCCTCGAGCATCCGATGCTGCAAAAGCACTGCAGCTTGCTGTTAGGAAGCTCCGAGATTCTGGTGTTCCGCATGAGCGCTGGGTACCATTTATTCACCTGGGAATCTAAAATGTGGTAGGTAATTATCTATCTACAATCACTCAAAGACTGATTCCTCCATCCTAGCTCCATTCAATAACCTTCTTTTCATGCTGTATTTACATTTCGCCTGATTCGTGTCCATTGTTCCACGTCTCCCAGTACCAAATATTATGAATGATATCTGAAGGTTGGGTTCATGTTTTGTTTGAACGGTGGGAAATTTGTTGATCAAGACCCGGCTAAGTCCAACGTCCTATGGTTTTCCTCCATATTTGTTTCCATTTTACCTTGTCCTCTCAGAGGCTTGGCAGGATGGATCTCTGTGAGGTACTCGACGTCTCTGGATTTTGTTTGATACTGACTCGAACTTCTTCTACCCAATTTTGAGCCCAAGATATTGCTCAGACATCCAGAAGGATGAATAACTTTCATGTGACAATGACTGACGTTTCATTGAGCCTATTATAACTGTGGCGATCGCAGCTCACCGAGATCTGAGCTGCATTCGCCCTGGTACGGGGATAGAAATGTTCGGTTGGAGGCTCATGTTGGAGCCAGCATATACAGTTTGGACCATCCTGAGATCCAAGTTGTCACGCATCAGGGATGTACTGTCGATGTCGAACTTGGGTTCGGTGTCGTCAACAAGCTAGTTGTCAAATTGGTTTTGCGCTTGAAAGAATTCCGAAATTGGTCCCAGTACCGTATTTTCGCCGTAGACCATTCGTAGACATGTTGAAACGATCATTCTGAGCTCAAGAAAGGGTTAGACCAGCATGTGCGGCCAACATGCGGCCTATTGCTCACCAAAACAAGTCAAGACCCATAAAAAAACCGTGTATTGAATCTAATTGAAATCCTATCACTCAACATGTGTACTCATTTCCGAGGCTGACTAACCATTTTGAGAGATTCTCGCAATTTTCCTGGGGTCCCGGCCCTAAAGCGGGATGTCCCGCGGTGGTACGCTCTTTTCCTTTCCTTTTCTTCCAGTTCTGAATTCCTTCGACGATCTTTACTTCCGGGAAGTCAAAAGCACTGGAGGTGACTTTTGGGAGCCGCCCTCTTCTCAGCTTCCTCAGGTCCTTCCCCTTCATGCTCCTACACTTGAACTTTGATTTCGACTGTCAGGCCACCCACGATTTCTTGGATATGTATCCAGAGATCTGGGATACAATTCTCAATCGCGCCTATTGACGTCCATTTTCGGACCGCGCCAGGGAACTCGCGCGTAGATCAAAATTACGAAATATCTCGAGGACACTTGCATTTTCCCTCCCGCCCATCGCGGGAGATTACATTCATATCACACGCCGTCGAGCCTCCTCCGTGCCGTCCGGAGCCCAACATTCTGAATCACTTTACAATAAGAACAATTGACGCGGCGACGTTTGGTGGTCTACTCAGATGTCGCGCCCTCCGCCGCTCCTTCCACGTTTCAAATACCACGCGGGTATGTGAGCGTTGATTTAGAGCGCTCATCTCCAATTGTGTGCGCCCATCGGGACGCGGATCTCGCATTGTTCGAAGCTCGACTCTGCCGGTACGCGTCACCGATATGCTCCTCTAACCGAGTCATTCTGATTTCCCATTGTCCGAGCCTGCGTGGGAGAGAACGCGATGGCCAAAGAGGCGGAACCCGATGTCCTCCGGGACAGTCACTGGATTCCGAAGTTTATTCTTCTTATTGTGAACGGGATCCGTGCTATGCACCACCAACCTCCCGTCAAATCGTAGTTCCGGTCAAGCTCCCCTCAGCCCAGAGACACTCCAAAACCGGGATCCGCGCCTCTGTCTGCAGCGCAAGTGAATCGCCCAGAACGATATATATATCGGCCCGATTCAGACAATACTTACTTCCGATGTTCTTTAGCTCGTGTCCATGCCAAGCCCGATAATAGAAGCACTTCTCCGATCCGCATCCGCATCTATGTATAATCCCGCACGGGGCGCCCTTTTGTCTGCGGGGCGGCCATCACTTTCCTTATTGTGAACCGTGGGAGCGCCGCTCATTGTCCGCGCCGGGTGCTGCCACCCGTCAGGCCCAGGCTAGGCACGCCCGCGCAATTGTGAAGCCCAGCACTCGTCGCAATTGTGCAGCGCAGGACAATTGCGCGCCGCGGTATAAAAGGGCGCCCGCAGCGTCCTGTCCTGCAGTTCAGCCTTGCCTAGCCTCGCCTTGCCTTGCAACCGAACGCCCGTGCCTCCGCGCTACCCTCGCCCTCGCCCGCACCCGCACCCACCCCACACCCGCACCCCATACCACACGCAATGGACGCCTTCGCCACCATCGTCTCGTACTTCGTCCCCGCGCAGGTCTCGGACCAGCCGGACCTGCCCCCCGTCGACGCCGACAAGTCGAGCGGCTCGAGCGGCTCGTGCGTCGTCGCCTAGCCCCGCCCGGCGCCCGCATACCCGCCGCTCCCATAATACATATACCGCGTCATCACCCGTGAGCCTCCCGTATCCCCGCGAATTGTAGAGCCTGACGACCCGGATGTGTCCAGTAGCATCATCATCTGTATCACCCCCTCATCCTCATCCTCATCCTCATCGTACCACACCCACCCCACCTTTCCTCTCCTTACCTTATAATTATGCTGGAAAATGTCGGTCAGAGGGCAGCGTTCATCTCCCTCCCTACTACATACATACATACACTCTCTATCATTATATTCGTTCGATTTCTTGTCCGCGGCGGAATTAATTAATTAATACACTCTGGTCTACTTGCGTGTCTAATCTTTGACTGTGTGGATATCCGATTGTTGTGCTTATTACTTATCACTTGCCTGAAATCGGCGATTTCGAGGATGGGTCTGGCGCCCTCGCCGGGAGCTAATTACAGGCAGGAGAACACCCGCGCGCGGATTCAGACAGAGGCGGCGTCGTCCCTCGAGGGAACACCACCCGACACAATAAGCGTCGAGCCACAATAAGAAAATTAATTGATGGGAGCCCGCTTTCGCCGCAGACAAAAGAGCGTGTCGTCGGCAGAGGGCAGAAAGCAGATGGGGAGGCGCAGGCGGGGCTTACGCGCGCGGCGGGTGCGAATCGGATATGGGTGCCGACCGTCCATGCACCTCGAGGTCTCCGCGCGAGTGCAGACGCCAAACAATCTATGCGCGGGGAAATCAAAGAATGAGCCTTACGAGGGTTGTCCCGCCGAACGCGTCGCAGAGAGATCGGAAAGAGGTCTGGGCGACCCGGCCAAAAAAAGAAGAAGAAAACGAGGCCAGACCAGCCGTTTTGCGCACCAAAGAGCCACCTCTCGCTCTCGCTCCCGTGGATGACGCATCAGTCCCGCCCACGGTCCACGCCGTCGCCTCAATCAGGCAGCCGGAGCTCCTTCCGGTCTGCCTGATTCACACCAGCTCGCGTTAAAGAACAAATCTATATCTCGACCAGCGTTCCGCACTACAAGAACATCAAAACGACGGTAGAGACAGCCGTGCCCGCCAAGACGGCATAGCCCGTCTGGTACACGCCCTTGATGGTCATGACTGGCGGCGTCACATAGCATCAGCTCCAATACCACTCGGTATCAGTAAAGAGACGCACATTTGCCCAGATCCCACGAGAGGTGGCGGATGCCGTTGAGGCTGTGGAAGGCGAACGGCGCGGCGAGGAGGGCCTTGCCGGCGTACTTGGCGGCGTCGGGGAGGCCCGCGACGAACTCGACGACGTGCACGCTGTCAAAGGTGCCTGGCGCGACGAGGTAGGCGAGGGAGAAGCCGTAGAGCACTGCGACGGGCGGTGAGGGGTGGCATGGGAGAAGAGAGAGGAGGAAGGGACGCACGGGCGCTGAGGGCTGCGCCGGTGCCGCGATTGGCGATGGACGCGATCCAGGTGAGCTGCGGCTGGTAGATGGTAAAGTGCGGGCTCGAGGGGCGGAGGAGACGCTGTTTGTTCAGGATGTCGACGGACGCGGAGGGGGGGAGCGATTCGGTCTGTACGGTCCTACGATCTGTGAGCTTATGAGGGCTGGATTTGGCTTGTGGATGCTCACCGTTTTGCGAAAGAGGTGCGGATGAGGGATTGGTTACGAGCTGAAGAAAAGAGTGAGTGAGGCTGTGGATTGAGGTAGTTGACGGCGAACCAAGGCTGGGTGAGAAGAGCGTCTTTCGCAGCGGTGAGCCCAGGCCAACGGCGCGAGTGGACAGCATGGTGGGAGGGAGAATGTCGGGGTCGGCAAGCTGAGATAAGCGGGGCACGTGAAGATCAATGATCCGGCGTGTTCCGGCTCTTCATACCCACCTGGAACGGAGCATCGATCATGTTTTGCACTTGCCGTTTCCACTTGGCGGCCGTATTTTTGAACCTAGCATCCGGAACCCAGCTCAGGCCCCGGGAAGCTCCACCAAAGGATGGTCCCCAAATTTCCTCAAATCCAGCCTCAAAAAGCCACTCGTCGAGGTCGTTTGGGGCCTGAAAAAGCCACTTTCGGACAAGGGTAGTCACGTGAAATTCAAATTTTCGCCCAAATAATCGGGAAAAAAATCTCCGGTGCACCAGGCAACGCAGAAATGTGGGTGGCACACCGGCGCAATTGATTTAGTACTCGTAGTCTGGCCAAGTGGTTAATTATATTTCTGCTCTTTCGCCAGGTCACTACCACTGCAGTGCTGAGTTCGGTTACTTCCTGTCCCATTTTTTTGTCAAGTCAGACCTCAAAAAGCCACTTCTCGGACAAGACCACTCAAATTTCAGTCTCAAAAAGCCAAATTTTGGACAGCAAAATCGCAAATTTTCGGCCTCAAAAAGCCACTTTTGCGGACCATCCTTTGGTGGAGCTTCCTGGGGCCTCCCAGCTCGGGAGATGCTTCAGCGGTGGGATCTACTTGAATCTGATGCAGTGGCGGCCCCAGTGCCGCAGCGATCTCCGCCTGACAAACTAGCGATTCGAACAGACTGCCCTCTTCCGTGGCGCGTTCATGGTACGCAGCCGATTTACGCTTGAAAATCCATGAAGGTGTAATAGCTCTCTGGATCACCACTCACCACTGACTCCCTGGCTGACGGTCAGCCAGACTACGATATTTTGGTGGCCGCGAACAATTGCACAGATGCCATCGACACCCTCGAATGCCTCCGGCAGGTTCCCTTCGAGGACTTGGGTGCAACTGTGAACCGCACGACCATTTTCCTGTTCGAGCCCTCGTGTCGATGGAGATGTCATTCAATGCAGAACCCACTTATCTCCGTTTCCAAGGGATTATATGCCAAGGTGATTTTAGTATGTGGTTTTGCGAATACGACTGATAATAGAAAGATTCACATTATGACTGGAGACTCCCGATGACAAAGGAGCGCAAGTCAGTCGCCTGACCAACTGAACCTCATAGCTTATAAGAATTCCCAGCGAATTTTCCTTCTCAACTACCACCATAACGGGATTCACGGTCTCCCTCACACTGCGCTCCGCGTCAAACAAATTTTCATCTCATCTTGCAGGACCAACGACGAGTCCTTGGGTTATGTATATTCCAAGTAGATGTTCGTTTCCTTTTGCTCTCCACCAACTAATTTTCGCGTTAGCTATCTCCCGAGCAGCACCCCCGCACAGATCGGGAACAATTCGCAGCTTTACCCGGACGATCCTCGTAGTGGCCTGAGTTATATCTATTATCTGTGACTGGCTAGTGGGCCACACTAGGTAGTGGGCCACTTGGCCACTAGTGAGACAGGACCTCCTGAAATGTTCGAGTTTGGGATTTGGGGATGGAATGGGACCTCCAATGACGGTTCATACCGTTTTTCAACCGAAAGTGATGTTCGGGTCAAAAGTTATGGCACGTGCACTATCGGCCGAAGGGCTCCGACCGCTGTTTTCTTGCTGTTTTCTTCTCCCCCTCGCTCTTTCTCTGCCAGTTCTTCGTATTTCGACAACTTCCTGGCCTCATTCTACTCGCACAATGCAGACCTTCAATTCCTGATAGAATATGGGGCCCATTCACACCACACACTCTTGCTATGGCGCAGATACACCTCGGCTTCAATCCGGAGTGCCCCAGGCTGGCCACGTCCCCAGCGCGCGACCCATTCACGCTATGGGTCTAGGATTTGGCAAGGGTTTTTGAAATTGGGCATAATACAGCTTGGTGTGTCCTCCTACTTTTTCTTCCTTCAATATCCTTCTCACTGCTGTCCTTTATCCC
This sequence comes from Mycena maculata, assembly GCA_029448575.1. Lineage (NCBI taxonomy): Eukaryota > Fungi > Basidiomycota > Agaricomycetes > Agaricales > Mycenaceae > Mycena > Mycena maculata. Next base: position 246,375 of record JARJLG010000034.1, on the reverse strand, counting down.
AAACCACCCAAATTCGGTGCCCGAAACATTTGAATTTTCTTTGGGAGCTAGAGACATCCCGGAATGAGGGTGGGGGTCCTGGTATGTCGGAATGCTTCATTTAAAACGATATGTCTCTGATTTTGGGCCACCACAGCTGCTGATCCTGACGAGGCGCCTGGGTAGTCCAGGATCTGCAATTCCGCCGGTTCCGCTGCCATCTCAGGCATATTTTTTTTGGCCATCTCATCGCTTCTATGTGGGGGGCAACTACACCAAATCCTCCCTAGTACTTCCCTGTATCATTCCTGAACAAATCGGCCGCCAGTTTGGGCTTGCGAAACTCAATTTGACGGGTGGCCCGCTAGCTAGTATTTGCATCTGTTGGGGGTACCGGCGGAAAGAAATTCACCGGTCAATCAACACCCCATCTAAATTCGTGGAAATGGTCTTGAACCATTTGCAGGATACCTGCCTTCATTCCACCACACAGTCGATTGTACAGGGACAGTATGGCCTTCAAGAACTAGCGATGAATCCTACGGTGGCCCGGTACCCGGTCATTGATAATATCAACTTCAATTTCTTCCCTAGGGGTCGCCGTTCGATACCGGCACCGCAAATGCAAATAAATTCGCGTATGTGGTCTGAATTTCCTTCTGTACTGGCTATTGAATAGATCCAGACCGCAATTCAAGCGCTTCCAGGGTGTCATCGGCGCACGGCGGTTCTTCCCTCAACACGCATCCGCCACCCAGAACTGTGGAGTTGGTGTTTGTGGGGGCATTATTGTCCCAAAGCTCCAGCTGAACCAAATGAATACTCTCAGTGAACAAACGCCAAAAATCAACCCCGATCCTCGGTTCCTTCCACGGCAGCGACCTTCCCATCTGGTTTCCCTCGGATGAGGCAACGGACACGCGCGGCATCGGCGCAATGAGTACATTCATGACATTGCTCTTTTTTTTTTCAAATCCTAGCGTCAATGTTAATAACAACCTCGATCCCAACCCCGCTTCGGATTCGAGCAAATTCAACACTGCAATCTCGTGGTCCAAATGGAACACCCCGTCTTCAACAAATGGGTCCACTTCTCTAATGTTGTGCTGAGGACTTCCTTATCGACGCGATGCAGTTCGTGTATGAAATTCTTCTGTACGCGGCTGAGGAGAACGCTTGAGATCCCGTACTTCATTTAATTACATTGCTCGTACGTTCTTTAATTTCTCGTCCTAGCACAATTGGTTTCCGCGTGGGTATTGTTGAATAAGCAGTCTTTTCGGCGATCTCGGAGACGTTAAATCTTAAGTTTGCGGTGCCGTCTCTGACTATTATTTCTCAGTCTGTGGTGAGCCAAATAAAAGTACCAAAAAGTTGGGGAGATAGCCTTGAATATTGGGTCGTTTCTATGCTGACAGTCTCCGAGGCCACCGAAGCTGTAGTGGAGAAATTGGGCCTCCTGCGGGATAGCAGTAGCTCCCAGATATTAGGCTGTGTGTTTCCTTAGACTTTCATGGCGCAACTTATGAAGTTTAAGTAGTGACTCAACATGAAAATGATGGGGGAAAAGTAATGTCAGTTGTTCATAGGCATGGGGTACAGTCTCTTAAATACGTATACTATGGGGTGGAGTCCTCTTTTTCTCACAGGTTCAAGGTTGGCTGCGGCGAAGAAGCCCGAGAGAAGACCAAAGTAATGGCCGAAGGATGACCGACTCTTTTTCACACAGGTTGACTGCGGCAAAGAAGCCCGAGAGAAGGCCCAAGTAATGGCCGAGGAATGACCGACGCTTTAACTCCATCCACTTCTGTCCCGCGTATACTTACGACCTCTTCCACATCACACAGCTCCTTCACTCTTCAAAATGTTCCGTCATGTAAACGGCGATCTGAAGAGGTAGATTTTGATCTGCGAACTAGATGATACGCGGTAACCAATCTCGTCGTATGACTGTCGTATGTCGGTCAGTGCTTTCGAGGGCCGGCGGATACGCACTCCTGGTAATTTGATGGTGGCAAATTATCGACACCTCAAATAACTTGAGTTTTCCGTAGCGAATGAAGTACAAAAGCCAGTGTTATCTGTACTATTATGCCCAAATGGTCTGTATTTGTACATCGTCTGGATTTCTTTTTTTCTTGCTTTTCCCTTTTGTTCTACGCCTCCGGTTTTTCTCGGAATAGACTCTCAGAGATGACTTCCATTTGCCTTTAAATCCACCAAGCTATACGAGGGCAGGAACCCATTGAAAACGACGCACCAAATCTCGGGTTATAAGTAGAACGATCACTTCCCAGTAAAACGACTTGCGACTTTGACAAGCCTCAAAAACCGCCTTTCCGCAGTCCCAAGCCTTCGATATCTTACCTGGACATACACAGGAACATAAATTCTGTACCCCGACAAGAACCAGACCCAACAGGGTACAGAAGAAAGAGAGAAACAAGAAATCAAGACCAGATGTGCAAATCCAACCATTTGGGCATAATTACCGTTCGAACCGGCGAGGCGGGACGACACAGACTCGGCTCTGAGCTAGCTCCTACTAGTAACCCCGCGACAGCGGAGCAAAGGCAATCGGTAACCGCGTGCTTGCGGGGTGGATGGATGTGTCGGTGTTTGATGAAGAAAGGAAGGGCTCCTGGATATTTATTTCGAACGGATCAAATTCCCCGATGTGGCCTGCGGCCCGCCGAAGGCAATAAAAGGCTTCTCCGTGCGTACACACTGGTGCTTATCTCGATTCGGCTCTGCTCTTGGAGTCCTCCGAAATTCGGGGCATTCGACACCGAGCCCTCTCGTTGCCTTCTCCTGAAGTTGCGTCTCCCACTGTTCAAGCTGGGAAATCGTGAACTCCAGAGAGATGTCCGCCATGTACCCATTCCTCCTCTCCACTCTCCTTGCGTTGAATTCCACGGGCGGTCCTCTGGTCGCTCTGGACTACGGCGTCTTCGAAGGTGCAACTGACGGCAACCTCTCAACGTTCCTCGGCGTGCCGTTCTCTCAGCCTGCGTATGCATCCACCAATTACCCACATCGATTCAATGAAACCATACAGGGCACGGTTCGAGCTCCCCGAGGTGCCGACCCTCCTACACGGTGTACAAAACGCGACCGCCTTCGGCGCGGCGTGTCCCCAGCAGGCCACCGATATGCCGATTCCCTTACCAATATCGTACACTGCGGTCTCGGAAGACTGTACATCCCACCCGTTCCAGCGCTGTTCTTGTGCTCAACTTGACTGGCATCACAGGCCTAACACTCAACGTATTTACTCCTAGCTTCGCAGTACCTCAACTAACGGGGTTTGAATCCGAGCATTTTTCAGAGGGGTCACAGATTGAAGCCCCAGAATCCAAGCTCCCAGTTTTCGTCGTATGTGGATCTTTTTTTGGAGCTGCGTTCTAGCACCGACTGACGGGAGGATCACAGTGGTTTTATGGGGGTAATTGGTATAATCATGAAATAGTAATCGAGGCTGACTCCCCGGAGCAGGCGGGTTTGAGATTGGCGCCTCCGCGGACTCGGTTGTGGGTCCAGTCGTCGAACGGTCCATCCTTACCGACCAACCAGTCATCATTGTAACGCCGAACTATCGCGTGAGCGGTACGCTGTATAATTCTTGACCCCATTTGTTACTGACGCATCTTCAGCATTCGGATTCCTGGCGGGTGCGGAGGCCGCGGATGCAGGGATAACCAATCTCGGATTACGAGACCGTACGTCCTGTGCGATGTGGGAGCCCAGGGACTCAACTGTCAAGCAGAAATATTTGCGCTAGAATGGGTGCAGACGCACATCGCTGCATTCGGCGGGGATCCTGAGCGGGTCGTGATGTAGATATCCACAGTGTCAGCTACCGTGCTACGCAGATCTGACCATGAATTTACAGTGGCGGCCCTAGCGCTGGAGCGATATCTGCAGCCTTACTACTCTTAGACAACAAGCGATTCGACCAGCGTGCATTATTTCGTGGCGCATTCATGGTACGCCTTATATTCCCACGTTCAATTTGCATCCTAATTCAATGCATACGTAGCTATCTGGGGCCCCGCCTAATACCGGTACTGTCGCCGAAGGGCAGTCGGACTATGATGGCCTCGTTGCCGCGAACAATTGCACAGAGTCTGCCGACACGCTCGAGTGCCTTAAGCAAGTTCCCTTCGACGATTTCATGGCGACTGTGAACCATACAACCAACCTGTTCTCGTACTCGAGTGCCAACAACATTTGGCGTCCCCGCGTAGATGGCGATGTCGTCGTTCACCATCCGCTTGTTTCTGTGACGCGGGGATTATACGCCAAGGTAAATAACTTCTTTGGCGGTTTCGAGCTTGGGTGCATTGAATTTGGTATTCACAGATTCCTATTGTGATTGGAACTTCTGATGACGAGGGAACGTGAGTCAAATAGTCATCTCTGTTGATTCTCTTTACTGACCGGCCCCCACTGATGTAGTTTATTCTCGCTGATAAACACTAACATTACGTGCGTGGGCCTTCCAGAATCGCACCCTTGATCTCAAACAGTTGTTTACGCAGAACCAACGACGAGTTCGTGAACTACATACATACCAAGTGCGTCTCCTTTTTTCGATGCTCATCTGACTAAAATCCGGTTCAGCTATCTCCCCAGAAGTACATCGGAGCAGATCGCCAACATCTCGGTGCTCTACCCCGACGATCCCGCTCAGGTGTGGAATCGTTCCCCCGGGTTTATACGCCTTGATGACATCTTCTCCTCAGGGATCGCCGTTCGACACGGGGAGTGCGAATGAATATACGTGCGCGAGTTCCTCAGTGCAACAACTGATAATTTAACGAATCGCCAATCTTGCAGGCCTCAGTTCAAACGGCTTTCGGCATTCCAGGGCGATTACATCTTCATCGGTGCACGACGCTTATTCCTTGAAAGTGCGGCCGCGACGCAGCCTGCGTGGAGTTGGGGTGAGCATGTGGAATGCCCTGCTACAGGCGCCTGGTTCTAACGGTTGCCGAATTTAGTCAATAAGCTCCGAAAATCGACTCCGATAATGGGGTCCGCCCATTGTGGCGACCTGCGGCTCTGGTTTGCCGGGGACGAGTCACTGAACGACACCTTCGCTGTAGATTCGATGAGTGCGCTCCCCTCATTCAATCGTATTTAAACACCAACTAAATCTCGTACACAGTTAACTTCATCAACACCCTCGATCCCAATCATTCCCTGCGCAGGACTAACGCGTCAGCTGTTTTCTGGCCGACATGGGACACACCCTCCGAGAATGGCTCCACGTCGCTTTTGACGCTTAGTGATTCTGGGGTCGATATCGTACCCGAAGACTTCCGCGTCGACGCGATACGGGTTTTGTTTGAACTGCTTCTAGAAGCAGCTGAGAAGAGTGGTTGAAATCGGAAATTCGAACTAAGTATGTAGATGATACTAGTTTCTCTCTTATCAAAGTGTCTTCCTCATACGGTTTCTTCATCATTTCAAAATTTCTCATTCGATAAAACAGAAGCTGGAGATTCAACTTGTCCTGAAACCTTCACACAGAATAACGAACCAGGTTCTCCATGACTGCGACGTATATGACGAAGCAAAACTACTGTATGTCGTAGAAAATTTGTTTGTAATCCCACTGCGGCACGAATTCAAAAACGAGCCCAAACTCATTCATGTGTTTCGCGAACCACGGAAATTCGGCCAGGTCCAAATCCAAAAAATCACCAAATTGCCCTCCTGCCTTGAGGACGAACTTCTTTATGCTCGCACTGTTCCTACTGTCATTACGGAGCCGGTTCTTGATCAGGTCCTCTACGCTTTCGAGAAACTCGGTGACGACCCTGCGGTGACGACGATGGCCATGATCGACCTGAAACTCAGCGAAGAATCGACCTGGGTATATCGCGTAGCAGAGGTTCTCCAGCGCCGGGAGGACGGCGGAATTGGAGTGGTGCAGGGTGTAGAGGGGGAATTCAGTCCAATGGCCGCGCTCCTCCGAAGCATCCGTACTTGGAGTCCTATCCCCGTCTTCCCAGAAGTCGGAGACACTGAGCGAGCGGAGCAGAGGGAGGGCGTCTCGGAGTGCGGCTTGGAGGGTTTGCACGGAGCTGCCGGTGAAGTTGATGTTGTGTAAGACGAGCGACTGGAGACTAGTGTGGGACAGGAATGTCAACAGGTTGGGCGAGATATTGTCTGCCCATCCCCGACGATCAGAGTCGACCACCGTGAGCTCTTCGAGTGCCGAAAGTTGGAGACGATCGATGAGGAGATACGACTGCGGATGACTGCTGTTAATCCTCAGCTCTCGCACTTTCGAGTTTTCGATTACGGGCATGATCTGTCCGTCCCCGGGCCCGCTCTCCGCAGTTCCAAACACATCCAGCTCCACCCTCCTCAGCTGGCTTCTTGGTTCTTCCAAACGTGCGAGAAGGAAATGTACGCGATCGGTGTGCACTTCCACAATGTTTTCCCAGGCGAACTGGAAATATGGTGGCAGGCCGTGGTGGAACGTCAGGAATCGAATTGGTGCGTCTTTGAGTCCACCCCAGAAGTATTCGTCCCTGGGGCCAGCGTCCCGATGATGACGAATATAGAACGCCGTCAGCCAATTAAATGTCCCTTGGATCTTCGGCACAGCCGGGAGATCAACAGGCACGTCCCAAATAAGAGAGTTGAATCGCCGGGACTCCCCGAGTAGTCGTTCCAAGACGCCTGAATAATCTGTGATGTTTTCACTGCGCCAAAGGTTCGCGGTGATTATAACATCAAGGGGATGCTGTTTCGACCGTAGTAATCTGACGTCTACATTCTCCACCGCTACCTCAGCGGGGAGACATTCGTACGACTGCGCTCCCATATGGAGGACGACGTAAGACCATAGCGCTGGGGTCCCCAGGGCGATTTCGAGCCACTTTCGAGATACGAGCATGAGGGGAAAATGGGCCGCCATGCCCTTGTTACTGTTGGCCGGGTCGAGCTTGAGTCTGCATAGATGGCTATGGGCCTCGAAGATGGTGGCCCAGATTTCGTCAGGGACGGCCTGTATTTTGGAGGACAGCCGGGAACGAATGGCGACACGGAGGGACTGCAGTCGCGCCATCTCCTCATCCACCAGGGCTATCCCTGCAGGGAGAGTAATCTCGTCTCGGTCTTGTCCAGGGCGGATATTCGTATTCGGCGCCTCGGCTGTGATTCGGTGGACATCTTCAAGACCTCTCGGGGAGCCGCATGCAGCGCAGCATGCCACAAGCATACCTATGCAGTCATTTACTGTTTGTTCAAAGGCACCGTGGGTTTGTACGCACCCACTTTTATGGACCGCGGTGATTTTGCGGATTCGGAAGGAAGAGAAGTGTACGTGGCGATCGATGCCAGCCGCACAGCCAAAGTTGCAGCTGTCGCACTGCCTTTACCACGGGGAAGTCGTCGTCACGGTAATGGTGTTAAAACCGGTCAGAATTCCGCCTTTGCAGCCTTTCTCGCAGCTCGCCTTCGAAGCTGTAATGATCAGCTCTCAGATTGGACGCAAAATAAAACAAATTCGGACAGTTGGTGATGTAGATGGAGCCTGTCAAGAGGGTCAAGAGAGACGGCGTCAGACGCAACCCAAGGTTCGGAACCACCTACCTACCGGTATTGACGTTCTGACCGTCGTCCCGGTACACCGAGTCAGAGCAAAGTGAGATGACAGTTGGATGACAGGCTGTTTTATGGAAGCCCGGAGCACCACGCTTTTAACCGACGTCCGGCATTGATGCCGAATGATTGCATGTGTTCAATCCTGTCCGGGACCCCGGATACACCGTGTTGTGCAGATCTTGACGGGAGCGTAGTAGTATAATGTTTGAAAAAAGTGATTCAACTCATTCATCTTGATTATGAAAGCTGATCTTGACCAGACAGGGCGCGAGAGGGAGCTGTGCGTGGCACTACGGGGCGGGTCGGGTCAGGTGTGGAGACAGGTCTCAAACGCGCGAAGTAGCAGAGCAAGGACGTAATCCTGGTGGGAAGCGTGGATCGAGTTGAAAGTATAAATTGACCGTTCATCAGGGAAACCCCCCCGAGCAATTTTATGCAATTTTATGATAAAATATCATAAAATTGCTTCCCTTCCTTCCATGTGCAAAAATAGCTCAAAATATCTTCTCCCTAAAAAATGTGGCTCAAATTGCAGAAAGTTTTACAAGAATGTGGCAAAGGTTTCAGTCAATTGTATGTAGTAGTTGCTTCAATAATCTTCCTCAGATGCACACAGGAAGCGACAGAAAGTGATGCAGTAAATGGTATAATATTCAAATGTACATCAGACAGGAGGGTCTATGTAACAACTACGCTTGAAACTTCTCCATTATGACCACACCTGCAAATCAAGGCGAGAGCATCTTGCATATAATTTGGAGCAAGTAGACCGGTCGAGGATGTCAGTGAGATACGCAGCAACAGTGTATTTGAGGCGCACCTATGCGTTGCAGCTGGAGATCATTGATTCATACGCACACCTCAACCCAGAGTAAACAAATAGAGCATCTATGAGCTTTTTAGTGATATTCATTGTAAAGAGGGCTCGCGCACCTCAATGAGAGGGGTGCACACGGAAATCCGAGCAGCGGCCCGGCCTAAATGCGGAAACGTGAGCGGTAGAGACACGGAACCTACAGAAAGTAGTCAGCGTCAATGAATCTGTACATTGATATCAGCTACTTGCCTAATTGCCTCAACCATTCTCAACAACCGACTATACAACCGGCAATCTTTCACCGTGACGACGCGCGGCGATGGCCTTGGCACATTAGGGCCGGGTTCGTTTGACGTTGCCACATCTCTGAAGTACTGTCTCTCAAGTCCAACTCCGACAACTGACCAGTGTATTCCATGAACCTATGGCGGTCAAAGTGCACATTTAATATGCCGCAACTTTTTTCCCATGCCGCAACTTTTTTTGGACGTTTGATGATAATGCCGCAACTTTTAGGTCCTTTTGGGCTTCCCAAAATAGTTGCGGCCGAACTCGTTTCTCCGCAACTTTTGTTTTTCCAGTCCCGCAACTTTTTTCTTGGGCCGCAATTTTTTTTTTTGAGGGCGCAATTTTTTTTTTTGTGGAAGTTATTTCAAGTTTGGATACCGTTTCCGTGGGTTTTTTTTTACATTTCTATTAACCACGCGTTTCGGGCACGACAACTGATTGATTCCACATGCTCATCCTTCTCTTCGACTAATCATTTTGCTTTTTGTACTCTTGCCAGTGCCATGGATAGGCACGTGCTGTGCCTCAAACTTGGTCCGCTTTACCGGTTGCCCGATCAGCGATACGCGTCAGCGCGCCTATCCCCCCCCCAAAAGACTAGAAAGTACCAGCTTCATAAGAAAACATACTATATTCCAATTGATAATTTAACAATGTTTGTACACGTGGTAACACACACCTGGGGAGATCACATCGCGAGATCCGACGAGAAATGCGGTCATTTCATACCAACTGGTCAATGGGACGTGATTTCCCTCTCATTCATGTGCAATGTTGTATTGTGATACTCCACACATCTGGTAATTGTGTCATCGCGCCCGAAACGCGTGGTTAATAGAGATGTTAAAAAAGTGGCAAAAATGGCGTCCAAACTTGAAATGACTTCCACAAAAAAAAAAAAGTTGCGCCCTGAAAAAAAAAGTTGCGGCCTAAGAAAAAAGTTGCGGGACCGGAAAAACAAAAGTTGCGGAGAAACGAGTTCGGCCGCAACTATTTTGGGAAGCCCAAAAGGACCTAAAAGTTGCGGCATTATCATCAAACGTCCAAAAAAAGTTGCGGCATAGGAAAAAAGTTGCGGCATATTAAATGTGCACTTTGACCGCCATATGAACCAGCATAAAACTAACTATCTTTGAGCTCTAGGCCTCTGGAAGCAGTGCATTCCTCGAGTTCATACAAGGTTGCCAGTGAAAAAAAATGAAACCTTTCATTTGAGGTCGACTTTGGTCAACGGCAAGCACTTGATTTGGTTTGAATACATCAGAATTTCTTGAAAGATTGCTGACAAAATACCTCAAGGTTTGTAAAATGTAACAACTCAGTGCAATTGTTGCCCAAAGTTGTGGAAACTTTCTGCAAATATTGAAAGTTATCTGAGCACAAAAAATTTTATCAGAAAATGTCATAAAATATCTGGGGAGGTTTTCCCTGATGTTATTCAACAAGAGGTATTTTCAGCTATTTCTGAGTCTGTAGGCCAGGACCGCCAGAAACCAAACAAGACTCAATTTTTTAGATTAAAAGGTCATTTTGCGTTCAATGTACAGAGCCACATTATTAACAAGTTCACCATTCATCTATTTCTGAATTACCAGTCAACTCATCATTCGAAAACCACGCAAAAATTTCGCTAGTGTCATCTTCATTGTCCTGTGCAACTGGTGGTTCATCCTCATCCAACATCCTATCCAGTTGTGCTGATTGTTCGGAATCTAGATTCAAAATGTCGTCAAAATCAAATTATGCTGGAAGGGAACTGTGGCTTTACTCAAGCCTTCTCCATTATTGACACCTCCCATGTAATAGAACCCACTAGGTCCAATTCCGTCGTCATTACACAATGGTTGCAGATTAGGAATAAGTTCAATGTCTTTGGCATGCTCCTCGCGAGCCATGGTCAAGGCATAACCCCATTCTGCATCCATATCTTGGGGGATATTGTACAGATTATCCAAGATGCAAAACTTGCCAAGTAGCTGGAGGTATATGTTCCAGCAAGACTCCCGAGTAACCGCAGGCTGCCCAATTTCAGCATACATCTGAGTGATGATGGCATGGAAATCAGGCGGAACTAGTTGAAAGACCTCATGGTCTGGAGGTGCATACAGAGCGCGAACCATGTCTATGGCCTCTTGTTCAACTTTGATCTGAATCCCAGTCAGATCGAGATAGACATATAAAGTGGATTCACACCTTGAAATCCAGGACTCCATAGTCCCCAGGGTGCTCAGCCATGTCATTGGGAACCCCGTGAGGAAGAACCTTGTTGTGGTCAGCACGCTTGGCGGTGTTGTTGACTCGTTCGCGATATGAATCAAGTTCTTTTTGAAGCCATGGGATGAAAACCCAGCGGAAAACTAAGCTGTAATAAAAGGTTGACTCAATAAATTAGAAAAGATTGGGCCTCTTACACCTCAAGTAGGATATCTGGATCATACCACCCATTGTTTACTCCAATATCCAATATATCTTCAAACCCTGGAGTAAACCGATGTCTCAACTGCGACCAAGAGATCTCGGGCATCACATTCTTCTTCTCCCGCATCCAACAATGCTGAAGGGTTCCCCTCAGGCTGGGGTCATGGAAATGATCAATCAAGGTGTGGCCATTTGCGAGGGCAAAATTCTCTGTGCCAGGGTCACTTTGAGACACCAGGGGTCCATCTGAAAGACTTGGTTAAAAAGTTTTCTCGAAGCATGAGTGGTGCTTACATCCTTGTTCCTCAACCTCGTCCAAATAATAACTCAAAACGAGTCTTGGATTACTGTTAGTCCACCAAATCTTGAGCCAGTGAGTAAATCCGATGAAAGGATCTATGCCAGTGTGTAGGGCCAACCCAAATTTGTACTTCCATTTGTCATGCTGATCAGCAGCCCAGATATCATTCACGCCGGCAGCCCAGAACCGTTTGCGACGGCGACAATTTTTGCGGCGCTCTTTTACCAATTCTGGTTCAAACAATGAGAAGTACTTGGTGACCATGTTTATTTCAACACATCAGATCGAGAATGGGATCAAATAACCACTGTCATACCGAGAAACACTCATATTTTCCTCGTGAAAGAGGAGGCTGACAATCTCCCTTGCCCCTGCTTTCGGGTATTGAGCTCGGAGTCAAAGCAATGCCGGTCGGATTGAATTGATATTGTGGTGTTGGCTGCGAGTACGATAGAGCCCTAGACTTTCACGAATCTGTCTAAATCTTGTGAGGCTGAACAACATCTCATTTTGGAAATGTGATTCTACATCTCACTGCGCATAACACCGAAATAATTCCCTGTCATATATGTACATGAACATGGAAACACAAACAGGACCACCCCCTCGCTATGAAGCCAGAAGTCTTCAACATTGGTTCAAATTGACAGTTCTTGGCAAGTCAAATGAATGTTAGAAAAATGTAATACAGCAAGCGAGATATATAAGAGGCTAGATCAATGCTTACCACGCCTCAGACCAAGAAAGTTTCGCGGGCAATGGCGTGTCTGAACGGCAGATTTGAACTCGGACCAGTCACCGCATTGATCCCGCCGGCGATCGCCGGTGTGGCTCGCTCCCTTGCTGTCGGTCTCACTTTCTCCCCAAGTGATCTGTATTCTCCAATGGTCAACTTTTGTTGAAATTATTCTCATAGTGTCTCGGCGCGTACTTGCTCCAAAACAAAGCTCAAGTGCCGGAGTTTCCCCAATCACTTGCTCACCTTCCGCTCGCTCTTATGTCTATGGCAGGTATCAGGGGTCCCAGGTTGGAGCAATCACACACTATCACCCGGCATCAATGCCGGGCGTCGGTTAAAAGCGTGGTGCTCCGGGTTTCCATACTGTTTCGATCTCCGTCAAAGTCGGACCGTTCCTCCGGACCGAATTACCGACTCAGACTTGGGGTATAGGGCCGTGGCGTTGCCCGGCAAAAACTCGTACTTGGTCCTTTTTTCTCCCACCATACAAATATCATATCAAAACTACGACTATAATTATGCCGTCATCTATGATTCAACAATTTCTCTCGCACTCCCTGGTACGTTGATATCAATTGCTCTGTGGAGTGGCCCCGACTGGGAACAGACACCAGGGGAATGATGACCTAAACTACAAACACACCTAACAACCAGCCTACAACACACCCCACTGCCACCTCCTGGTGGCCTCCGACGCCATGACATCGGTTGGATCCTGTGGACATTCACCTTTCAAGTTCCCTCCCTGAGTATTCTGGACCACCAAGCATACTTGTACTCATTTCGGAGGCCATATTAATTGTAAACCCTAGCATAAATGACGCCAGTCGCAACCTTCACACTCGTGCCCTTGATGCAAGTTGAGAGGTATTCTGGTCGTTGAATATGCATCACCCCCTCGCATATTGTTGTTTGGCCTGTTTCAATCCCATCGTGGAACCACATCTCTCCATTAGGCTTGATTACTCTGGAAGTGAAGTGTGCATCCCCAGCGTACACCACACCTCGAAGTACATAACGGACACGATCTGAGCCTACCATGAGGTTCACAGCGGCATTGATCAAAATTTTGGAATCCCCGAGCGAGAGATAAAATAGTGGTGGTGGTGCCATCAGTTTGGTTATGGAAACCAAGCCTTGGCTACAGTTTGGACAATGTCTTCTGATCTTCGCCATTTCTCGAGATTTCAACCAGTGGGTTATAGAGTATTCCTGACCATGCCTGGCATTCAAGCGCTCACTGGGGGTAATTGTTTGGAAAGTCTCAAACCCGTCACATTCAATCTCTTTGTATTGACATTTCAAGCACTTGACCGTAATCTCTCCCCAACAATTTTCTCCGAAAACTTTGTCACTCAAGTCATCAATCGACGTCAATGCAACTCCGTATGGGAACATGGAGGGATTTTCATTATGTAAATCTCTCCGCATCAGATCTCTCGCATTTTCCAGGCTACCTGTTTTCGCCTTGACCGATGCAAAGTTGTTGGCAAGCTGAGCCAGACGTTTACCCATTTGATAAAATTTGTCTGACCATTTGGGGCCGTGTTCTTGTCATACATCATACAGAGGTGTAACCAAAGCGTCATATGAACAGCTATAATCCTCAGGATCCCAGGCCACTCCGACAGGCATAGGTTCTGTGATTTTACCTTTCTTGGCCCGCGGTGCTTTGGTCGGGGTCTCAGGTGCTTTCCTCTTTCCTCTAACCGGTGGAGGATCACTGCTCACTTTCTGTGTCTTATCTTTGGGCCTATCCGCCCCAACTAGTTCCCATTTACCATTCATTATGTTCGCTGGCATTAGATCGGGGTCTCCCAGTTTCCACCTCACATTCTCGTGCAAGTCTGCTGGCTGATAATGCCTTCCTTTCCATAGCTGAAATTCACGTAGAATGTCTCGTCGGTTTATCCCTTGCACGGAGGGCGGAAGGGAGTTCAAATATCTCAAAGCTGTGATTTCATTCAACATCTCCAGCTCCCTGAATTCTTGACGTAGGTGGCCGGATATTCCACCCGTGATTTTCTTTGGGTCTATTCCTTGAAGTATTACGGTTCCATCAGAGGTAGAACCTCTAGACAGTGCTGTGTAGTACGAAAAATGAGTCCTGCAGTTGTTGAGGTCTACTATATCTTCATCCCGTGTTTTCCCTTGAGAAGAATAATCTGTCATTGCGAAATTGGGTAAGGTCAAAACCTGTTCCCGATCGATTTGGACTAACATGTCATCTGGTAAGGCGCACCAGATTTTTTTAGATGCCATAGTCAATGCTTCAATATTAGGAGGTAACCCTGGGATCTGTACGGTGCGGGGAGGCTTGACTAATTGAACAAAAAGGGTATCCAATATTGTCTGTCCACGTTGGCCGAGAGCATCGTGCCAACCAACAACCACGGCCTCTTGACCTTTTGTCATACACAACTCGGTCGCATCATTATTCCGAATCATTATCGGGAGCCCCAAGCACAGTCTCAGTTTTCCTGCTATGTGCTCTGAACTGCACGGATATGAGTCCCACAGTTGCTGCTGGCGATGGTCTGACGGCAAGTGTTTAGTAGTTTTCAGAACTGTCTTGTTTCTGACGGGCCTGGGTTTCCTATTATCAGAACCAGTATTGGCAGTCACCGCATCATCTGAATAAAAGTCCGTGAGTTCTTGACCGGTGTCGCGTGCAAATTGTTCACTGCCCATTTCATTTATTTTGTCCTTCTGAGCATTCAAGCCAGTGATCAATGATACATTCTGGAATCTAGGATCTTGAAATGTGGGATGTCCGGGCCGCCTGCTTATTGTTCTGCTTTGAAGGTAGGCCAAGTCCTCGGAGGTACATGCACCATACCTCATATTTGCGAGGGCTGTTCGAAATTTGATGTCTTCTGCTGTATCTTTTGTCTGCCGCATGTTGCATTTCAAAATAACCACGGTTGTAACCTGTTGCCAAAGGATTTTCCCAATCAATATTTTCTGATCTGATATTAGCTGTTTTGTATGCACCACTGGGGACACTTTCTTATCTGAAGAATACAGAGCTAATGCCTTGACCGGTGGAAGCTGAGCAAAGTCTCCAGAAAATACCATGTTCATGCCACCAAATGCCTCGTGTGGTTCTTGGAGGGCGAGAGCTAACTTGGCGCTGATGGCATACATTGACGCGCAGGAAACCATGGATACCTCATCCGAGAAAATGTACTCCACTCCTCTTAACCGTTCTTGAACTTTGATGATTCCAATTCCCTCGTGTCTTTCACCTCCCATCGAATCAATTATACCCAAAACGGAATGGTAAGTACTTCCATTTAATAACGCTGCTGCCGTGCCTGTTGGAGCCAACACAATGAATCGGTGAGCCTCGCCTCTATCTTCAAAAAACTTAATTAATGCTTTGATAACCTGTGATTTTCCGGTGCCACCCACACCACCCAAGTACATCCTTAGTGGAGCTGGATCCTCGGCTATTGCATGATTGGCTACCAGTCTGAAGGCCGATCCTGTTCTTCATTCAGGCCAAATGAACTGGAGACATTCTCGACCACCTTTTGGGCCTTTTGATTTTTTACTTTGAAGTATTTGGTGAAATAGTAAGAATCTAGCAGGGTAACACCCTCCAAGCGGTCCGGGGCCTTCTGTGCAGTCCGTGTAACCCTCTTGGCTGGTGCATTCCGAAACTTGGCTTCAAGGTGCTCTTCTTTCTCGCTATTGACTTTGATCTTCCATTGACTTCCAGACAATCACACCTTTGGTATAAACTCTTGCAATGGAGAAAGGCTGGATTTCCGGGTCGTCCATCCACATGTCTTCAACATATCTTTTGCTTCCGACATTAAGACATCTCTCGCAAGTGCTTTGGGGCCCTTGATCATTGGGTTGGTATCACTGTCTGCTTCGAAATCTTCTCCGTATGCGAATTCTTCCCTAGTCTGGTCGGGTTGACTCTCAGGGTTTTGATATCTTGAAAACATCGGCATCGCTCTTTGTTTCTGGCGATCCTGGGACGAATAATCATCACGTGCATCGTCGCATTCATATCTGACATTAAAGTTCTTGATAAGTCTCCTGGCCTTGGTACTGAATTCATAATCTGTAAAGGTTTCATGCCAGTTATCGATTTCGTTTTTCAAATCCAAGCCCCTTCGCCAAGGCTTGAACAACGTAAGCATTGTGCAGCAATAGAATTCTCTGTCTCCTTGGTCCATCCTAGGCAACGCACCACCTACAAAGTTGGGGACCATCTGTTCGAGATCCCTCCGGTCGCACTGTGTGTAATGGGTTTTGTAGAGAGGATGATCACGATGAAATGGGTGGGAAGATACGGCATCAGACCAGTCAACTATTTCTGCAGATACACTTTCATCGTCATTGTGCACTATCCAGTCTTCATCATCGGGTTTGGGCCTTCCTTCATCCACAGTCCCCATCTCACAATCAATCTTTTCAGTCAAGCTTGCCTCAAATTCTAGTGTCTGTTTTTTTGTCCTTTTCTTCCGGGTCATCATCTGAATGTATTTGTACAGCGACATATCTTCAAGTGCTGATGATCTCAATATGTAATCATCAACATTTGTAGCACCCACAATTTCGTCTCCGCTGGCCATCACAACAACTCGGTCTGTCTCATCACCATCTTCTCGATATGGAGTTATGTCGGAAACAACTGCCTGTTGAAGGGCCCCTGGTATACTGTACTATTTCAATCAATTCTAAACCGCTGTGACCTGTGACCCGCCGATTCGAACTTCAGATTTCGAAAATGGGCTTAGGTAGCCGTGACAACCAAAATTTTTCGAAAATGGGTGGCCGAGCAGGCTCTCAAACATGACTGATACTATTTCAGGACCTAGTAGTTGGCCACCTTGGCATTCACAGTCCCCCTACATCATATCAATGAGCATATCGGATCCCCACTGGGTCAGAATAAGTGGCAGACATCCTAGGAACAAATTAAGCTGGTTTTCGGGAATTTAAACTGGGTGTGAAGCCTACAATGAATATTCTCCCGGCAGCTACCCAACAAAGGCAAAGAACCAGGTAGTTGGCCACCCGGCCGAATAAACCGTGGACTTGCAATCCGGCGGCCGTATCGCCCAAGAATAGTTGATATGGGATATATGCAATATCCCATGTAGTCAGAAGCCACATACACACAACAACATGGGTAGTGAAATGTGGCTCAGATGAGATTAGGATGGTGAGAATCAGCATCTGCAATGATTTGTGTGCCGCATGAGGGATATAGGATTGAGAGGATCAAAACAAGCTCCAGGTGCACCAATGGGAGGTATTAGGATGTACCTATGTGGCCCCCGTGGTCCCTAAACATCCAAACTCGGCATTTCGTCAGAGGATGCAGCGCCCCTGTGCTGCGCATGCGAAAATTCGATTTTTTGGGCCATTTTTCACGGATTTTGTGACCGGTTTTGAACATTCGAAAATCCCCTCGGTGACCTGTGACATGCTCGAATATTTTCGAATATTTTGGGGCCTGTGACCCGTGACATCCGAATTGATCGAAATAGTACAGTAGTGTCATCGGTCAACCAGTCCTTTTTGACTGTTTCGACATATGATTTCCACCAGAACACCTTGAATTTCATGTTCGTATAGTGGTCAGGATTCCCCAGCAGGTATAACGAAGCCATGGGACTCCCAATTTGAAGTTTGGATGTCAAAGAGTTAACCATTTGCATTATTAGAACCCGTGAATTTTCATACGCTTTAGTGGATGAGCCGACATTGACAGTGTTTCTCTCCAGGACTTGTTTCACAGTCTCGAAGATATGGTATATCTTCAGACTCGGTTTTGTCACGTAATCCGAGATGTACGCAACCACGGCCTTGATTGAGGTCCCCGACAATAGACTGGTCACGTCTGTGTTGCACCGAATGCAATAAGTCAAATCCGGTGTGTTGGAGGAATATGCCTGAAGCAGTGGGTCTGCACCCGAATATTCTCGTACCTTCTATTCCTTTTATGGACTTACATCGTAGATACATGTAGAACCTTCTAGATATTATTGTAGCTATAAAAGCCAGCAATGTACAGCTGCTGGGGCATCTGTTTGCCCTAAAGCAAGCCTTTCTAACCATCCAGTGCTATTGCAAACTTACTCCCTTACCACCTAATCATCCTCTTCTTCCCACATTGATTCTCAACACAAACAGATCTCGGTTACGCCACCGATAACCCGGCAATCTATCGTCACGGTTCATCATTCCACTTCACATTATGTCGAATGACTCCCTATCCTCCCCATATCGCATCCAAGCTCTCGAGAGCAGTGATAATTATCCCTCGTGGAAAATCAACTTGCTCGACATCTTGACTGATGCAGGTCTCGATGACCACGTTGATGCCAACTTCATGAAGCCTACCGATTCGGCAGAGCTTGCCAAATGGAAGAAATCTGATCGTCGTGCCCTCTCCGCCATCCGCCTCCGCGTCTCCCCTGCAATCATTCAGCACATTCAGGGAGAGTCTACAGCTCTAGGTGCTTGGGAAAATCTCTCACACCTTTTCGAGCTCAAGGGCCAAATGGGTTTAGTGCTCGCACGCCACAAGTTCTATGGCACACGTGCTGACGCCGAGCAGCCCCTCGAAGGCCACATCATGTTGATGCGCCAGTTCCAGGGAGAGCTCAAATCCCTCGGACATGAAGTCACCGACTCTGATTTTGCAGTCGCACTTCTCGGATCCCTTCCAGATGACTGGGACTCCTTTGTCCAAGCCACCCTTTCCTCCATCACGGCTCCAGACTCCAAAACCGTGATTTCCCTCATCCACACGGAGGAAGCCCGCCGTTCTCAACGCGCCTCCGGCTCCACCGCATTGGTTTCACGATCACGAGTCTATCCCGGATCAACCTCGCGTAAATATAAATCACGCGCCAGCGCCACCAACGCGACCAGCTCATCCCCATCGAAAATCACCAATGCTACATGCCATAAATGCGGTGGCAAAGGTCACTTCGCCCGTGTCTGTCTGTCACAGCAATCCGACGACGAGCCAGACCACGACCAAGCTCATCCGGCCATCGATGATGCAGATGATTACTCCAACGCCGGTTCGGACTTTGCCTTTTAGGCACACAATCCTCCACCCATTTTGAAGCAGTGATTTAGCATGGGGTCACGGTAGGACTTTGGTGCAGGGCCAGGTTGCCGGGCCACACATCGTCTGGATCTGTCAGCCATGGGGCAATCATGGGCTTACCTTTCGATTTATTACGTATAGCACTGGGACCAGGTTCGGACCGCACAGACCCACTGAGGGAGAGTGTTGGAGGAATATGCCTGAAGCAGTGGGTCTGCACCCGAATATTCTCGTACCTTCTATTCCTTTTATGGACTTACATCGTAGATACATGTAGAACCTTCTAGATATTATTGTAGCTATAAAAGCCAGCAATGTACAGCTGCTGGGGCATCTGTTTGCCCTAAAGCAAGCCTTTCTAACCATCCAGTGCTATTGCAAACTTACTCCCTTACCACCTAATCATCCTCTTCTTCCCACATTGATTCTCAACACGGTGTAACTGTATTTATCATGGGTTCTAATTTCTTCACATTGATAGATCCGTCTGTTGCATCCACTGTTGTCTTCGGGTACAAGTCCCGTGGAAATTTGGCAGAACATGTACCATCCTTCCTCTGGCAACCCCGAACTTCAGTTCTCATTCTTATACCGGGCCTTGATGGTTTTGTCACATCTGTACCGGCCACAGGTTTACGGCAAGTATGAACATTCGATCTGAGAATAAGATCATCTACAATATCTCTAAACTTGGACCACCAAGAGGTCAATTCATACAGCGGGCACATTCTGTTGCATTGCAATCATCGCACAGTGGAGGCGGTGCCTCAGGAAGTGTCTGAGTTGGGTCTGTATATCTCAATGGCACTGGTGTCTTCATCTCATCATAGATCACATCGTGGATTCCTTTGCGAGATTTGGGTTGATACGGTACCCTGGCTTTGACCTCGGTCATTGTCCCGGTCAAAAATTCTCCAACATGGCAAGATTCAAGGTAAGCGACCATTTCTCTTTGAAACTCACTGTCAACATTCATCAATTTGTCACGGATCTCCTGAGGAGACAGTGCCCCCTTAATCCAAATGAGCATATGCATGTGCAAGGTTAGTCGGCCCTGTTGTTCCACAGTCCCGTAATAGGCATCTGTTTCGCCAAGAGAATCATTGTCAACTCCCAAAACATGCTTGATAAAGGACATCGACATATGATGAAAAAATCGCGCCGCTGCCACTGGATTTTGGGATATCAACCTCAATCGTTCATCTGAACCACGAGCCTTGGGTGAGAACTCTAGCTTGTTGTCTGCAAAATATAGGCACAGAGGATGATTATTGTCAACGGGAGAAAAGGTAATAAACCAGCTTGGTGCGCCCTTGAAGGAAATGAGAGACCAAACCTCATTCCGCATGTATTTCTTTGTTGTAAGGGAACCTTGGACACTTCCCCCAACGTGGTCCAAATCCTCTAACAAATCGAAGCAAACTTGCTCTGCCTCCAATTTACATTTGACATTTTCTCCCTTTTGCATTCGGCTCACCAGGTCAGTCAGGACGGCAGTGTCTACATTTACCAGTCGTTCAGCAACTTTTTTGAAATTCTTTCTTTTTACGAGCAAATGGCTGCCGCTTTTACCACCTTTTATCTGGGCATCATTAAAAGCAATCATGGGAAAATAAAGATCGGTCTGGAATCGCTTATCATGGTACATCAAGAGATGTCTCTTGTGGCTCAATTCTGACAGTCTGTTTTTATGAGCAGAGTGCCCGATGCCACCGAGACCATATGGAAATAGCCAGGGAAACATCTGAGGGTACAGTTGTATATTGTGGAACATTGAAACGGGTTCTCGAGATTGCCCAACTCCCAAGGTTTGACCCTTTGTTTTTTTTTTTTTTTTTTTCAAATGTTCAAGAGCTTTGGCCTTCAAAGTTTTAATATCCATGGGATCATATTGTTTGTCTGTAAGTCCGGCCACCTCAAATGAACAAGAACCGGTAGAAGTCCCTTCCTCCTCGCCGGGATCATGTACACTCATAGCTTCTGCCACTAGGTTGCTTTCCCCTTCCTCTGATTCTTTCCATTCCACACCACAAGGGATCCCAGATTCTGGAAGGTCAGCCAAATTTTCAGGAGATATCTGTAAGCACTCATAGTCCCTGTGGTTGATTTTTAACCATTCCAACGCATCTTGGACTCTCTTCCGTCTAACCAACATAGGGGTCCTGACGTAAACTTCATCGGTTGGTCGAGTCGGACCCACGAAGACAAATGCAAGTACTTCACTCAATTCATCTCTCGTCGGCGGTAATACATCGAAAATTTTGACTACTGGCGAAGTAAACATTATGGCATTAGCACTCAATTTCCCTCGGCCAGACGCAACACGGACTATGCAGCGATTGTGTCTGACTTTGGTGATCAACATTTTTTCAGCAAACGATAAGTCTTTCAATTGCCAGATCCGGCCGATCCAAGTGTGATTGGCCAAACTCTTGAGAGGTACAATATTTCTTAATAACCTTGCCTCACAGTCTGCACAAACCTTATCACAATTATCTGCAAACATCGGACCGTCCAATTCTTCAACTGGGTCATTAATAGAAGATCGTTCTGCCCGTGTTGCTCCGGGATTCCTCAACAAATCCCAATTGACCTGTAGTAATTTGGCTCAATCAGTCAATTCATAATTTGGGGTCAACTCTCCGCAAACAGCACACCCCGACTCTTCTACTCTCTCAGGCATGACATCTTCACACATGCCTGTGATGATTCTATGTCTCAATTTCAAGGAAGCAGGCTGCGGAGGAAATATTGCAGGACCCATTGAGCGTGGCTGACGGTTCTTTGAATTTCGGACCCGAATTGAGTTGCACTTTTCTCTCAAAGCTGTACTGGATTTTATGCGTGCTTTAGACTCCTGGATGTCATTGAATTTTGTCGCCCGTTTATCCTGTCGAGTGGCTGCCTTCCTCGTCACATCAGCCATCTTCCGCTTCTCAATCAAGTTGTCCTTCTCCAACTCAAATACAAAGATTATGTCGGGACAATCTACGTGACATGCATGGTCCAAGAAATTTGATTTTAATTCCTGGGTAGAGGGTCTACTGCGTCGTTCTACATGATGAAAATCAGATAACGGTTTAAGAATGGCCTGGGTGAGATTCTGGGCGATTATGTGAAGAGGTATCCGTGCACAAAACTTGAAGGGATTATTCATTACATTTTCCGGCAGTTTGTCAGCAGTATACATTGAATCAAATGTTAGGCGGTCCTTCCCCGTCAAATGCCTCGATGAACCCATCAAGAATGGGTTAATGTACGATGCAGCAAATTTTTTAGTACTTCCGCCCCCTATGGGCCGGCATTTTGCCTTCGTGCTGGGACCTCAAGGCTGCACACCAACCATATATGCAGCACCAATCATCACGAAACAAGTCAACCACAATGCTATTGTATTCAGTCCAATCACACAGTCAGCAAATTGGCTGCATAACCTGGCTGCCGATATACGGTCACGGCGAGGAACTTCTAGAATGTGCCAATCATGTCGGCTCATAATGCCTCGTGAAAAATAATATATAATTCTTCTACAACGTTTCCAAGGCACGTAACTAGAATCTGCGCTGTACACAGATATCAGAAGTGATTGCAAGTTGAGCCAAATAGCGACAAAGAATCGTTTCAATGTAAGATCAGTATTCATTGAATCGTTCAATGTACACATTCATTTGGTCAAATGGCCACCAGATCTCACAAATGTCACAGATGTCATATTCACAGAGATCAGAGGGTACAGAGGTCAAAGATTCAGAGGTTTCAGAGGTCAAAGATTCAGAGGTTTCAGAGGTCAAAGATTCAGAGGTCAGAGGTTCAGAGGTTTCAGAGGTTTCAGAGGTTTCAGAGGTCAGAGGGGTCGTGATGCACTTGAAGGTGTGCATCAACCCCCCGACATAGCCTCGAATGGCACCAGTCGGGTCAGAGGGACGCTTTAAGGTGTGAATGAACCCTCCGACATAACCGTTGATAAGCCGCGAAATTTGCGAAACCTCAAATTTTACGAATGCATGCCATTCTGCGCTCATCCAGTGGTTGGTGTGAGCTCCAAACATGCAACCAAGAGCCATATTGCATTATCATCCTAAACACTGGCGCCTATGGCTTATTCCAGGAGATGGCACCCTTGGATCACTAGGGGTCAGATCCAGATTAAGGCTTGAAGCCCAAATATCAAAGTCCTGAAACACCCTCTATACGTGGGAAGGCAACCACAATGCTCACTACCAAAGGGAGAATCATAATATCCACCTCTGACATCTATTGGGACACTGGGAACCTTATTCGGGAGGAAATGCTGAGTTGATTACACAACTTTGGCTTATCCAATGCGACGTGACAAGTCACAGGATCAAGGCCTAGACTCAATATTGCTATTTTAAACACCAGGTCCGTGAGGACGCTGATAAGCATGGAAAATGACCAGACTTGAAATCTATCAATTTCAATGTTCTAGTTCTACTTACTGAAGTAGAACAATGCTTATTTATTACTTGGCCCACAATGAGCCATAGTGAGGTCCGGACTGTTGGCTAAAGGCACTTCACAAGAGATTACATTGTATAGACTTGCCTGGTCACCGATACCACGAGGGTCAACGGCCAGGTGGGCTACAATAGAATTTCACGTAATTCCATGTTCAACCATTCGATCGAATTGGGACATTTGGAAAGTGTCATATATCAAGGACATAACACATACCATCCATCTAGACTGTGAATTCATAAGGGATCCAGATTGCAGGTCAAATCAAATTGGCAGAGTTGTTGGTGCAGTTGCAAGCACAAGTTCGACATTTGTGACATATTAAGTCACTGTAACTTTAATCACATGAGCCTGGATGCCTTGGAGAGCTCAGGAATCGTTCAGGGACATTCAGTAACACTATCAGGATCAATACCTGTTGTGTATTTACGCGTAAATCATCAAAGATTGTATTTACATGTAAATCAAAGTCCAACCATTCGGTTGAATTAGGGCACCATGGGAATAGTTGGGTGACAAAGGTGTCATCAGGTAGAGATGCAGGACAGCCAGTCTATCTATAAGGCTAAGCTGGTTGGCCCGGACAATCTCTACTACAATTTATCCGGACACGCTATACTTGGCACGTCTAAAGATATCAAGCCCATCAAGATATGATGGCAACACCTTAAAACAGAAAGATAGACGCAC
This sequence comes from Mycena maculata, assembly GCA_029448575.1. Lineage (NCBI taxonomy): Eukaryota > Fungi > Basidiomycota > Agaricomycetes > Agaricales > Mycenaceae > Mycena > Mycena maculata. The sequence goes on along the minus strand of JARJLG010000034.1, from coordinate 221,954 downwards.
AGCTCTCAGGATAGAGCACTTATTTAGCCGTTTAACCAGATCTTTGATGCATGTACCTTTAAATAGCCAGGTCCGTTTATCCGTATATACCGAAGTGGACTGATTGTAGTATTTATTTCTTTTATCATGTGATGTATAATTCCTGTATAAATACCAGCAGGTTTCGAGTGGAAAGCCAGTGAATTCACCCCTTCTTGCTAGATGTACTCAGCTCAGCTGGTATTGTCGCTTGGGAAGCCTTGGATTCATTCGGAGTACCATTGGGAACTTGTTAGTTCTTTCTGTTATTCTTGGTCAAATACATTTGTTGGTCGTTGGATCTATGTGCGCATAAAGAATCTTAAGGAAACAGAATCGTATCGGGTCGTATCGGGTCATATTGGGTTTCATAAGGATTTGGGAAAGCACACGGATTGGTACAGATATTACAGCTGAGAACATTGAAGGATCACAAGTCTTGAGTCTATTGACTACCAAGCACTACCCCACACCACCCCATCGAGATAAAACCTCTCTCTGCTTCGTCTAGACCCCATTAGAATCCCTGGATCGGCTATTGGAGCGTTCTCAGTATTTACGTGTAAATAGCTATTACCAGATCTAGTTCAAATATCAACCTAATACTTGGTTGGAACCCCGTACTCGCACCACTCGATTGTTTGGATTAGTGTTTAGTGTTGGTTTAGTGTTTGTTAATGCTCAGGCATTGATAGACATTATTCGACATTTCACATCTGTTCAGGTAGTCAGTGTTTCATCGGCATGACATGTCAAAGAAGTGCTTACCCGGAGGCTCTATTTCTGTGTGAATTGTTACGTGCATACCTGATATCATCAAATGGCAAGCTCTAACATGCGGAACCATGACTTACTGGGCAAGGACGCAAGTTTGGAGCGAGGTTTCGAAGAACAAGGGGTCGTGGTAAGAGGGAGAAAAGTTTCACCAAACACGCGTAGACCCCCAAAAAATGTGGGGCTGTGTTCGGCTAAATAGTGCCGCAGTTTAGCCGGCGTGCTGACATGCAGAAATGTGAGCCATTTGTTGCTCTTGACGGACTTCGGACTCAACAAGGAAGATTCACGAAATGATAAAAGTCCAATCGGCAATAGTTTGCGACAAGTACGTTGCAGTGGGTGATTGCGACGATGAGACGCCAAAAAGAGGTGCGCTTCAGAGGATCGAACACATGCCACGGCGACCGGCATTCATAGCGTAACGGGTGTACAGCCACTATTTCTTCACAAAATTTGAAGCCGGTTTCATGAAAAACCTTTCAACACAGCCACTAGTGGGGTTTCTAAATCAAGTGCGGACTGATCATTCGACACGCTCTCAAAACCCCAGTCTGAGTTTTCTGAAAAGAACGAGTATTACATAAGTACTCGTAATCACCGGTGACCTAATCAACTTGAAGGATCCTGGATCCTCCCACGACAAGCCCAGAGACAGGCTCCGAACTGGTTCAAGGTAGTACTTCAGAGCATTAGATGCCAGAAACTTCAATAACTTCGTAGACTCGCGGCTCGGTTTGCGCCCGGTACAATCAAGTTGCGATGTAGTATGCCGACTGTACGCTTCGAGCTCCGAAGTACTGGCTCTTGGTTCCATATTCGGGCTTGCTATAGAAAGGCAGCAAAATCCCGGGCTCAGGGCTCACCAAGAGTCATGTAACTCATCCGCGGGTGTCGTTGGGCAAACCCATGCCACCCTGAAATAAAGACCATCGTATTTTCTTTGTACTGGGCCCTCCGACTGCCCGGGGAACACATTTGCCACCCGGATCACAACCGAGGTGGGGCAATATGAAGGCAAGGTGACGTCGAAAGGGACCCTGTTGACGCAGAACTATGAATTTCAAGCAAATGGAAGAGCGAACGTTGCAACGGCACTTTCGATCCGACTGCGGTCAGTTCTTTGTTAAGTTAAAAATGCGAGAATAATGTTCCATTGACATACTTACGTGTAGATGGGCGCTGATATTCAGGGAAATAAATTATCGATATTGCAGACCGCCCCTTTGCTGCCGTAGATACGAGGGTATCCGTTGTGATTTAGGACCTCGTGGAACACGAGAATGTGCGCACTGTCAGCTCTTCGACGCCCGAATATGTTGAGTGGGCCGAAATCTCCAACCGAAACCAGATATTGTCCAAACCCCCGAGGATGAGCGGGATGCCCAGCCTGCCCGACGGGCAGTCTCTTCATTTTGACGTCAAGCAACGCTGATCAGTTCCGCCGGACTCGGACTCGAATGCTTGATCCAAATCCTCTTTCAAACGGCCAAAGATACTTCACACGGGCGTAGATCATCCCCTCGATGTAACCCCAAGGTGGTTTGTTTCGGAACTGCACCAACTCGTTCCCCGCCCACCGCTGATCGCACCATTCCCTGATTGACTATTTTCAGTGTACATCGGCTTGCCATCGCCGGTTGCGGCGGCTACGGAATTCAACCGAGGTACGAGGATCCAATGTCTGTCTACGAGAGACTAATTATAAGGGCATCTATCTTCGAAGGATTCGGGTCCGGACCGCAAGTTCCACGACATGTCTCAATTGGTTGGGGTGCCATCCATCTACATGGATCGGTACAAGTGGTTATCCGGTACCAAGGAATCATCTTGGGGTATTGACGATACATACTAGGATTCACACGGCCAAAAACAAGCCTTTCAAGAGCGTTCAAGAATAGCGACGATCGGCGCTGGCACCTAAAAAAACCTCCGCCGAGCGCTTTGCAAGTCTCTCGATCCGGTTTCAAGTTCGTGCACCGCAGCAAATTTTAAGTATTTCCCCCTCACCCCCCAACCCACGATGGTTGGAATTGTCTGCCATTGGTTCTGTAGGTCACCCACTCATACTGGAGTGAGGTCAGTCGCGAGCATCTACTTTTTTTTTTGCAGATCCATACCATTTTACCATGACACTGTAGCAGAAAAAGGCGCCGTGAACCAAGACCGTGGTATCGATAACCAAGGGTTTCCCGGGCAATTTACATTTGGCCCTTCGGGGTATTTTCATACACACCTATCTCCAACGTTACCACAAGGGTAGATATTCCAAGACGCCGAAGATCATTCCTGCACCTATATAAGAGCCATAGCCGTTGAAGGTTATGATATTGCCTGGTGCAAACAACCCAGTAGGCAACATCTATCCAGAGTCCTCCCCAACGTGAACTGATTTCCTTTCGATAGCCATATTTCTGGAGCTGGTTCTCCTGAAATCTTCACATTTGTCCTAAACCCTATCCCACCATCATGCGCAACATCACTTCGTTTATAGTCTTCACTTATCTGGTCGCCGCGTCGACGGTTCTCTCCGCCCCAATCGATGTCAGTTCATTGCTAACGATTTCATACGTTCTTGACATTTTCTTTCTTTCCAGGGAGAAGAGCACGATCGCAGGCTTGTTGCCAAAGCTGGACTGAATATCGAGGGTCGGGCCGCGGTACCGGTCAAGTCACCTGTGCCCGTTAAACCGTCGAAAACGGCTGCACCCGTTAAACCATCAACACCCGCACCTGTTAAATCGACACCTGCACCCAATAAATCGACAGCGCTTGCACCTGTTAAATCGTCAACACTTGCACCTGTCAAGTCAACAATTATACAGTCATCCAAGGCACCAGGGACTGCAATCACCTCGAGTGCCCCCCCGTCGAAGTCCGTCGTCGTGGTGAGTGTCGTACATCTTAGGTAGTCCATCTTGGGAGATTAAACAACAGATTCTAGGCAAGTGTAGCTGCTTCACTACCCGTGCGTGACTCACTTCTTTTCTATCATCTTTTGCCTCACCCGCATACACGCCTCCTAGTCTTCTATGTCAAACCAAGCATCGAGGTTATCCAGTACTTCCGCGATCTCCTCAACCACGGCCCAGGTTTTGTCCGCTCATTTGAGTGGGTCTTCGACTGGGTCTCTCTCAGGCTCTAGCGCTGCCACATTGCCAGGAGCCTCAACCACGTCCTCCCCCATTTCAGTGGCTCCTTCTGGTTCATCCATTCCAGTTTCTTCCACTCCATCCAGTGTATTTTCTTCAGGATCTGTCTCTTTGAGCATTACAGCATTCTCTGGAGCCTCAGCCGCATCTTCCGCTTTGATTGCAGCATCGGCTCCTTCTGGTTCATCCGCGCTAGTTTCGTCCGGTGTTTCTTCGGGGTCTCTCTCCGCGAGCACTCCCGCATCCTCTGGAGTGTCAGCTGCATCAGCACCTTCTGGTTCGTCCCCGCCAGTGTCGTCCGGTATACTTTCTTCGGGGTCTCTCTTGTCGAGCATTTCCCCATCCTCTGAAGTGTCGGCCGCCTCTTCCGTTGCAATTTCTGCATCGGCTTCCTCCGCACAGTCCATTTCCGCCTCCACAACAGCTTCCTCGCAATCTGCATCTGCATCGGTCTCGGCCTTACCTGCCCCACCTACCTGCGATGCCAATTGCTTGGCGCCTGAGCCAGATCTGCTTACTGACGATTTTCTTGCGGACCTCGATATGCCTGGTGAGGTGGCTGTCAATAGTAACGGAACGAACACGACCACCACCGCTGAATCTCGGGATCTGCTTTCCAAGCGTGCCGCGCGAAGTGAGTTCTTTCTCCGTCGTGATCGAAGGATGCAGCTAAGCTTCACGGATTCACAGCGATGAAATGGTGCAAGACATCAACTACCGCGGGACTTTCAGTTACGTCGACCAATGATGGCGCGGGAGCGTTTTCAAGAGCAGTGTCTGCTGCAAACCCTGCAAATCTATATGAGTGGAGGCAGACCACCGCATCCCAGAACTTCGACATTTCTCCGTTTCCCCGGACCGCCCCGCCGCCGTCGGGGACCCGGACCAATCCGAGCGACTACGTTGGTGGGTTTTTAGTCAGATTCCAGAATGCCTCGCGTTGCTTATCATTTCAAGTCGAACATGTTTTCGAGTTCCAAATTATGCAGAGGTTTCTTGCGTCTCCTCAAGGTGTCCCCCTTTGCCAGCAGCAAGCGTGAATGATATTTCGCCTAATCCCACCTCGCGAGAACTGATTTGAAGTTGAACAGGGTGACGGCTGCATTTCAAGATATTATTGACGCGATTGACAATCCAACGAATAATATGGGCAAGCAGCAGCAGTTTATGGAAACCAGTGCCGTGATTCTGACCAGGAATTGGCTTTAGTGTATTGCCACACCATCATTAACCAAGTTAAAGAACAAGTGTAAGTCGTCACGTTTTGAAATTAGATATTGCGGCTGACCGTCGAATGTTCATCACCTAGTGTCGCAAACCATAACTTCGGCATTTTGACCCTGGAGACCGGATTCATAGGCCCTTCAGCTTATTCGTCTCAACTCAACGCACTCACTGACCCTGTCGCCATTGATGCCAGGACGAAAGCTCAGTTGATCCTTCGAGCCACTGGCGCGCTCATCAACTGTATGAGGCGAATTCTTTGATGGTTTGCCGGTGAACTCACACAGGCTATTTTTAAACACCCAGATTTGAACGATAACACGGTTGCGTCGAAATTCAAGGTGACTGCTACTGCAATCCGTGACAAGCTCGAAACCGTGCAGACTGGAGCGGGGAACACTTTTGCGACCTGGCTCACGACGGAGGTGGGGGAGTATCAAGGGCGGGTAACTTCTAAAGGGGCCCTATTGGCGGAGAACTACCAATTCCAAGCAACAGGGAGGCAGGATGTAGGGAAAGATACTGGGATACCCACGTTCGATCCGGCTCAGGTCAGTTCCTTGGTAAACGCGCGAATGATGTTCCATTGACATGGTGCCTCGTAGATGGTCACTGATATTTCCGGGAATACGTTCCCTAGGTTGGACACCCTCGCTTTGTTGCCGTAGATTCCGAAGCCAGGACAAGGATAGGACACACTCCACTAGCCACTCGGGTAACAACAGGATTGTAAAATATTACATTAACCATTCGGTTGTATAAAAATGCTTCGGGACGGAGAAGGGAACTATGGATTCATTCGCCTAACATTCCTTCGATTGCATGCCTTCATGAGTATTCCGGTACAGCACAGCCCACTTAATGTATGCCTCCTCGCTGCCAGCCGGCCAGTGACTTTCGCCGCCGTCCTCTTCCCCCGTCCTTTCCTCTGCGTCCTTTCGATGTCATGGTCCTTCATAAGAATTCGAGTATGTGGGTGGTTGGTTCATCTGCAATGAATTTGAATCTCCATTTAACTGGACCATTGAGTCTGCGCTCACGTTCGAGGCCGCGCAGACCCTCTTATTGCCTGCCTCTCCGTATGTAGTGCAACAGCCACTGCTTCCCAAGAACGGCAATTAAGGCAGCCGTTCTCTTCATTCTTTCTCCCCAACTTGGCTAACACTTGTCGTGGAGTCTGGGAATCACGGTGAAAGTCGAATTGCTTGTTTCGGAGGAGAGAGATGGAAATCAACCGTGAGAAAATTCCCGGGAAACCCCGGCACATCCTTTCGTTCATGCACATCTAGTGTTAATGTCCGAATTTAATACACGTCTTCGTCACGGTATTCTTTTCTAAAATGCTGGGTATCGGTGCCTCGACACTGCCAGATTCGGATCTGATTTACTGTTCTGGTTATTATGTAAATCCGACTTATTCCGCTATTCAACCAAAATCCAAGGCCTTCACCGTTGGAGAAATTTATCGACTATCATGAATTTTCTTAGAACCTGATTGTGTGAGGCTGCCTTTCTGGTCTCTGAAATCATATAGATAGTCCTGAGAAATGTGCATGCTACAACTGTCGCTAGTCCGAATACCTTTTATCATCGTAGCCATCTAACCTCCGTCCTTCGTCCTCAACGAACCACACAGGTTGATATTCACGTGACCGAGTTACTCTTTTTCTGTCCCGTTTGACACACAAAACCAATCGTGACGAGCAGGTTAGCACCGAGTAGCCCAATGATTATAGGCGCATAATGTACGACTTGGGAATCAGAGCTGTTGGAGGACAAACCGCGCAGCCACAAGGTTTTGACAAGGCTGTCCTGAGAGCCGGGCCATGCGGACGCTCAACACGTTGGCCGCTGCACTTGTTGAGTTGGTTGTGGATAATATTTGAATTGTGTGATCCCCGGTGGCGGAGTTGGATACGCTGTTACCGAAATTTAAACTAAATCCAGAGTCATATCAGCAGCATTAGTAAAGATCGGCGTAACAGTAGGAACTCACACAGTGTACCAATTTGCATGAAGTCGTGCCCGAAAACCAAGTCGGTAAGTCCATCGCCAGCTTGCAAAATCAGTGATGAGGTGCAGTTGCTGATGCTGGTACCGCTACGTTTGTCAAATCAAGAGGATGTATCGGAAAGGGCTGTCCACTGGAAGGAGGAGAGACTTAGGTTCAGCATCATAGTAATTGGGTATGATGGATGGACGAACCCCATCTACACAATTATAGATGTCGTCGTATTGCAGGGGACACTGCGGGCAAGTCCCACGGCCGCGGCTTCACGGCGTTTGAAGGGCGTGTGACCGACACTTGCCATGGCGTTTGCCAGGCAGAGCACAATCGATCAGTATTGTGGGCTGTGGCAGGTGTGAGAAATTTGAAAACCCACGACTCTTGAATTCTACCACTATCGTCTCCCCACACCACTCGCTATCAAACTCCTGTCCCGATGACGAATTTCCGGGCCCATTGCCAACGACATTGCACACATTTCCGAAACCCATCTCGCTAGTGTCTTCACCATGATCCTGAAAGCCGGTCTGAAGGGCTTCTGTCCTGACCTTGAAGGGCCGGTTCAGTCCAAATACACCCAACCCCACCGTCAGTTGGCGGTATCTGGGTTTCAATTCCTCGCAGATTTCTTTGCCCTTGCTGTCTTAGAGGTTAATGCCGAGGGTGGCTGCAGATACGGAGCTCCTCTTTGATATGTATGATGACCACTACACATACGAAACACTGGCCCAGAGGACCAAAATGGAGACACCGCCCCGGAAGTATTAGTGAGGCGACCACGCATGGGGTGGAGTACAAGGCTCGCGCCCGTGTATGTTGTATTCTTATTGTGCTTCTTATGCTTGCTGCTTGTTCTTACCAGTCATTTTCAGTTGGGTAAAAGTCGGTTTGAAACCACCATCCAACTTGGGCTCCGAAAACCCATACAGCGTATGGCATTTGTCCAGGAAGCCCACTCCGACGACGAGGATGGTTGTGTCCGTGAGGAGCCTGGCCGCAATCCCATATCCCGCGGCAGAGGCATATCGCAAGCGCAACATGAAGACGGGGCAGAGGTAAGTTCAAAATTACGCCGAGTGGATTTATAATGACAGGAATCATCGCAGGGAGCCCAAGCCCCGCATTCGTTCAACCCCTCTTCTGCCAGTGCCTGCAGTCAACAATGCCCTAGAGCTTAGGCCCCCTACGTTTGATTAATGCCTAGAGTTTAGGGTCCCCCTAAATCCGCCGGATTCTCGGCCGAAGCCTAGGTATTAGGGCTACAATAATATTTTTATAATATTCTGTTGTGAACCAGGTAGGTCCAGGCTCATGGGTGATTTTTATATGGTTGGGTGCCATTATTCTGGTTGCTGGGAGCACCGGCACCAGCCAAGGATAATAATATTATCCACCCAAAGTACCAGGGTATAGCCTATCCTAATAGTATTAGTAGCCCAACTTGGCTGAGTTCAGCCGATCGCAAGGATAATATTCTACCTCGAAGGAACTCAGGCATCAGCTGATGGCACACATGATATTTCCAGCCCAGGGTACTTGGATTCGGCCGATTGGTTTTTGATAGTCTGTAATATTATCAGGCTTAAATATCTCTGTTCAGCTGAAGCAAGCAATAATATTGTTTCTTGAGGAGGGCAGGAATTGGCTCATAGTCCAGAAAATATTTCTAACCCTGTGTACCTGGATTCAGCCGACTGTTCTTTTGACAGCTTACAATATTAATACACCTGAATAGCTGGGCTTGCTGAGGCTGGGGATGATATTACTGTGCCTGCTGACCTAGGGTTGGCTAATAGGTGAAAGTAATATTATGTTGCTAGATGGGTAGGATTGGGCTGATGGATAGGATATATTTTGAGCTCAACCCAGTTGGACTCGGCCGATCAACATTTTATGAGCCCAAAATATTATGATGCCTACTGACCTCAGGCCGGCAAATGGGTGAAAGTAATATTATGTTGCTAGATGGGTAAGATTGGGCTGATGGATAGGGTAATATTTTGTGCCCTACTGACCTCAGGTCAGCCAATGGGTCAAAGTAATATTATGCTGCTAGATAGGTAGGATTGAGCCAATATATAGGATAATATTTTGAGCCCAGCCCAGTTGGACTTGGCCAATCAACATTTTATAAGCCCAAAATATTATGATGCCGACAGACCTCAGGTTGGCCAATGGGCGAGTTGAAAAGAAAAAAAATCAGACAACAGGAGAATTGAACCCACGGAGGAATCACTGATGGTGGTAAGAGGACCACATCATCATAACCACTACAATATCAGGGAATTGCATGCCTTGTCAGACAATGCACAGGCATTCTGCACACCAATGACTTTCCTTTTCTGGCCGCACTACATTGGTACCTGTTGCTCATTGCTTTTGCCAAAGGTCATAATATTATTTGCCCTGCATGCCATGGTGTGGCTCAATAATATTTTATCCCCAAGAAACCTTGGTTGTAGCTGAAGGTAGATATTTTCAACCATGTTGTTACACAGGATTGATTGCCCTGTCCTTAGCAACATGTTTCGTTTTGTGTGTCAAACCACTCGCAACTTGCCTCCAACCGCCATGTTGAGATAAAGCACAGCCACTGATCATCAACAATATTCACCTCCCTGCTCCAAAAAAGGCAATTCATTGCATTCTTGCCTCCCTTGAGCTCATTTCACCTTGAAACCACTTCATGCGGTTTGGGTATTATTCATTACAATTTTGCCAAATGATTCTACTCAGTACATGCATCTTGTTTATGTGTCTTTTTGCGAGTTGGTTTCAATAGAGTTCATTTTCATTGTTTCTCCTTACAATCATAACAGTTTTGCTAGCACCTTGGATCAGACCGCCCGGTGCCCAGTGCGGCCCACACGCACTGAGTACTTCTACCCCTCAGGCTCTAGTATGGGCCTGAAAAGGAATTGCACAAAGGTGGCATGGAGGGAGAGGACCGGGATCTCGTCAAAGCATCGGTGTAAATCAACGGCGCGGTCTGGTTTCTACGCGAAAGGGATCTGAAGCTTGACGGTGTGAGATAATATAAACCATACGGGGACATTCCGGCAGTGGGACTGTTCATAGAGCCCTGTTGTTCAGTCACGGAATTTGTGAGTAAATGTTGCTGTAGAGTACAGTCATGGAGTTCTTGTTCATATACATCGCTGTGACAATCTTCCCGCTTGGCACGCTTGGAACGGTCAATTGCGGGAGAGTAACATCAATGAATATAGTGTCAACGAGCACACTCCATATGCTGTTTTTTTGTTTTTTTTTTGGTGGTGTGTTACGAGTACTTATGTAATAAGTTCTCGTTCTTTTCTAAAAGTTTATATGGATTATCAGTTACAGTTTTATAGTACAACGAAAATAGTGGCTGTGTTGAAGTCTTCTTTAAAGGTTTCATTACATTTTTTGACTAGTTAGTGGCTGTGGTACCGGCTAATGCCGAGTGTGCTGCTAACGCCCACTGGCGTTGGTTAGAACCCCGCGATTAAATTTCTTTTTCCATTCCCACTCGTGATCGGCAACGCGAAATTCAAACTCCGACCGGTGCTTGATCCATGGTCGAACCCATTTCCGGGTTCTACACTCAACGGATCCATACAGTTATATGAGAAAATATGATGGCTAGATACATTAATTCACATCTATTGAAGCAGAATTTTGAATTATTCAGCATGTCCCTTAGAATCAATATCTTGGAGCATAAAACCACCAATATCTGCAGTGGAGGGATTATAGGAAAACAAAAACAAAACATTGATTCCTGTACATTTACTGTGCATTTAACAAATTTTACCTGTGGAGAAAGCACACATTGAAAGACGGGAGTTTCGCAAGTGCTGTTTCACCGCCGTTTATGGATACGGCTCGCCGGCCCAGCAGCCACCATCTTCATCGCCAATGCGTCTCTCAGCTCCAACTCAGCTCCCACTGGTCAGGAAAGGCTGTCTCAAAAGCACTGCAGGCATGGAGGGCCAATGCATTAAATATGATGTGAAAATGAGCCAATACGCGTCCCAATCCCATCGGAAGTCCTATCACACCTCGGCGACGTGCTCTGGAGTCTGATGGATAGCGTCAATGCACTCAAGAATCGGTCCACAGCACTCACGGTGGAGAACAATGATGCCCACACTTCTCAGGGCTGAAACTGTGCAGGAGATACTGCTGGTTAAGAGCTGGGATGCCGAGGAAGAGGATTTGGAAGAGGACATGCTAGACAATTATAATTGACTCTAAACTTACAATCATTGACATTCTATTCCCATGTATATCATAATTTAACACCGGGAGGGACCGAGGAAGCTTATTGTGGTCGAAAGAGGTTTGACGGACGGTATATAGGGGCAAATGTCCGAATGTGGTAATACCACTTTTTCCATCGTTCTGTTGTAGCGTTGCTGACCACCATTCACACTGTTCCGCTGACAATGATCAATGACCTCAAACTAATAGTAACTAAAGCTACTACATAATTGGGTGCTACAGCATTGGGTGTCCCCAACACTCTTGTTTTTCACGACTCTTGTGTCTGCTTCACATGTACGTGCGTGCCTCAATGAAACCTTCTATAATAACTCAGGTTTAAAATTTCAAATACAATATGACATGGGTATACAAGGTGTTCAATGAGATAATACTCTTCACTCACTGTCATCAATCCACATCTGATGGAAATGTTTCCTCACTGAGGGAAGATCATCCTCGCTTTCTTCATCATCATAATTGAACACGCTTTGACATTGAATTGGTGTTGGCAAGGACTTGTGTGGCATTGGTCCTTGCAATGTAGGCCTCCTGCTTCCCTCATTCAATCCCTGGCAATGACTAGAAAATACAAATGCTTACCTTGGTTAATGTTGCATCCAAAAAAATCCATGTTCTGAGAGCCAACTTGCACGTATACTTCAAATCTTCTCCTGCCTTCAATATCCTATAAGCTACTGTTGCAAACCCCATCTTGACTATATCTCCCTGCCTGAACCTTACACACCAACCTTTGTGAGACCTGAGCCACAGTTCATGTAGGTATGCTTCTAAAATTGGTTTCTACATTCATTGAGTGTTATCAATAGTCCAGTGATTATGTCCCAGCAGCATTGAGGAAGGTTTAAAAGGTGATTATCCTTCAACACACCAATCACCTCACTTTTTCTGTCAAATCACTGTCCACGTTTGCGAGAAGGAGGATCCCCAGGCGACCATCAGGACTTTAGCGCACAATTCATGTGCATATCAACGCGTGGTGTGTCTGTCCCTTGTGCTGATCTGACATTCGAAGGTATGTTATAGTTGTTTTATACAAGCTCTACTCAATTTGATGCAGATTTATCCCTCCTCACCACAAATATCTCCCACTCAATAAGGCGGATAATATCACGGTGAAAACGCTATCTCTCAGGTATGTGTGAATGCAAAATGCAAAATGCTAATGCAGCAGAGCTATGAACTCTAAACCACACACAACACACAACACTATCAACAACTAACCCCTCAATAGAGAGAGTCAGAGTGCAAGTTCGGGGGTCTAAGTCAAGTATTAGACTTGATAGCAGCTGGTTTCTTGGTCGATCACTTAGTTAACTAAGGGTCGCTCGCGCTTTTGCAAGGTTTGACTGGTCAAGTCGAGTTGTATTGGGCAAATAACGTCTAGGACGTCAATGAGACAGTACAGGGTAGGTTTTAAGACTGTTAAGTCTGCGCTTTTGTGTCTTTCAACGGTTTCAGTGTTCTGTTCAGTGTTCTGTTCAGTGTTCTGGGTCTGTTTGCCATGTTCTGACTATTGCCGTGTTCTGATTCTGAGTCTGGTATACAATTCGTTCAAAGCAATCTAACCTCCACAGCTAACAGAGCGACAGTTCCAGTGGCTGACACAACTTGTACAGTGCCCTTAGATGTGTTAGCTCGCCCTCTTCTTCTGCTGCCCTTTTATATGACTGCCCTATGGTTTACATCACGATGATTACTGTACAATGTCCGTTGGTTTGCGGCACCCAAATCCTAATCCCTGGCTCCTGATTGGTCGTGTCTTGTTGAGACATATGGTAGACATGTGGTGTTTGACACGACACATGTGATTGCTGATTAAGTGGACAGAAAGTGTCTTCTTCGTCTGTAGCCTCTTGTCCCGGGCCTGAATAGTCTTGAAGCTCATGCACCTCTCTTCTACCTTCCCAATGATACCCCATAGTCCCTGGTTTGGTTTGGTGGTTCATCCACAATATCACAATCTGTCTCTCTCTCTCTGGTTTATCCTCGCGGCTAAACGGCTGGATCATGTCCTACTGTTCAAGTCATCCCCAGGCTCGGTCTGGACCCAATGCGTGATCAAACACGTCCTCAGTTTTGGGTAAAACAGGTCTAAATAGTCTTGTCGTGAATAATTGGGTTCTTCCCACTGTTGCTTGCCAGCAATTGGTATATTGACCTCGCAACCTCTTTGGTATGCTGTTTGTGTCCTAGCAAGCAGCCTTAGGTCTTGTATGTCCTAGTTTCTCTACCACCATAGTCAAGTTTCCTTAGTTGACTAAGATATCTGGTGGCCCCATTTGTGAAGGTACCGGTAGAAGTCCTCGTTAACCTCGTAGCTTGTGCTGATAGACTGGACCACTCAGTCAGAGTGCCCTGATGGTCCCTCAGTGCGTGTTGACACGCTCAATCGTGCAAAATCGCAAAATTCAAGTGTACTTGGTTTCACAGCTTATCACCGCAGGGTCAGTTAGAGGAAGTCTGTAAAATCATTAAGAAGAAAATAGACGCTGGAGTCTACGAGCCGTCTAATTCTTCTTATAGGACAAAATTCTTTGGAGTAGTGAAGAAGGATGGCAAAAGCATCCAGCTAGTCCACTCCTTAGAGCCCCTCAACGCCGTCACCATTGCACACTCTGGAATACCACCAGCAACGGATGAACTAGCGAATCATTTTGCAGGGCGGAGTTGTGGAGCTGTATTGGACTTGTACTCCGGGTACGATCATAGAGACTTGGATGAAGACTCCAGAGACTTTACAACGTTTCAAACCCTGTTCAGAGCCCTAAGGCTGGTTAAACTGCCTCAAGGGTGGACCAATTCAGTACCAATATTCCATGACGATGTGACATATATCTTGCGAGATGAGATACCACATGTCACTATTCCGTATATCGATGATGTGCCTATTCGAGGGCCGGGAACAAGGTATAAAAACTTGGACGGCTCATTCGAAGCTATTCCTGAAAACAAAGGAATAAGGTGGTTCATATGGGAACACTTCCAAAATCTGAATAGGATCGTCCAGCGGATAAAATACTGTGGAGGAATCTTTTCAGGATTAAAAGCTCTGTTATGCATGGACCAATTCCCAGTAGTCGGACATATCTGTTTGTATGAGGGAAGAAGACCATCTACAGACCAAGTTGGAGTAATCTCAAGGTGGCCACCTCTAGAGAGCGTCTCAGAAGTCAGGCAATTCTTGGGCATCGTAGGATATATGAGAATGTTCATCAAGAACTATTCTACTATGACCCGACCTTTGAATAAGCTACTAAGGGCCGATGTGGAGTTCGAGTGGGGAGAGGCAGAACAAGCCTCCATGGATGCTATCAAACTGGCCCTGGAGACGTGTGAAGCACTTAAACCTATCAACTACGAGTGGGAAAGCGATGTGGTCCTAGCAGTCGATACCTCCTGGATGGCCGTTGGAATAGAGATATACCAAGTAGATCTAGACAACCAGAAGAAGTGTTACTTTGCGAAGTTTGACTCAATTGGTTTGAATGAAAGGGAGGCCAGGTTCTCTCAACCAAAACGTGAATTGTACGGCCTGCTCAGGGCGTTGCTTCATATGCAGTATTGGCTGTTGGGTTGTTGGAAACTTGTGGTCGAAACCGATGCCATGTACCAGTCTTGAATCGGCTAGGATTTGGTTGAGAAACAGCCAGAAAGGCAGGGCGATGGCGAGAAATGATGTTCACAACGCCCCATGTCTTGATCGGAAACCTCCCACAATTCTTGGTCGCCAGCTTGTTGGGCCTCCAAATTTGACATACGGTGTCCTCATAGGTCATCTAACATTGTACAGGTGCCAGATTCGAGAATTTTATATCCCGTAGGCTTATATTATTCAAGTGGCCGGATAGGCAGTCGCAGATAATATATCTGTGTCACACGAGTGGTGCGGAGCGGGCCCAATGCGAGCTGGTCGACACAGAGTATCGACCGAGCAAGTTTTGGGCCAGCCTTGAAATCATAATTTATGGATGATAAACTGTAAAAGTTAGATGAATCATGGATGGAGTTGACCAAAGTTTTGTCTCAATCTATGATAGCGGGCCCTGCCGTGCCAGCGGGCTACAAAACTTATCCATTAGAAGCACTCTGATTGGCTGCTTATACAGTAGATTTAAAAGGGTGTTTTAGTTAGATACACTTTTCTAAGTAAAGTAAAAGAAATAATATTCAATTTAGTTGAGTCACAAATATTAAATTCAGTTTCGGGCCACATCAATTATTTCACAATACTCAAAGAAGCGCTGCTAATTTAAATGCCTGCTACATTGAGGGCCCAGCGCTGTGACATAAAATCGACGGAACAAACTTGGTCGTTGTGATGAATAATTAATTGTAGTCCACGGCATTGATGGTTAAACGGCCATTGTTCGGGGTGAACGGACAAGATTATCCTGTTGGAGATTAGCAATCCAGCATAGGGCCAAAGACGCTGACTGATATGGAACAGAATGGAATTTGCTGGAGCATCCAGGAATATTAGGTAATACAGTAGCACTCCTCATGAGTTTGTGATTTCAACCAGCGAGGTACAAGCTTGATTTGCTTGAGGCGTCTGTCTACAAAAGACTAGTCTGTAATCCACGGCAAATCTCACCGACTCACGAGACAATAATAACAACACCGCCGCGGACAGAAGCAATATTAGGCTCCAGCGGCCGCTGGTCTTTGACTCGGGTCAAACTTGAAGGAAGTTTGAATGGGCTCCGTCCGAGGTGACGAGGAACCTATGAATGCATAATACAGGTCAAATACATTACTGTACTGACGCTTGGTCGGCACAGACCCGAAATGGCTACGAAGAAAATTTCGCCAAAATTGAAGGTTAGGTCCAGCCTAGCACTGACCACCATACCGGATTCGGGCTAGGGGAAAGTGACATTGACGCCACATTCCCCGAGGTCACTATAGGGAGACGTGGATATGGGATTGGGAGGGTCTGAACCACATCTTGGCGTCTTAGAAGAGAATGTGCACTTAATGTGGTTGCAGAAATATAAAAGTACGTAGCCCGAATTTCGATCCAAGAACTCGTATTTGAACTCCGAACCCGCACGGATCCCGACTGATAGTTGGCGGAGCAGCTCGTGAACATTACCGTGCTGATATTTGAGCCTGAATATAAATGACTTGGATGCCAGGGTATTGTCGCACCGCTGACGGTTGGTGCGCGCCGGTCCCACCGCCCACGTCAATGCGCGTCTGCCGTCCGCGCCGCGCAAATGCCGCATCCGCACCACCGCCGCCGCATCAATGCCCGCCCAGCGGTTTCTGTTGGGTTCAAATGTTCGAAATCTTCATCAGAGAGCTGTTTGCTCTGTGGGGTTGAACTAGACCGTTTTATTGCGTCCACTTTATCTTGGTGACATTGGAGGATCGAGTCATCGCTCTGTTTGAGAAGCCTGAAAATTCAAGTTGAACAGAAGGGACGCTTTTATGTGGATTGTGATTTGACATTCACTGAGATGGGTTTGCACAGTGCGAATGCATTTAGAACAAGTATAATCCCTTGAACAGTGCTTTGTTGTGGAGAGGCACCTTGCCTGCGCGAGGGTGTCCGGGCAGAGTAGAGCGCGGCGGTGTGGAAGGGACGGCGGGGAGTATGTCTGCCCTTCAAGACCAGCGCGAGCTTCCGATCGAGGGTGGACCGGATATCGCAATCGCAATCGGAATTGTGCGCGTCGATGTCGATTCGATATATGGGTTTATTAAAGGACGGGATACCTCTTGGACGCTTGGCCGCCTGGAAATCAATGAAACTGTTGACTGTGTAAAGGTGCAAATATCCACGGGGTGGGGCGATTGAGATGCACCTTGACACCGCGACCGCGTTCAACAAGTATGAATGCACTAGAAAGCAGTGACATACCTTCAACACAAAAAACCTGCAGACTTTTCTGATGGACTTGGCCAAACGGCTTGCCCCCCTTAGCGGAGGTTGAATTTGGTGGGGTGGGCTTGTGCGGCTTGGGCTTGGGCTCGGCTACACTATTCATCCTCACTGATATTAAATTGTCCATAACTACCTCCCCCTTACATCCTCTTAGTTGCTCCCCTCCACCACCGTCTTCGGAACATCCCGGGGGACGTGGTCGCCATCATTGACAGTGATCGGCATGTTTAAACAATATAATTCAGTTTTGCTCAACCCCCACGAAGTCTGCATGTTTCAGCTGGGGTGAAAACTATCTGCTGATGCTTTCCTTCTCAATTGTCTACGGAACATCCCGAGGGACGCCGTGGCCGTGCAACGGCGACCAGCAGGCCACCTTGAACAACTCAATAATGCTCCCCTGTCACGACTCTAATGCTTAATAGCTGTGTATATTAGGCTTGTACCATTTGGATTAACTTAAAAATGAGTGATCAGAAGCGGAGAAAATGTATTACATCAAAGACGAGACATGGAAATCCAGATGTTGACTTTTTGTGGAAACTACAGCACTGTTCCAGAGCGCAAGCGTCGGAGAGAGCCCTCCACTACTGCCTGAGGCTTCTTTGACGCAGCCTCTCTCTTCTTTCTTGGATTCAGCTTCGTTTCAATTCCCAGGTAAGTTTTTTGTGGCCTCCATATGCTTTTCTTGGCACGCTTCGCTGGCCTCTCACCCTCAACCTCCTCGCTTCCCTCATCCATATCTCTTGATCAACGCCTTCTCACCATTTACTGTTATCACCATTATCAGCCCATCATCCCTGTTACTTGCACTGCACGTCGGAAACAGCGTCTTTACTTGGTTGTTACTAGATCCCCTGTGGTGTTGCAATTGGCTGTGTTATCTTGTACATGCAACATCTGACCATATTCCTGTCAATGCTCTATGTCGTCTCCAACATCGGAAAGAAAGAAGCTCATTGAACGTAAACTGTAATGACTTGGTTTGGCAACTGCTAAGTAAAGTGTACAATTACTCGACGTGGTCTGCTCAAGCCCAAGCCGGTTCAGCATTGTTGTTGAAGTTTGTCTTGTGTTCCAACAACTTTCGCGTCTACCTTGGATAACCAAGGTGCCTTCAATCACAGCAGGATATTGGACTACAATAATATGTAGAGCAAGCCGTGCGCAAGCCTGCTAGGCAACAAAAACAGCCTTCGGCATCTTTACCCAAGCTCAAGCCCAAGCCTGCTGTATTCCAAATTTGCTGTTCAATTCTCCTTACCAGTGAGTTCACAACTAATGCAGTCAACACAAGCCAAGCTAAGCCTCTAATCCCAAGCCCAGAAGCAAGTTCAAGTCATTTTACCCAGTCCATCTAAGCAACATGGGAGAATCTACCTAATTGACTTTCATAAATTATTCCGGGCGGAATGGTCAGCGTTGACTACGGAGATATCAGCAAGACAGTGAATGGTCACCTGATTATCTCACGTATTATAGGCCGGGTGCGAGTTTGCCGAAATCCACAGCCCGAACAAGCCCATTTACGTGCGTGCAAGCCCATTTTGCAAGTGGGAAATGTCGCTCTCTTGCGAAACTGAACCAAAATACAATACAAAAGGTCACAAGCATTAATCCGATTGAAAAATACCATCATTCCTCCAAAAAACAACTAAGCTATCCACAAGCCTGTTTGTCTGATGCCATCAGACAAACGGGCTTGTGTTCAACTTGTCAGTCAATATCAACAAGATTTTCATGACTATGCACTGAAATTCTGTATCAGATCTCTTTGAGTCAATTAAAGCATCCATTTTGAGCAGTAAATTATGCTCCTGACGCTCGTTCTTGGTATGAACATTATCGCGGCCAAGATCAAGCCCAAGCCCGTCTGTCTGATGCCATCAGACAAACGGGCTTGCGTTCAACTATGGCATCACACAGTTGGGCTTGCGTGTCTGTCAACTCAGTAATTTATTGCCTACACCAGAGAAGCCTCCAAATCATTTGTGACACTGGCCTTTGAGTATTCCTGCTCAAAGGTGGCTCAGAAATAGTATGGAACTGCAATATGTTCTGTGTTCAATTCGTTTTTTCTCTGATGAAATCGCTTGGAGACAGCACAAGGATATATATACATGATAGTATGGTACATCCTTGCTGGTGTTTGTATTAGGAGTCGGCATCGGCATGATAGAATAATTTTAAATCATTTCAACAACTTATATTAACATGTAACAGAAAAACTGGATCCAGTAGATGGGGAATTCGAGTTGTGAGAAACCCTCTGCTTGGAAGGGATGTATAAAGACGATGAGACCACGCTGAGCCTGGCAAGCCCGTAATTTTGGTGTGAATTGACAATGTTGCCGTATGTCGTCTCCAGCGGCAACGGCATATCATCACTTCCGTGACAAAAACATCCAGAAAAATTGCAAGCCCTGTAAGTATGTACTTGCTGTACATAGTGTATCTACTCAGATTGATAGAATAGGCCGTGCGGAACGAGAAATATGCACAAGCCCGTTTCTCGGCTAAGCGAGCAAACGGGCTTGCCAAGCCGACAACTTGGGGTGTGGCCGTGGCATAGCCCGGCAGAACTCGTACTTATTTTTCAAAATAGTAAGGTATCAGGGGCAGGCCGCAATCTTGTCAACATGTTACACACTACTCTGGTTACCTAGAAGCTGTCTGGATTTTGATTGGGAGCTGAACGAACATGGAAAATCCAAACTCATCAGCTGGGTTTCAAACATTCTGGTCATTAAATGTTGGGTCAGATGTTTCTGCAACAGGCAGCATAGAGAACACAATTATCAATGCTGCTGCCATAGAGTGATATCCTTCTTACTTTCCTCTGCCTTTTACTCATGGGCATGACAGTGCAAATTTGGGAACGTAGGCCAACTCACGACTTTTCCAAAACGGGACGCTCGGCTGTCAACGCCATCAACTTCCATCAAGCAATCACTATTGCCAAATTCAGAGATTTGTGGCTCTCAGTGGCCCATTGTCGACAATGTGGACGCGTTTTCGACGCGTTAAGCATGCTTTCTTCCTCCCCCCACCTTCTTCAGCCCAGATTCCGCTCGCTCACCATCCTCCTCGATACCTACCTTCGAATTTGTCCATGCGGAACCTCCCTCGCAGCCGCCTCCGACCGCTAGCTCCTATAAGACTGAAATTCACCCCCGTTGAGCCCCAGTATGCCTCTGGACAGCGCAAACCTGACCTGTAGCGTCGCTTCTGACATCCCATTGGACCAATTGAAGGTGTCGGCAGAGCAGCGCGCAGCGCTGGAGGATATGTACGTCCCCGCGCCACCGCCACCACCGATCGAATTCCTGCCGACCATTTATTTAAACTCGATGCTTCCCCACTTTCCCCGGTAGCTGAGACTCTCCCTGATCCATCTCCCGCCCCTCGGTACTCCCATAGCTTGAAGCGCAAGGACCGAGGTGACTTGCTTCCCCCATCTCTTGGGGGGGCGTCCAAAAGGCACCAATCGTTCGGGGTTCATTAGTCATCATTACATTTGCATTGATATAATACAATATTTTGTCGTGCCTTACAGTGACTTGACTTGACTTGAGTGTATTCATGGCGACATACCGACAATGGCCAAGAACAATGGCGCGTCGCGTCGCCGAATGAGGATGTGCGGACCATCAGTACGTTGATCCGGCTGATAGGCGGAGGAGGAGGAGGAGGAGGATATATTACCGCACGTGGTCCTACAAAGAACATGCTTCCCAAATAGGCAAGGTCGTGAGTGGGCCGTGTTTCCGCAAATTTGTTTGGACTCTTTATTCAATCACAGAGGAAATGAACAGTTGAGGATTAAGTGTCTGAAATGTACAATCAAATCTGTTGGCCACCTGCTTTACATGCTGCCAGGGAGTGAAAAAAAAAAGCTGATTCAAAAAATTCAAGTACGAGTTTTGCTGGGCAATGCCACAGCCCACATCCCAAGTGGTGGTTTGCATGCTTATCAATGTGTCAGGGACAATCTCCCTTTGAGCATTGAAAAGAGGGCCTACCAGCTCAACCCAGCTACTGTGTGTTTCAGGCACAAAGATGTCCATGTGTAGCAGCCAGCACCAAGGGATTTTGTCCTTGTGCAAGGAGTGTAGAGTGAGCACCCAGTGTAGACAATGTTGATGAAGAGAGGTGAGACAGGAAGGGATGGGAAAAGGAATCACAGGTGATATGCCCTCTCAACTTTCTTAGCAGGCTCTGAGCATCAGGACTCAGGCAGGGCTGGACAAGTGGATCATCAAACTACAGGAGGTTGCCAAGACCCAGAGGATTTCTTTTTCCACGAGACCCCTCGCAACATTAGTGTTCATTATTGTACATGATTGGGGGTACATTTTGAGGCAACAACTACAAAGCTTCTTGCTATGAGCATGAAAGAAAAAAGATGGATAGAAAAAGAATGTACCTGCCAGGTTCGATCTCAGGACCTTAGAAGTACGCTCGGCATTAGCCGCTAGCACAGCCACTATATGGTCACAAAAAAACTAATGGAATCACTGAAAAGGGCTTCAACACAGCCACTATTTTCCTTCTACTGGAAAAGTAGGACTGATAATTCGAGCAGCGCGCAAAACCCTGATGTAAACTTTTAGAAAAGAACGAGAACTTATTACATAAGTACTCGTAAACGGGCTTGCAAGCCGAAATGCCGGGCTTGGGCTTGGCGCTACACCAAAATCCAAGCCCAAGCCCGAAAAAGCCCGTTTGCGCGGGCGCAAGCCCGTTTTGCAAGCCGAAAACGTCACTCTCAAAAACCTGCGCTCTCCTTTGGCTCTCCTAAAAATCAAATGCCAAGCGGTAAAGCAAAACAAAACAAAAAAACACGATGAGGATCGCAAGGTAGGAATTAATGGCATGCTTCAAGTTAAGGCGTAGCATATGCTCAAACCCCTTGTGTTGTGGGAATGCCTGAAGGTGAACCACTGCGACAATAACAGCGAAACTGAACTGAACTGAACTATCATGTCTTGCCGGGCACGGGAGAGATCAAGAATGCCTTGCGCCCATCGGCGGTCTTGAGTCAGATGGATTTGCCCTACCTCACCTGGAGTTGTCGATCCGGTGTTGCCGTTCTGCGGGTACTGCAGAAGAGATGAGCTGGGGTCCTGGATACTGGACCCGGGACGTCCGGATAATTATTTTCTACGCTAGAAAGGCCGTACTGTACACTAATGTATACGGGCAATGGTACAAGGTTTTCGGGGAGGGATGTGATAGACGAATGTCCAGTGAAGCAAACGGAATAAATTACAACGGTACCTCACCGGAATCCCTGACCACAATCATCTGAGCGGCTTATACGCGACCTTGCCCGCGCACCCGCAGCACCGGCCTATCAGGAACATTATCGGCGTGATAAAGAGCAGCAGCATAGCGACGAGCGTGAGGTAGATCGCGTTGCCCATAACCGCGCTGTTCGAGCCCGCCTCGTCGTCCACACGCTTCTTGATGATGTAGAAGAACGCGAGGTCGAAGACGAAGACGACAAAGCCCGTCGCGCCGGCGAAGCCGCTGAAGCAGTCCGCGCAGCACTCGGCGATGAAGGGGATGCCGAGAAGGGCGAGGATCGCGAAGGCGAGCGCGCCGAGGGCGATGGCGAGCGCGACGATGTGCAGCACGAGTGCCTTGGTGAGCGCGGCGGCGGCTACGTTGACGCCCTCGGTCAGGATGGAGGGGAGCGTGCCATTGATGTATTTCGAGGCATCTAGAGGGGGATGTTAGTGCCAGCTCAGCAAGCGAAGGGCATAACTACGTGCCAGATAGCGAGTAACCGATCTTCGCCGGAGAACATTGCAGCCCTAATCCGTTCTGGAGATCCGTGCAGTAGCCGAGGACACCGAGGTCAACGAACGGGGTCGTCTGGTTTGAGGTGGAGGCGGCGGCGCCCGCGAGGTCGATGCGCAGGAAGTAGATCGACTTGAAATAAGGGACGTCGAAGGCGACGAGGGCGAGGAGGACAGCCGCCGCTGCAATCGAGGCAACACCGAGGATCTTGTCGCAGCCCATGGGTAGATTGGAAGAAAGGCGGGGAAAGAAGGAGATACCTACACGCTGGCCAGCGCAGTTATAATTTATTAAGGAAGTGCGGTACAGTGCACAGCCGACCGCAGCCGTAATTTTTTGTTTTGATCACTGCCACGGTGTCATCGCCCTAGATTGCCAGTCGCCACTCACCATGATATTTCGGACGTTTCACCTCTTGGCGCTCATCCCGCCTAGTATCTACGGTCTACCCTTTTAACGAGACTGGCAAAGGCGACAGACAAGGACGAAGGGTCAAGCCGGAAGCAGGAGCACTGCCACCCGCCCTGCGCTGTGCGGCCGAGACCGCCGAACCCGGTGTTACTCGGTGCCATGTCCGGTCTGAAGTTGACTCAACGTTAGCGCCCGCCAAGGCGCCCTCATAAACTTTCCAGGGGCATGCTAAGTACATTGCCACGAACGCGGATCTAGGGAAATTTTACTCGTTTGTCATCCTTCTGGTGTTGTTCTGGTGTCAATATCAATCCGACTCGACAATGTTGTTCTTACCAGTGGCAGCCAGTCTGAGACTTGGTTCTTGGGTTCTTGGAAACACCGCTCAACCTGGGTCGGGCCAGAACTCCATTCGGTTTCGCCGTGACCGGCCTTGGATTCTCATAAAAGTTAACCGCAACACCGACGACGCCGATCCGCTCCAAGGGCCAGATCAGTGCCATTAGCTCCGAGTAACGATACCTGCCTGCCTCCTACAAGGATGTCCTCAGCTCTCAGGAAATATGTTCCACCCCCCAATTTGACGAAAATCTCAAGAAGCGTGGCGGCGTTATTACGTCTAGCGGGATCCACCGACGCTCACAAAACGTGTTGACTCCGACTCCGACACAGTTAAGAATATATACCCCCTTCAAGCGTCCATTCCCCAATGGCCCCATCCGAGTCACCCCCCGCCTTTATCGTGTGATACCCCGCTTCTCGCTCTATTTCTCATCAACACAGCAAGTATTTTAGATCAGCGCTGGTCCGGCGGGCCTCATCCTCACCCTCTTACTCGTCAGAGCGGCCTCACACCGGCATCATTGACAAGGACCTACCCTCCGCACTGCACACCTCTCTTTCTTTGAATCACAAACCCCTTGTCAATATATCTGATTTCCGATTTCCGAGGTCCCGCAGATTCGGTGTCTGGCCTCCTGTCGAAGCGCCCCGGCCCCGCTGCGCACCTCCCCTCACTTTCGAGCTGCTCCGCTGCGATCCACCCGATGTGCCTCCCTGCGAGACGGATCAGAAGGCCCGGCGTCCCCTTTGCTGAAATTTGTTTTTTATTTTTACTTTTGAAGCGGCACAGGGTGGGGACGGATCCAACGTTGAGGGTGATGGGATATCTCGGGGCGATGTGACTATGTTTTATTTTATTTTAATTGTGCACGCTCTGACCCTTTTTACAACCAATTCGTCCACACGTTCGAGAAGCCCTCAGCCGCGGTGCGCGAGCATGCTTACGTTGGAGACTGTTCGTGCGCATTCCAGACTGCACATAGCAGGAAGTGCGCGACGAGTGATGATGACAACGGACGCAAATCTCTTTGAAGTTTTCGGATAATTCTAATCAGCAACCCCCCGTGCTGTTGTACGGGGGTTGCTGAATAACAATCTTCTATTCAGCAACCCCCTCTGATCAGATTACCGGATCCCTGATCTAATCTCGGCTAACCCCAGCTCGAAAAAGACCAAGACCTTGTTCCAGGTCTTCACGGCTTTGAATCAATGAGCACACTTGACAGCAATCTGGTGCAGATTTAATTTGTTCCAAGAGGTACAGCTTTCCTTCTTAGTGTTATAATTTGGTTTACTTTTTATCTGATTTTCTACTTATGAGTCCTCTTTAAGACAGCGTCCCGGACAGGTTAAGTCTATGCTCACCCTCATTCTTGTCCATTTGTGTGAGCACGTGGGGCTGTTTGCTCTCAACATATTGCTCCAACAAATGGAAATGTCTGTATCTTACAACGCCAACGTTAGTTATGTCTTTGTGTCCAAATTTATCCAGAAAAGGTTCTTCAAGGTCTCGAAGTATTCAGGTATTTCTACTACAATTGTGTGCCCTGCAAATTGAGTGGCACGGTTTGGGCTTAGGTTAGACACAGTGATCATGATCAATTTCGGTCTGGTGCTCTCAATGACAGGAATGGATTTTCAACGGGTGGAGCCCGAAATGTATTTGTGTCATTGAAACAGCTCTCCGGGAACAACCTTGGTACAACCTGCTCTCTTCGGTTGGGTTGGCACGAGATCACCAAACCGGCCGAGATCTTATCTAATTATGTAAGGGAGGGGTTGCTGAATAGCGGCAACCCCCGTACTTGGAGTACAGGGGGTTGCTGATTAGAATTATCAGAAGTTTCTGACGTCCTAGATCAAAGATGTGTTTGGATACAACACCAAGGATGAGGTGCACAGCTGGGGCTCCTGAAGCAGAGATCCCTCGCCAATTCCGTCCCTGTCTAGTCTCCCTAGTCAGATCAAAGCTGAAAGAACACGTGTTTTTTTATTTGTAAGAGGAGAGCGGGAAAAAAATAGGGCCCGAAACCTTGACGGGATGGGACAGGCAACGGGACGGCCTTTGTGTGGCTGTCTCGATGGGTAGGGTGGGAATTTAAAACTTTACCTTGCCTTTTGACCCTAATAAAATTTGGATTAGGACTGCAATGTCATGAGTTGAATTCCCCCCTGCCCATCCCGATGTTTTCGTGCTTCCAGCTAGAGAAACCGACCTAAACCTTGAGGTTGCACTTTGGCAATCATGATCGGGAGTTGCCGAGAACCCAACACAAGCAATATACTGTCTGTTTGGAGCCAGCAAAAATGTAAGGCAACCAGGAAGGTGTATCCCTTCCAAGGCGGAAGTCTCTGTGGACTAAATAATGATGGAAAGTGTCAATTTAAAGGTAGATTTATATGATCCATTGAAACGGCCGTTGCGGCCGTTGTTTGACGGCCCGTTGCTTGAGGAGAAAAATGGTTGATGGGACGGGCACCCGTTTGACGGGTGCCGTCGAACCATCGCGATGGCAACGGGCGGCAGCCCTAGAAAAAAACTGTTTATGGTCGCTGTCAAGCCACTCGGATTCACATGGTTCGCGCCTAGAATCTCATCGCCTTGCTGTGTGCTCGAACATTGATGGCCTTGGCACTCTATTCACTTACATATAATACAATGTCCTCTCTGAACTATTCTCGATTCTCTCCAGCGCATTATTCGTGACGTTCCCCGCTTTTAGAAAAGCGGATATTCAACTAATAATTGTAGTCTTCTCACCTACACCTGTAGAGTTGCGTCTCAGTCCGGAATGTGATTGACATCCGCCCTAGAAGGATATACTTATATATTAGGCACCGGAAACCTCTCTGATCAGTGTCTAATCATAGCCATCACCGTGACAGCTGTGGAAGCCACGGCTTTGGGCACCTGACTGATTGTTATCTCTTCCTTCCACCGTGCTGACCAGCAGCCCGCACAATGCAAGTAGATCCAATGCCACAGCAAAGAATAGTAAAACTTCAGCAACCAAGGCCCTCTCCAAATCAACCTCAGACTGGGTTGGAACATCGCTTATCGCAGCCAAGGCAATTGCTGCAGCAGGGGAAATGATTCCCATTCCCTACGTTAAAGGAGTCTTTGAAATTGCGGTGACTATATTGGAAACAGCGGAGGTTTGCAATTACATGTTTTCTTGCAAGAATGTGACTGATTTAATACACTTAGAAAGTAAAGAACAATCAAGAGGACCTGAAAGAGCTGTGTGAGGATATGGTAGAAATCATCAAGATTGTCCAAAGCCAAATATCAATGCACGGGGATACAGCTGCTGTAAAATTCAAGGGTCTGTGCGAGGACCTTGAAAAGTGAACTGTTTTATTTCTCTTTCGGGACTGTATTTATTGGGGTGTATCAGATGTTTGTAGGACATCCTGAATTCTATCAAGCCGTTGCAACAGAAACCCCATGGGCTGCGGCGCCGTTTCAAGGAGATTGTCAAGTTGAGCAGCACTACGGACCAGATAACTGGTTCCCAGAGAAGGATCCAGAATTTGCGCTCAAACTTTGTGGTATGCTCATTCCACCTTGACAACGGAGCAAGGAATGGCTCAAACAAATTTCAGCTTACAGCAACAATGGATATCAATTTCCAAGTGCACAAGTTGACTGGGATTGGGTCCAGTAAGATTTCTGTTTATTGAAAGACTCCCTGAAATTTATTCCATTTAGCAGATATTCCTGTTCCTGAAGTCATTCAAAGCATCAACAATTGTCCTCCACCATCCAGAATCTTCCATGGAAGACAAAATATTCTAGATAAGATGCATGAATTTTTTGAACAAGATCTCGGGAAAGAACCCATCTTTCTACTTCATGGACTCGGTGGGGCTGGAAAGACCCAAATTTCACTGAAGTTTATTCAGGAGTCATCCCAGTGAGTCCTTGTTCATTCAGGGAGTTGTAATTTGACTGTTTCCCCAAGATTCTCTGGAATTTTTATGGTTGATGCCAGCACTACCGATACACTTGATGCAGGCCTCAAGAACATAGCTGTTACAAAGAATGCTGGAAATTCTCCACAGGATGCCTTGAGATGGCTTGACAATCAACATGATGAATGGCTCATCTTCTTTGATAATGCAAATAATCCCAAAATTAATCTGAACAGCTATTTCCCTCAGTGTAGCCATGGAAATATCCCGATCAGATCCCGGAATCCTGGGCTTTGTATTCATGCTGGGTCTCACTCTCTTGTATCAGATATGGAAGAGACGGATTCCATAGAGCTATTGCTTGCCAGTGCTGCACAGGAGACAACACTGAGGAACATGGAGACTGCCGCTAAAATTGTGAAGGTCAGTCTGCAGGTTTACCTAGTATAAATTGATATTTGAACATGTTTCTAAGGCCTTGTGGTATTTACCTCTTGCAATTGTTCAAGCTGGTGCATTCATAGCAAAGTCTGGATCTCTCAACAGTTATTTGGCACTGTACAAGCAGAATCGGGCTCAATTACTCAGTGAAAAACCTGTGCAGTCCCATGATGATTATGAATGGACAGTTTATACCACATTGCAGATCAGCTTTGACCAACTCAGCCTGCCAGCTGCAATCCTTCTTCGACTTTGCTCATTCCTTCACCATGAAAGGATTGCAGAGGACATATTCAGTGGTGCTTCCCAATATCAAGTTGGAAACTCCAGTGGCATCCTACATAGGATATTCAAGTCTGTTATATCCATGCAACATCCCCAGTCTTCTCGTCGACCTTCCGGTAGCTCCGGTAGGTTCCAAGGCTCTGGTATATTACCGGAGCCTCCGAACCATCCGGTACCATCGGGTTTTTACACAATGAAGGATTACTGAGCGTTTCCCGTTTATCCGTCTTCCTTCCTTTTCACTTATTGTCATACGACTTCTCATCAGTCCATCTGACTTGACTTATTGTTAAGAACCACTCTCCTTCCTTTTATGGAATACAATTAGATACTTAGTATAAATACGTCTTTAATATGTCCTGTACGTCAGATTGATAATTGACGTTGCTTGGCTCGCTTTCCTTGCACTGAGTCGTCTCCGTCCTCTCTGGTTCCCTCCGGTACTCCGACTTGTCTTACTCTATCGGATACCTGCCGGTTAGGGTAGTCACTCACCCTTGACCCCCTGTGGTGTTGTGATCCTCCTTCGTATACGTTCCGGACCCTCCGGCCCTCCGACGCTCCGACATACCGGAGCCTCCGGTCCTTCAGCCATTTGCTCTTCGGGTCCACCCCGGCTCGGTGTATAACAGTATTATCAATCTTGCTACTCTGACTGGCAATGTCTCGCCTTCCTAATCCAAATCTACCCAACACGGAACAAATCGAACGTTCCAACACTGGTCGGACTGGTCGGGAACCACGTCGAGAATCCTGTATGTTCAGCCAGATCGTTCCGATGAGTACTCCGGTCCAAGTTCTCGGTCCGTCGATGTACCTGTCTATTCCGGTATCACCTACCCTTCAATACACTCCGCATTTCACTCGGAGTTCACCTGCGCTGCCTATGCCTTCTCCGACAACAATTCCGGGGTTGGTTCTCAATCCCCGGACTCCCGAGAATCCGGTG
Organism: Mycena maculata; assembly: GCA_029448575.1. Taxonomy (NCBI): domain Eukaryota; kingdom Fungi; phylum Basidiomycota; class Agaricomycetes; order Agaricales; family Mycenaceae; genus Mycena; species Mycena maculata. Next base: position 192,471 of record JARJLG010000034.1, on the reverse strand, counting down.
AGATATCCGGCCTCACCCCATCCACGCCGCGCTGCAGCAATCTCTCGTAGCGTATCTCCCATCGCTGGGCCTCGTATCGTTGAGGTTCCGGAAGATCCCCAGGAGGCTTCCGAAGACTCCGTACATTCTGGAGGTCATGCAGCAAGCCTCCACTTATCGGAGGAGCTTCCCGAGCGTGATCCTGCTCCTTCCATTCATGACGGGGGCAGTAACAACGGCGATGGAGGCGATGGTGGCAGTAATGGTGGTGGTAGAGGTGGTGGTGCTGGTCCACCGCCCGGCCCTCCCGGTGGTCCACCCAGAGGTGGCCCCGGAGGTCCCGGCGGTCCCGGTGGTCCTGGTGTTCCAGGAGGTCCACCCGGAGGCCCCCCTGGCGGTCCACCTGGTGGTGGCCCCGGAGGTCCCGGTATACCTAGTGCCCCTCGTCGTGTTCCGACGCCTGAGGCCAACGAGGCCTTAATTATGGACACCATCCGGACCTTCCGGGATGCCATCAATGTGTTCTCCGCTCGTCCCGCGGACCTTCCTCCTCGTTCCAACCGATCCAATCTCCGTAATCCGGACACCTTCGATGGATCGGACCCGGCTAGACTCTCGTCCTTCCTCACCCAGTGCTATTTGCACTTCGCGGAGCGCCCGCAAGACTTTCCGGACGACGATGATCGTATTCTCTACATCATTTCGTACCTCCGGGGCAGCGCTCAGCAATGGTTTTCCCCCAACCTTTACGACCCGACCATCATTCCGGTCTGGGACGGCAACTTTGCCATCTTCATTCAGGAGCTTACGTTAAATTTCGGGCCACATGATCCGGTTGGGGATGCCGAGGACAAGATTCGCGCGTGCTGGATGAAATCCGGCGACCGGATCACCACTTACATCATCGAGTTCGACTTCCTTTCGGTCTTGACCCGGTGGAGCGATAACACCCTCCGGTATCAGTTTTACAAAGGACTTCCCCGCCGGATCAAGGACAACATGGTTCATCACAACTATGCCAACACCCTCGACAGAGTGAAGTTGGTCGCTCGCATCATCGATGGCCGGTACTGGAAACGCGAGGCGGAGAAGCTCCGGGAGCGTGAACGCGATGAACCCTCCGGTTCCGGTGGTGGTAACGCTACCGGAGGTCAATCCGGCAACCCGAAACCCAGTAATCGGAACTCCGGCAAGGGTTCCAAATCTTCCAATGCTCCCGCACCCTCCTCTACTGCTGCGACTGCCGGAAACTCCGGTAACAATACTGGACGTTCCAGTAACCAGGGTAAAGGCAAGGCCAAGTCGTCCGACGCCACTCCTGCCGCTCGCGCCTACGCCGACAAGCTCAATGCCAGCGGAAAGATCAAGCAGGACGAACGCGAGCGTCGCCGGAAGAATAACCTCTGCATGTACTGCGGAGGTAAGGGTCACTCAGCTGACAACTGCAACAAGCGTCCTGGGCAGACAAGCGCCAAAGCCGCACAGGCCTCGACCTCCGGTACGACCACCCAGGCTCCGGCGGCTCCGGCTACGCCGGCCGCCGCGGCTGCTGAGTCAAAAAATTGATCAGCAACTCGGAATCCTCCGCACCTGGTCCGAGTTGCGTTGACTCACGGGTGCTCACCGAGGTTCGTCTCAACGCTTCCGCTCTCTTCCCTAATGCCCTTTACGTCTCTCTCGATATTTCCTCCCTCTGGTCGGACATCTCCGAGCCGGAGCTATGCTCTTCCATTTCTTCATCTCTTCTCTCTCGAGTAGTCACGGGATTCAACTCCCGTGTGCGTGCACTTGTGGACTCCGGATCATCTCATTGTTTTGTATCATTGAAAGTCTGTGAATCTAATGCGTTTTCCACGTATACGGTGGACCCGGTGCGGGTCCGGTATCTCGACGGCTCATCCTCCATCATCAACCAGATGCTCCGGTTGTTGCTCCGGTTTCCTTCTGGCGAAGTTCAATACATGGACTTCTTCGTCACACGTCTCGATTCTCCTTGCGATCTGGTCCTGGGATACAATTGGCTCAGCCGCATTAATCCGTTGATTAACTGGTCCGAAGCCTCTATCACATTCCGGCCTGATCCCGTAAGGAAATCCCTGTCGACAACCCCGGAAATTATTCTGGGATCTGCTATGGTAGTTCCGATTACGGACGAGGCACTTCCGGTACAAGTTGTTCCGGTTCCGGCGCCTACACCGACTCCGACGATTCCGCCATCTCCCGCTCCTTCCATGGAGATTCCGGAGGCCTCCGGGCCTCGTCCTCTCTCTACCCCTCCGCTTGTGTCTCTCGTGTCTGCTGCGGCTTACCGCTCCATCATTCGAGACAAGGATTGTTGTCAATATACAATGCGCGCCACTCCCTCGGAAGAAGCCCGTGCCCAGTTTGCTTCCGCATTTGCTCCGGACACTTCCGGAATACCTTCCGAGTACCACGAGTTCGCTGACGTCTTCTCGGAGCAGGAAGCTTACAATCTTCCTCCTCATCGAGAATTCGACCTCAAAATCGAGCTCCTGGACGGCGAAGAGCCTCCGGTCGGTCATGTCTACTCCCTTTCGCCTACTGAGCTCGCTGCCCTCCGGGACTTCATTGACAAGAATTTGAAGTCGGGATTTATATACCCGACTCGTTCAAGTCATGGAGCTCCTATTCTCTTCGCCAAGAAGAAGGACGGTAGCCTCCGGTTGTGCGTCGACTACCGGGGTCTTAATCGGATTACGAAGAAGGACCGCTATCCGCTTCCTCTCATCACCGATCTCCTCGATGCTCCCGGGAAGGCTCGCATCTATACAAAACTTGATCTCCGGCGCGCATACCATCTTCTCCGGATCGCTCCGGGTGACGAACCTAAGACGGTGTTTCGTTCTCGCTATGGGTCCTTCGAATTCCGGGTTGTTCCGGAAGGCCTTACCAATGCTCCGGCCGCTTTTCAGCCGTTCCTGAACAGTTTGTTCGCGGATCTGTTGGACGTGTACTTCGTCATCTATTTGGACGACAAATTGATCTATTCCGACGATCCGACCCAACATATCGAACATGTTCGGGAAGTGCTCCGGTGCCTACGGAAGGCCGGACTCTTCTGCAAACTCTCCAAATGCGAGTTCAGCGTCACCACCTGCGAATATCTCGGATACATCCTGTCGCCGGAAGGCTTCCGGATGTCTCCAGACAAGGTTTCCGCCATCGTTGATTGGCCGGAACCCCGGAGAGTGAAGGACGTTCAGTCCTTCCTTGAGTTTTGTAATTTCTATCGGCGTTTCATATGGAACTACTCTGCGATCACGATCCCTCTTACTTGCCTCACTCGTTCCAACGTCCGATGGGATTGGACCCCGGTTTGCCAACTTGCATTTGACACCCTCAAGCACGCATTTACGGAGGCTCCGGTACTTTCACACTGGATTCCGTTCCGGCAGCTCACTGTCGAAACTGACGGCTCCGACTATGCAATCGCCTCGCTTCTCTCCATCCTCGGAGATGATGGCGAAATTCATCCCATTGCGTTCCGGTCTCGGACGCTCGGTCCGGCCGAACTCAACTACGACACTCATGACAAGGAACTCCTGGCCATCTTCAACGCCTTTAAACACTGGAGGCATTATCTCGAAGGACCGGAGCTTCCGGTCGACGTCGTAACCGACCACAAGAACCTGGAATACTTCGCGACAACCAAAATCCTCACTCGCCGCCAAGTCCGGTGGTCGGAATACCTGTGCCACTTCAATATGGTTATCCGGTTCCGTCCGGGTAAGCTCGGAGCCAAGCCAGACGCTTTGACTAGACGATGGGATGTCTACCCTAAAGAGGGGGATAGGGCTTACAGCCAATTGAATCCTCAAAATTTTCGCCCCATTTTTACTCAAGATCAACTCACCGCGTCGCTCCGGGCCACATTCCTCGAGGAAATTACCCTCCGTTCCTCCATCGTTATGGATGTCGAGAAGCTCTATTCCGACATTCGTGCCCACTACAACAATGACCCAGCCGCCGTTGCGGGCATTGCTTCCGCAGCCTCCAGCACTACTCCGCGCTGGAAACTCGACCATTCCGGTATGCTCCGGCTCTACGATCGCATTTACGTTCCGGTGGTTTCCGGAGATGCTCCGGACCAGCTCCGCGTACGTGTTCTGCAGAATTTGCATGATCACGAGTTGGCTGGCCACTTTGGACAAAATCGCACATTAGCACTCGTACGCCGTGAGTACACTTGGCCGGAGGTTTGGACCTTCGTCCGGGACTACTGTCGGTCGTGTGTTCTATGCAAGCGCAACAAAAAGCCTTGGCATCGACCTTACGGACTCCTGAAACCCCTTCCGGTTCCGCTCCGGCCTTGGCATTCCATTTCCATGGACTTCATCGAGCAACTCCCTCTCTCCGGCGAGTTTGACTGCATTTTGGTGATTGCTGATCGGTCATCCAAGCAGGTCATTCTCATTCCTTGCGATACCCACATCAATTCGCCGGAGCTCACTCGCCTCTTCCTCATTCACGTCTTTTCAAAACACGGCGTTCCGGCACATGTTACGTGCGACCGGGGCTCCGAATTCATCGCTTCCTTCTTCCGGTCGCTGGGCGAACTTCTCAATATGGAGATCCATTATACTTCCGGTTATCATCCGGAAGCTGATGGTCAAACGGAATGTATGAATCAGACTGTTGAACAATATATCCGCATCTGCTGCTCCTATCAACAGGACGATTGGGATCGACTCCTTCTGCTCGCGGAATTCGCTCTCAACAACGCTCCGAATGCTTCAACCGGCATCTCCCCCTTCTTCGCCAACAAGGGTTACAATCCGGCAATCACGGTCCATCTGGAGCGTGACGTTGCGAACATGTACGCCAAGGATTTTGTCGTTGATCTTCAGGAACTGCACCAGTTCCTCCGGGAGCAAATCACTTTTGCCCAGGAGCGGTACAAGGAAACCGGAGACCGGAAACGCGCTCCGCAACCTCCGCTTTCGATCAGCGATCAGGTTTTCATCCTCGCGAAACATCTTCACACCAGCCGGCCAACTCCGAAATTCTCGGAGACGTATCTTGGCCCTTACGAAGTTATTGGCAAACCCAGTGCCGCTTCTTACACCATTCGGCTTCCAAAATCGTTGTCACAGGTCCATCCAGTTTTCCATATTTCCCAACTCGAACCGCACGTTCCGAACCCATTTCTGGGACGCGAGGAGCCACCTCCGGCGGCCGTAGAAATCATCGACGGCGAGTCACACTTCGAAAACAAGCAAATCGTTGACTCGAAGATCGACCGGAGGTTCCGGACTAAGCTCCGGTACTACGTCGAATGGCTCGGGTACGAGAATACCGACGATCAGTATGCTTGGGTTGGGGCGGACGACTTGGACGTGGCCAAACATATCGACAACTTTCACCGGCGCTTTCCTAATAAGCCCGGACCCGAATATTAACTCATCACACAAAATTAAAATCAAGGAAAACGAAATTTCGTCCAAAATCATAGTACAACACTCATTATTCTAATTACAAAGTCCTTTTGTCCTTAGGCCTCCAGGGCCTTCACTCCGCTCTTCCAGACGCTTCCGGCTTTTCCGGAGCCTCTGGCTCCCCCATCTCCTCGTCCGAATCGTCCATCACGAACACTCCATCCTCCTCGTGGAATCCGGCTGGAGCTCCCGGCTGCAACACGAGGGTTTGGAACTCGCGCGCCTCTGACTCCCTCTTCACCTGCACCGGAGGCTCCGGTGCTGACGATGGAGTGGGCGGCGGAGGCGGAACGGGTTCCGGGTCGGGCTTGAATGTGAGGACCGTAACGGTCCTCGCCTCCGCAGCCTGACTCGTGACTCGGGACGTTGCGGCGATTTATTCTTCGGGCCTTTCCGGCCCCTCTGGCGCCTCAGGCGCATCCACATCCATCCTCACATCCTCCCCGCCGTCCGTGGACCGGAAATCCTCCGGCCAGGATTCGGAACGGGCTCGGGGCGCAACCGGAGCCTCCGGTTCCGCCTCCGAGTCCTCCAACTCGGCGGGTTCCACCTCCTTCTCCTCCACCTCGGGGCTCCCATGCTTCATCAGCTTCCGGCACTTCGCCGGGCGTGCGTCCTCGTCTTACTCCGGCTCCTCGGCGACCAGGTCGAGCTCCGCCTCCTCCGCGAGGGAGAAATCCCACTTGGAGGCCTCCATGTCGGCCGCCATCCAACGGAGCATCCGCTCAACCCCGGGCGGTACCTCCCGACCACTCTCCGGCGCCGCGAGAGTCTTGAGGATAAGCTGGCACGCCCGGTATGCCAGCTTATAGCGCAACATGGTGCGCCCCACCTGCTCCCCGATGTACCCGACGTGGGCCTCGAGCTCCCAGAGCTTCCCGCGCACGCTTTCCTTGCCCTCCGTTCCCGCTCCTTCCGCGTGCGATCGCGCACCTCGTGGTCGCTCCGGTCAGCCCGCTCCGTTCCGGCGTTCCGGCGCGTCCGCGAGGGCCCCGCAACCGGTGCGGACCCTTGGCGACGGGCTTCCTGCGCCGCACGTCGCTTGCTGACGCGAGGCGGTCCGAGGGGCCGCGCACGACTGCACTGGACGTGCTTGTCGCGGCACCGGCGGCAAGCAGTGCGCCCCGCCTCCACCACGCATACCTGCCCGCTCTTCCGGCAGGATTCGCAAACTACGAAAATAAAAACTGTTAGTACCGGAGGTTCCGGTTTTCACTGCGACGCTGAAACGCTGACTATCTGAACTAGCGTGAAATGTAGTAAAATGTAAATCAGCGCTTAGAGCACTAATAACACAAAACCAACACTGAACACAAATCCAAACAATAAACGGTGCGAGTACGGGGATCGGACCAAGTATTAGGTCTCTGGTTGTGCTAGGTATAAGTAATAGCTATTTACGTGTAAATACTGATATGATTCAATTAGCCGATCTAGTGACTCAGATGTGGTCTAGAAGGTGCCAAGAGGTGTTTTATCTCATGGGGTGTGTGGATTAGTCCTTAGACGTTGTTATCCTTTAAGTATTCTCGGTCCCTTATGATTCTGTTCCTTGTTCTATCAAGTCCGTTTGCCTAAATCCTTATGAAACCCTTACGAAACCCTTATGAAACCCTTATGAGTCTGTTCCGTGTTCTGTTTCCTTGAGATCCTAGTGCGAGATGTGATCCAACAACCAACAATATATTGACCGAAATAACTAAAAGAACTTTACAAGTTCCAAGAGGTACTCCGAATGAATACAAGGCTTCCCAAGCGACAATACCAGCAGAGCTGAATACGTCTAGCAAGAAGGGGTGAATTCACTGCCTTCCCTCTCTGAACCTGTCTGTATTTATACAAACGAGTGACACAACATGCAGGACTAATAAAATATAAATAGTACATGAATAATTAGCAATGAGCACGCAATCAATACAAACGGATAAATAAACGGTTAAATAGATACTTTGTTCCGAGACCTATGTTCTGATTTGATTCTAATCCCAGAGATGGCATCATATTATGATGTGCATTTTACCCGTGTATAGCCCTCTCTGCAGAACCACGGTTAAATGGTCATATAGTATGACTTGTGGTGCGGGAAAACAGATAAACTACTCCAACACATGAATGATGGAGTTAGTGGATCAATCTTCCCTAGGCAACAACTGCGCTACCCAATCCAGACCTCGGTCCAAGCGTTGAATATTAGATCATGCCGTGGATTGATCCGTCAGCTACTGCCGGACTGTTCGGGCCGTGTTCCACTTTCAGCAAAGGTTCTTTTGTTCGTTGATTCCCAACTCCAGTAGTGTACTTTTTCAGGTGTAATTTGTAGTCAGAATGGATGGTGTGTGTATGTCCTTGGTATAACACTTTATCTCTGTCCCAATTCGATCGAATGGTTGGACTTTGAATTACGCGTAAATACACAGCAGCTCCCCAGGCCGTTGACCCTCGTGGTATCGGTGACCTGACAAGGCTTTACTATGTAACTAGAGGCGTAGTGCTTTTAGCCAACAGATCGGACCTCTCTATGGCTCTTTATGGGCAAGATATAGATAAGTTCTGGTTCCACTTTAGTAAGTGGAACAAGGACGCAGAAATTGGTAAATTTCAGGCTTGGCCATTTTGCATGCTTATCAACGCACCATTCTCCCCCTCCTGCTCGACGTTGCTGTTGTCCTCGTCGTTCAGCTCGTCCACCTCGTCTCCCCCCTCCGCACGCTTCGGCGACACCGACTTCAACGTTTCTATCACCGGCAATTCATCGAATTCCGGAGCCTCTGCGTCGAGCACCTCCAGGTCTCGAATGAGCTGGAGGGCACGAGCGGCCTCCTCATTCGCCACTTCCGCGCGTTGCGCGGCCTCCTCTGCCTGTTCCTGATACGCCGAAATAAGGCGTACCCGGCGCTGCTCCCTCTCCTCGTAGAACCGCTGCGCGGCCTCTTCGCGCAGCTCCGTCGTCGTCGCTCGCGCCTTCCCCTTCCCGGACTTCTTGCCGTTGCCGGCGTCGCTGCGGTCGGTGTCCGACGACCCCTCACGTCCCTGGCTGCTGTGGTTGGTGGACGGCATCGTATTTTGGTGTTAGTGTGCCGGAGGTGGTGGTGGTACGAAAGAAAGAAACGTCTGAGTCAAAACCAACAGCACGTGACTTTTTGATCTTGTTTATTTTCCCACGCTTCCTCATTGTTCGACAAACTTCATTCCTTTTGGGTTCCTCATGGGAGAGGAACCTAAGAGGGGGATACTGTTATATCCATGCAACATCCCCAGTCTTCTCGTCGACCTTCCGGTAGCTCCGATAGGTTCCGAGGCTCCGGTATATTACCGGAGCCTCCGAACCATCCGGTACCATCGGGTTTTTACGCAATGAAGGATTACTGAGCATTTCCCGTTTATCTGTCTTCCTTCCTTTTCACTTATTGTCATACGACTTCTCATCAGTCCATCTGACTTGACTTATTGTTAAGAACCACTCTCCTTCCTTTTATGGAATACAATTAGATACTTAGTATAAATACGTCTTTAATATGTCCTGTACGTCAGATTGATAATTGACGTTGCTTGGCTCACTTTCCTTGCACTGAGTCGTCACCGTCCTCTCCGGTTCCCTCCGGTACTCCGACTTGTCTTCTTCTATCGGATACCTGCCGGTTAGGGTAGTCACTCACCCTTGACCCCCTGTGGTGTTGTGATCCTCCTTCGTATACGTTCCGGACCCTCCGGCCCTCCGACGCTCCGACATACCGGAGCCTCCGGTCCTTCGGCCATTTGCTCTTCGGGTCCACCCCGGCTCGGTTTATAACAAAGTCTAGAAGAAGAACTGTGGCTCCATCCAGAAAAGAGTTGCAGAAACCACTTCAATTCCTCTCGCAGTTCTTAGGACCCTCAGGAGACTGGGACTCTTTTCGTTTTAATAATGTGACAACCGAGCTCAGAGCATCTTCCTTGATCAACTTCAACCTGGAAACTGGGACATTTTCCATTCATCCACTGGTGCATAGCTGGAGCCAAAGCATTCTTGCTGATCAGCATGAGTACCATTGTTCTATGATTGCAATACTAGGGATGTCTATTGCAGCCATCCCTGACCAAGATATGCAACTGGCTAGTCTTTGGTTGTTGCCACACATTACTATACTACTGCAGGGTGGAAGTCAGACAACACCAGATTTCAACTATGAGTACGGCAGGGTCTACAGTTTCTCGGGAAGACCGCAGAGGGCAATAGACCTTCATACTATTCTTCTTAGGAGGCAAAGGGTCAGTCTGGGTGTAGATCATCTGGACACACTAGCGACAATGGGTAAGATGGCAAATACATACCGTGAACTGCACAAATTGAAAGAAGCAGAGGAGCTTGAAGTCGTGGTGCTTGAGAAACGAAGGAAATTTCTTGGAGAAGATCATCCAGCCACCCTACAAGCAATGGGGAATCTAGCAAATACTTACTGCGAACTGGGACAGTTGGAAGAGGCACAAGCACTTCAAGTTGTGGTGCTTGAGAAGCAAAGAAATTTTCTTGGGGAAGATCATCTGGACACCCTGTGGAGTATGGGGAATCTGGGAGTGATGTACACACAGCTAGGCCAGCTAGAAGAGGCGGAGGATCTCGAAGTTGTGGTTTTTGAGAAGCAAAGGAAATGTCTTGGGGAAGATCACCCAGACACCCTGCTTGCAATGGGGAATCTGGCAAATATATACTACAAACTGGGACAGTTGAAAGAAGCAGAGAAGCTTGAAGTTGTGGTCCTTGGGAAGCAAAAGAAATTTCTTGGAGAAGATCATCCAGACACCCTGTGCACTTTGGGCAATCTGGGAAGGATATACTGCAAACTGGGCAAGTTTAAAGAGGCAGAGAAGCTTGAAGTTATGGTCCTTGAGAAGCAAAGGAAATTTCTTGGAGAAGATCATCCAGACACCCTGTGGACTATGGGCAGTCTGGCAAGTACATACCACACACTGGGGAAGTTCAAAGAGGCAGAGGAGCTTGAAGTTGCAGTGCTTGAGAAATGAAGAAAAATTCTTGGGGAAGATCATCTGGACACCCTGCACACAATGGGCAATCTGGGAAGCACATACCATGGACTGGGCAAATGCAAAGAGGCAGAGAAACTTGAAGTTGTGGTCCTTGAAAAGCGAAGGAAATTTCTTGGAGAAGACCACCTAGACACCCTGTGGCCTATGGGGAATCTGGCATGTACATACCACAAACTGGGACATTTGAAAGAGGCAGAGGAGCTTGAATGTGTGGTGTTTGAAAAGCAAAGAATAAATCTTGGAGAAGATCATCCAGACATCCTGCATGCAATAGGGAATCTGGCATGGTCATACCATAAGCTAGATCGGTTGAAAGAGGCAGAAGAACTGGGAGTTGTGGTATTTGAGAAGCGAAGAAAAAATTCTTGGGGAGGATCATCCAGACACCCTGTGGGCTATGGGCAATCTGGGCAAGTTCAAAGAGGCAGAGGAGCTTGAAGTTGTGGTGCTTCAGAAGCAAAGAAAATTTCTTGGAGAAGATCATCCAGGCACCCTGTGTGTGATAGAGAATCTGGGACAGACATACGGTGAACTGGGAAAATTGACAGAGGCAGAGGAGCTTGAACGTGTGGTGTTTGAGAAGCAAAGAAAAATTATTGGGGTAGATCATCCAGACACCCTGTGGACTATAGGGAATCTGGCATGAACATACCATGAGCTAGACCGGTTGAAAGAGGCAGAAGAGCTGGGAGTTGTGGTCCTTAAGCAACAAAGGCAAATTCTGGGAGAGCATCATCCAGACACCTTACACATGATGAGGAATTTACAAGCAACATACAGAAGGCTCGGGAAGTTGGAGGAGGCTGAGTCACTGAGAATTCTGATTGAGAAACACGAAGGCAGCGAGGATTAGCTTAGTTTCCATATGTTTTCAATGTATTTGTTGTTTGTTTTGTAGTAATGGGATGCAATCATGGTACGTGAAGATTCATTCAGAAATTTCAAAGTCGGCTTCTGGTATATTCAGTGAGTCCGTATAGTCGTTCTATGTCTTCAGTCTCAATTTACCGATTGTGACGGAGAAGACAAGTCTCCTGAGTGGGCTGACATTACAGATTTGTTTGGATACAGCGTCGAGGACAGGCAAACAATTGGCAGATAAGATTGGACCCTGGTCATTGTCAAAATGCATGCAGCCGTGAAGCAGCTTGGATATATTGCGTAGGACACGGTCTCCAGCGCTGGGAGGACGGCAGAATTCGAGTGGTGCAGTGTGTAGACAAAAATCTATCATGATGTCCACTGTCTGAGAAGGCATCCGAACTAGATGTCCTGAGTAGATATAAAACAACACAAACCGACAAACACACTGCAAATTGAGTCATCTGAAGCTTCAGATGCCCTGTATCATAGCGGTTCAAGTTGGCATGGATGATAAATATGCTGAACACGCACCCATGGTCCACTGAGTCTGAAATCAATTCACTGGAGCAAGCCTGAGCATCCGGTCGATGGTTGAAGCTTGAAGAACAGCTTGATGCCGGAGAATTCGAGGGTCCGCATCATCCAGTACAAAAGGTCCGCGAACTGCATAAAAGATGTGCTGAGCTGATCAATGCAGCCGCGGGGACGCAGATCATTCAGGTGGTGCGAGCAATCCAACTTCAGGATATGGATCCTGATGTCCTAAAACGAGTGACTCGTTGTGACTGGTTTGAAGGGGAGAAGGCAAACATACATACCATACCAACGGCGATTCTGTCATACATCACTATCAGACACGCAACCAAACCATATCCTTCCCCAATCTTCATGACAACTGCAGAGTTGGGGATGGGCAGGTCCTCTGTGATAGCATGGAGTATATCGTCGACCATCAGCACCGGACAATTGGAGGAAAGAACCACGAGTGTCAGATTTCTATTCATTTCACTCGCCACCAACCATTTCTTAGATTGATTACTGGATCTTTTGTGGTTGGTATGTTCCTTACTTCATTATCTTTTTCTATACATATCTTTTCTTCTATTCATTCACCATCTTTTCTTTTTATGCTTTAAATTTTCATCACTGTGTTCTTCCATTTCACTTGACTCCATCACCATGTGTCCAATTTCCGTGTCTCTTCTTGCATTACATAGATCTATTTCAATCCCCTACCATTGCTCCAACTTGCTACTGACCATAATCATTTTCTTAGATCCCTTCGTGCTGAACTCCAATTCACCGATGTGACCATTTCAACCTGGAAAATGTGACTGCGTGCACTCGAAGGAATTCTCAGCACACAGTGCATCATCCTAACCATTCACGTTGAATACTTACTGAGTCAATCCATATCACATCAACCATTCAAGAGTGAAACCTGCGTGGAAGAGGTGACCCACTCATCCGAGGAGGAGAGCAACTTGTCCGACAAGGAGGGTGCGGGCAGCAACGACACTAGTGAGTTGCATTGAAATTGACTGATCTTCTTGCTCATGTCAAAAGGTGTGTCATGATGTGTGTTGGTGTACCAAGGTGTGCTGTACTACCCCAGTCCTTGTGTGATTCAGAGGTGTCACAGCCCCAGCAACAAACTCATCAGGACCTATTGAAGACGACAACTTACCAGACCTCATCCCGTTGGATGCAGAGGACGAGCCCAACACCAATGACCCCTATCACTGGATGTTCATTCACTGTCCTCCTACCATGAGCCCATTGTAACTTAAATACTTACAATGGGCTCATGGTAGGAGGACAGTGAAGGAACATCCATCCAGTGGGGTCATTGGTGGCAGGCTCATCCTCCACATCCAATGTGATGAGATCTGGCAAGTCATCGTCTTCTTCAATGGGTCCTGACAAGTTCATTGCTGGGGCCATGACACCTCCTTAAATCACACAAAGATGGGGGTAGTACAGCACCCCTCAGTACACCAGCACACATTGTGACGCACCTTTTGACACGAGCAAGAAGATCGGTCAATTGCAATGCAACTCACTAGTGTCATTGCTGCCTGCACACTCCTCCTCAGACAAGTTGGTCACTTCTTCCAGGGGAGGGAGGTTGTCCTCATCAAACAGGCTGACCGGCCATCAGCAGAATTTGACAGTGGGATATGAGGGAAGCTCGTACCTGTTCCCATCCTCATCGTCATGGGCCTCCTGGGTAGCAGAAACCACCGGAATGTCAAACATGACTGGTCATCAGAAAAATTTAGCAGTGTGATATGAGGGAGGCTCGTACCTGTTCCCATGCTCGTTCACATGGGCCTCCTGGGCAGTGGGAACTGCCGGAGCATCTGGGGCGGGTTCAGAATGTTGAGGGATAGACCACATGGTGCTGGATGAAGCCCACCGTTAGAGGGAGAAAATGGCCATAAAACTCTTGTACTGTTCTGACAAGTCGATGGGCCTGCACCCAAAGTATCCTAGATCAGGAGTTTCTGAGACTGCTGTCTCAGCGGCCAGTGGTATGAGCTCAGTGAGTGGGGTACAAAGTGGTTCAGATCAGCAGACGAGCAGGCAAGCATGGGGGCATGCAAAGATATAGTGCACCTGCTGTCCTTGTAGTATCCCACGTTCATCTCCACAATTCCAGTAGGAAATTCTTCCCTCATCCCCGTACTTCCCATGGGAAAATAGTCCCTTCGCTCGGAACATGAATTCCCGGGGTCAATGATCGATCAGCGCTGCCAGAATTCCCCACCCCAGTCGAGTTTTGAGCAGTGCCAGGACATCAGCGAGGTGTGATAAAGGTATATGATTGTGGGTATGATTGCAGCAACTCCACATTTGATCTAAGCGAGATCACAGAGCTGAAATAGTGTGTTCTTCTTGAGTCTTTATCCCCACGCTTCCCACAGAAGTCCCGGTGTCATGGGGTCCAAGTATGACACACTAGTGCTGCTGAATTCCCATTCCTCCAGAGTTTGAGCAGCTCCATGAGCTCATCGACCCAAATCCGACCCAGATCCAGGATCTAGCCGGGTAAGAATGCTCCGTGGGAGATCCACATGTGATCTAATCGAACTTTTACGAGACAGTGTGTTCTAGCCGAAATTCTGCCGAGAAAATGTGTGCTTTCATTAGCTCGTCTCCCTCACTCTTACCGAGATGCTGACAACGCTTTCACAAGGCTTTCAGTAGAGAGTCTGCTTGCTCTCAACTCGCCCTCTGCTAACAAGTGCTCTGGCTTCCTTTCACCTCAAATTCAGCTTTAAGGGTATTCTAAAGCTAAGTTTCTGAGGACTTGCAGAAAATTCAACATTGCAAGAAAATGCCACTGGAAAGAGAACCGAGTCACGGATGATCCCAGGAAAACTGCAATCTACTAGGATGCCTTCTCACACCTACATGATCTAAGCAGCAGACAAAGCACAATGGCAAGCAGAAGCTCCCGCAATTAAGGCTGTTCGCCGTGACTGTGGTTACAGTTCGCACCCGTGGCACAGGTGCCGTGCCTGTCCCATCACAAAATTCTCCTCAACACTGACGGCATGCTTACGGAACAGCTTTCCACTTCCACGGTCATTGAACCACGGTCGTCACGGCCATGCAACGGTTTGAATTTCTCAGTAATTCAGTGATAATTCTAAGAGTAGGGCTCCATGGGTCCGTTAATTCTTGGTGCTAACGCTTCCTTGGGTCTTTTAGTTGGTGAAAATGAAGTTTCAGCCAAGGACAGTTGATCTCAACAGTTGCCAGAGGTGTTCAATTTGGATGTTTGTATGTATAGGTTTTTTATTTTGCGTGTCCAGTAAACCTCAATTTCTTTAGGAAGCAATTCCAGATGGAATACAAAGTGTCCTGTGACAAAGTACTTGAGTTACGGGCAGATTAGTGTTACCCCCAAACTGTTCTAACGGCAAACCTGTAGCTCTGCAAACAAGACTTCAACAAACCTTCGTGATCCTGCACACAACTGGTCAAATAAATCCAAATTTAAACGAACAAAGCTCCCAGAAAATACACCTGTGTACCTGTTATGACCATGCTGTTGACCGTCCCATCCCATCTGAGGGTCTTAAAATTCGTCGCACGGCTGTGCCGTGGGAAACGCGTGGGTGTAACTGATGGACACGGCGAACGGCCCTAGCCACAATTGTGCTCCAGCTGGTCTTGATTTTATTTTCCTCTTCACATACAGACTGAGTTTTGATAGGTTTTACGTTGTCGGAACACTCAGAAAATGAAGGACCCTGTTCTATATGTGCAAACAAAGGTACTTGGCGAGAGCAAGCGTGGAAGTGGCTTATAGCGTGAGTGCGGAACGTATATGGGCGGCCTTGGGCTGCCACCTGTGATACCAAGGAAAAGGCAGCAGGGGTCGGTACCGTCCATGAGCACAAGTGAGTGTACCCACACCCTGTTCAGATGCCCCTCTATGGGTTATGGTCTGGTCTACTCATTGGACACTTGTTGGCTCATTAAACATGCTCATCTGAACATGGGTGCCAGGTGAATGATAGGTGGAGCCAATTGATGGTTCGATAATTGGCAATGAGTGATCCCCAAATTTGTTTTCAGAACTTGAGAATGTTTGTCAACTACAAACCTGGCAGACTAGGTGAACAGCTTGCTGAATTCTGACAACAGCCCACAGGTGCAAGGAACCAATCAAAGATTGGCAACAAGTGAGGGAGGAGTTTAAATCACCGGCTCAGAGATCTCTGATCTCTGGTTTTCATTCCCAAGGCCAGGTAATAGGTAACCCCGTAGCGAAGCACGGGTCGCTGCTAGTATCAAAAAAAGGAGGTCCCGGCGTCGGCGGAGGCATAATGAAGGCTGAAGCAGATGTGGGCACAGGCCCCTGCGGGCCTGGCGTCGGCGCAGGGATAGTGGAGGTTGACACAGAGGGCTGCTGCGTCTCTGACCGGCCCGCTGAGGGCGAACATAATTATTGTTCGGCCGTAACCCTGATGTAAGTAAAACAATGCTCACCAACAGTGCGACTCGTGACGCGTCCGCAGAATTTGACGTGGCACTGACGCTCCAGCCCGTCGAGTTTGAAGTCCTGCACGTGGAAGACTTGAGCTCTTTCAGTTCTTTGGGCTGTGCTGCACCTTCCTTCTGTGCCTGTTTCTGGGCCTCAATCTCGAGATCGATCCGAGTGCGTTCATCAACCAGCTCGTGAGACTCGCGGGACTTACGAATCGTTGTTGATTGGCGCATCGTATTTCTGGCTCTGCGATGGGAGGACTCGTTTTGCGAGTTGACGAGGATACCCGACTGGACGGAGATTTCGATCTCGCGCGCAATGCGCTCATCCACTTTACGAGCGCTAGAGGTAAAGTGTTAGTACAGAGTGCGGAACTTAGAGAGCAACGTACCCCTCCATCGCTTCAACCCAGGACTGCTGGATCCCCGTCTGTTGGTTAGTCCAGTGATGCTGCGCTTTACCGATATTCGTAGTCCACGGTGTGTTGTCCCAATCCTCAGTGCTCATTGGGGACTGAGATTTAATCAGGCACGGTAGGATCCACGTGCTCATCGCCTTGTGGTCCCACCAATCTGGACAGTTTTTTAGCACCGCGCGAAGAAAAACTTTAAGATACTTGCCCTGGATTTTCTTTTGGCCGAGACTCGCAACAAATTGCGAGAATTCCTCAAGCTTCTCCGAGTCGATAGAGGTAAAATCGAGGAGGCGGTTGTAGTCGTCCTCGGAGATGAGGCCTTTGAAGTCGAGAACCGCGCCGAAAGAGATAATAAGCACACAAAATTTCTATGGCGATTAAGAACTCACCGTTTGGCATGGGTCGTGTAAAGTTTGATTATTTCTGGCGCCACTTTCTCGGCAGGGGCATGCGAGCCGTGATCGGCGGCAAAGGATAGGTTCTCAACAAAGACTTTAGAGTCACCGGTCCCGGTGTTGCCCGTCCAAGAGTCATTATCCTGGAGAAACATTAAAATGAAAATGGCAATAAATTAAGATCGTACCTTGTTTTTAATCAGAGCGTCCACGGTGTACAAATCCCCATCTTTGTTCTCGATATCGAATTTGAGGTCGCGGAGGTCAACAACTAGGGCCGTAGGGGTCTCGAGGGTGGGATAAACTGTGGCAAGCTCAGTGAGATACGCTGGTGACACGGAACGGGCCGAGGCGAACATGGCAATCCCTGGTCAAGCCAAGCAGTATTTATCGGATTTCTGCAGGTCAGCAACGCCGTCCGAAGGCTCGCCACCAAGTTCTAGAATGATTAAGTAATGTTTCGTAAGAATAACAGCCAGCGTACCTGTCTCGGTCAAAAAATCACTCAATGGGGGCAAGGGCGACGATCCACGAGCATCTGGTGAGCTTCAGTCAATCAATCATTGCAAGGATTTCAGATACTTGTAATTTACGCACCTGTCACCGATTCGGTGCCAATGCGCACCGAACCACTGCCCTCGAACCCTCCGAATCGGAGAGAATTTCAAAAACTTCCCAATTGCTCTCGATTAGCGTACGGGTTTTGACCGGGGCATCCACGTCGCACGATTGGTGCCACGACGTGTTCCGGCGCCGAAAGACGCGCTGTGGACGCGTCGTCTTCGAGTTTGACGCGTGTCGGGGCCGTGTCGGGTGTCTGGGAGCGGTGATTCGCGTTCGAGGAAGGTGCGGAGCTGACGGGGGTCGATCCAATCATTGTCAAGGAAGATGTGGGCGTTCGAGGAGGTGATGTAGACCGGGTTGTAGATCTGGGGCCGGTGGGAACACGTCAAGGAAGTGTGTCACTGGTGGGCATAATGAGGCAGAACACGGACCGAGTTTCGAAATGCCGGGACAACGTGGAAGGCATTGGGACGCGTAAATTGACGCGTTCGAGGCGGGAGGTGAGCGGGGTATGTGATGGTAGAGGAAAGGGAGGCGAGTAAATATTTGGCAATTATTTGTTGAGCCAAGCCAAAAAATCATGTGCCATACTATGATCGGCACATTCCCATTTTCCATCAGGTACGGCACTTTCCGTCGGGGGCACAAGTGCCGCATTTGGGCGACATGTGCCGAACTTGGCAAGTGCATCCCCTCATCTAACTGGTAGTTAATTTTAGACTTTGTTCTTGATCACCGCTCTTTTCGCCGGCCTGTCAAACACGACCTGAATCTCTCCAAGGACCGTGACCAGATTAGTTCCGAGTACCTGTCAGACCGGGCCCTACCCAAGTGAGGCGTACCGTTCATTCAGGCCTCAAGAAATCCATGTTCCATCCTCAACTCCAGGAACTTGAAATAGGCTCACTGGCAGGAAGCGTGCCAGCGGCGGCGGCATTACGTCCAGCAGGATCCACCGACGCCCACAAAACGTGTTGAGCATATATCTCATTCCTCGCCTTATTTTTCATTGACACAGCAAGTATCTTAGGTCGGCGCCGGTCCGGCGGGCCTTATCCTCGCCCTCTTCCTTGTCAAGAGTGGCCTCACCCCGCGCATCATCGACAAAGACCCCACCTTCCACACCGTACGACTTCCCTTCAATCCTAAACCATGTGTCAATATAAACAATTTCCGATTTCCGGCAGCTAGGGCTCCCGCCGGTTCGGCATCCAGGTGAGGATATAGGCCTCTCATCTGGTCCGCGCCCTCCCGCTGACACACTATCACCAGTCGCGCACCTTCGAGCTGTTACAGACGCTCGGGCTCCTCCCCGCCACGCAGGCGGCCGCAATGCCGATCCCCACCATGCGCGCGTATAAACTACCCGGCGGGACCATCCCCGCGAAGACGTGGGACTTGTACCCGAAGGGCCGCGTGTGGCCCGACCGCCCACATGTGCGTGCATCTCCGTGGATGTGCCTGTGGCTTTTCTTTTGACAGCCGACAGGCGAACGGTGCGTGCCTTGGCCAGAGCGCACTCGAGGGCATCATGCGCGCGGAGCTGGCGTGGCACGGCGTGGAGGTGGAGCGTGCGCGGGAGCTCGTAGGATTCACGCAGGATGCGGACGGCGTCGTCGCGCGGATCCGAGGGCAGGATGGGGTATCTCATCGGCGCCGACGGGGCCCGCGGTGCGTTGGCTCAGTCGGCGATCCATTTGCATATCTATCTGACGGAACTGCTGCAGGCCCCACGCGCAAGCTCCTCGGGTTGACGTTCGAGGGCGAGACCAAGGACACTGATGGGATGGTCTAGGGGGACGTCGAGATTGAGGGACTGGGCAGCGATGTAAGGAAATCTTTTATTCTATTATTTGGTGGGCATCCAGACTTACATGCAACAGTACTGGCACATCTGGGGAAAGCCCGGTCATTTTACATGCGCCCCAGAGACAGTTGCAGGACGCGATACGCATTCTGACATACTCCAGGATTATGGCCCGCCCCCTCGCCCCCGGCGGAAAGACATTTGGAATTGGGACCACCGGCCTGAACTTTGACCCCGTCGAGCTCGCGGACGAGGTCAAGGTCAAGGGCTTTATCCACGAGCAAACGCGGCGCACGGACCTCGTGTTTGGGGAGTTTTCTTGGTTGTCTTATTTCAAGTTCGTTCAATCACACCTCTTATATTCTCGGGTGGTATACTCATCACGCACATAGACCGAACATGCGCATGGTAAATAAGTTCGGGGAAGGGAGGGTGTTCCTTGTTGGAGGTGAGCTATTTCTTTGATCTTTTTCGGTGCATTTATAGTTGAACTCGGTATTAGATGCTGCGCATGTTCACTCGCCAACCGGTACGTATATACATATTTCCATCTTTATAGAAGGAATGGTCTTACGTTTATTTCCAGGCGGCCAGGGAATGAACACCAGCGTCCAAGACTCGGTATCTCGCTGGCACTAATTCAATTATTATCCAGTCCAACCTCGCCTGGAAGCTGGCGCTAGTCCTGAAAGGCCAAGCCCCGCCCGTGCTGTTCGAGACGTACAACACCGAGCGCCTGCCCATCGTCGCCCAAATGCTCCTCGCCACCTCCGCGCTCTACACACACACCGTCGCGCAGGTCCCGCCTTCGCAAGCCACCGAAACGAAGGTGGTGGAACCCGAGGACGAGAACGCCTCAGGCTGGCTCCTCTGGCGCAACAGCGCGCTCGAGATGTACGGTATCAACTACCGCTACAGCCCCCTTGTGTTCGACAACACTGCCATCGAGGGAACCCACGAGGAAATGCGCGCCCGGGCGTACGAGGGGTACGAGGGCTCCGGGACCCTTCGTGCGGGCGATCGCGCTCCCGAAGCCCCCGGGCTCCTTCTCGAGGGGAACGCCACTTCGTTGTTCGGCTTGTTCGATCCGGCGCTGCACACTGTCCTCGTTTTTCTCCCGACGAAAGAGGGCGCGCTTGCGAAGCTGGAGGGCGTCACCAGGGTCGTCGCTGCGTATCCCGCCGGTACAGTTCAGCCTTTCACGATCTATAAGGATCGGGATCGGAGCGCGGAAGGAGGGCGGGGGGCCAGGGCGGTGGTGGACGTGGACGGGCACGCGTTCGCCGCTTATTTGATTGGGGATGATGAGTTTTGTGTTGTCGTCGTGCGGCCGGACGGGTTTATTGGGGCGATTGTGAGTGGGGTGGAGGGGATGGATCGCTACTTTGGGAATATATTCAAACAGTAGGTAGGAGTTTCAGCCGGGTGTCAAGGGATAATCTTTCTGGCACCAAAAAAGCAGTCTCCCGTAATCCAGAAAGGTTTTATCGTATGGCTTCGCGGAGGATGGTCGGAACGAGTCGGAGCCAATGGTCGGAATAGTCAATCATCTGATTCAAATCTTCGACTTTGAGGAGCACCGCGCTCCGAAGTTTCGAGCAACTGGTTCCACAGCATTCTCGGAAGGATGGTTCAGATTGGGACATTCGGCCTAGATGTGCATAAATGGAAGGATCGCCGGAGTTTCCCGGGCTTTGTCTCACGTTTGATTTCCATCGTGATCTCTCTCCGACTTACCAAACAACGCAGCATGAATATCAACTCGAAGGAGCGGACACCTATCCGTATGTGCTAACTCCGCTACTGAAGTCGACGGAAAGGGAAAGGAAAGAAGACCCTAGAATTGAAACGTCGATACATACCACGTCAAACGGTCAAACTAATACTGATGGTTTTACATAGCAACGCATCGTCTCCCACCGCTATGCCAGCCGACCTCCTTTTGACCTCCGCAGAGTCCCCTGCTAATTCAATGGACCCGAATAACGACACCACTTCGCGTCTACAATCCATGTCCGACACAGACAGGTATGGATTTCGCCTGATCCGACATATTAAATGCTCACGGCGATTCTCAGACTAATCGACGCCCTGCGCCGAGGGTTAGCCGATTTGGGAAGAAAGAATGAAGAGAATACAAATAGGCGAAGATGCATTATCTACCGCACAGACCATAGCTCATTGAGAAGCAGACTCCAAAAGGCGATCGACGGGATCCGCCCGAAGCCAGTCGCCACGGACAAAGAGACCGCATTCTGGACGGCGTATCAGACACTGTCCGACGAACACGATAAGGAATTCCACCAGAAATATAGCACAGATCTTGATACTTCCCTGATTTTTGTGCGTCACCCATCATTTGCAGTCCCATTTTCGTTCTAATACCTCAGATTTACAGGCCGGCCTCTTCTCAGCTGTAGTATACTGTTCACTCTGTAAAAAAAATAAACACATATCTTCTGTGGTTGGGAGCATATATCGAGGTATCGAACACTAATATATCACGAATGAGACGATCTCGACGGGCAATATATCGAGAATCTCGGCACCCGTCAAATAAACTTGGAGTGAACAATATTGCAAGTTTGAAGTTGCACAAAATCTAGATTTTAAGCCAGTAAATCTAAAGTTCATTGGCCTCTCGGCGTCGTTAATGGCAGTGAGCGGGGAGCGCCGACTGACCTGAGCGGGCATGTCGATCGGGAAAAGGCGGGGTCCGGATCACCCGTGCCGGTGCTGTTCCGATCTGTCACGGGGGTGATTCAACCACTGGGGCAAGGCGGAAACGAGATTACTCTCTCGTCGGGATGGACCTAAAAGATCCCGTACAATCCCTTCGTTTCGCCATTCGTTCCCGGCTGTTCTCCACAATAGAGTCCGTCCCCGACGAAATATGGGCCACAATCTTCGAGATCCATGGCCATCTCTGCAGAGAGACTGAGGCTGAAGCTCGACCCGGCCAACAGTAACAAGGGCATGGCGGCCCACTTTCCCCTCATGCTCGTGTCTTGAAAGTGGCTCGAAAACGCCCTGTCGACCCCGGCACTGTGGTCTTTCGTGACGCTTCATATGGGAACGTCGTACGAATGTCTCCCCGCTGCGGTCGCGGTGGAGAATATAGACGTCAGATTTCTACGTTCAAAACAGCATTCTCTCGATGTTGTAATAACCGCGATCCGTTTTTACTGTGAAAATATCCCAGATTATTCGGGGGTCCTGGAACGAGTGCTAGGGGAGTCCAGGCGATTCAACTCACTTATTTCGGACGTATCTATTCCTCTCCCTGTTGTGCCACAGATTCAAGGGGCCTTTAATCTCCTCACAGCACTCCATATCCGTCAGTGCCACAACCCGGATTCTGAGGGCGAATCTTTCTGGGGCGGACTCAAGGACGCCCTCATTCGATCGTTGTCGTTGAACCAAAACCTCCCGACGTATTTCCAGTTCGACTGGAAAAACATAAATGAATTGCACGCCGATGATGTGGATTTTCTCTTACCGCGCTTAGAAGATCCACGGAGAGAGCTGAAGACAGTGGAGCTGACTATGTTCGGAGCTCAAGATCTACAGCGCAGAAACGGAGTCGCAATCGAAGATGCGAAAGTCCGAGAGTTGAGGATTCATTGCGGTCATCCGCAATAGTATCTTCTCATCGATCGTCTCCAACTCCCCGCATTGGGAGGCCCTGACCTACTCAATATACCCAGGGCGGTTCACCGCTGGGTTATATATGTACTCTGTCGATCACAGGGGCCGTCATTTACGACAAATCGTCACGGAGTTCCTCGAAACACACTTAACCATGACAGTGGTGACAGTGCGAAGATGAAGAAGTTCGTTCTCAAGGCAGCAGGGAAATTGATGAAAATTTGGATTTCGACTGGGCCGAGTTCCGTGGTTCGTGAAGGGCATGGATGAATTTAGGAGCAATGGGCTCATTTTTGAATTCAAGCCGCAATGGGATTATAAAATTGTTTTCTGGGATATGCAGTAGTTCAGTTCATGTACGTTCAGCTGAGGTACTCTCATGGATTTCCCGATTCCACATAATTGCAATAAATTTGAACTCGACCTGAATGCGATTTCCTGTATGGGGAGGCCGATCTTTCGAATATCTTCCCCAATGCGGGGCGATGAGAGCGTGTACGCGTTCAAAGATGTACGCCAAATAGCTGCAGCCCATATTGTTGGCGCCCACGTTTCATGTGCCGATTATAGATGGACCGGGTTCAAGTGGGCCAATCATGTAATTGCATCCGTAGAGATCGCATTGCGCATTTGGACTCCGCAGCCAGACCCAAGTAATCAAGCAGTCAGCCCGAGGCCAGCCCGAAGGGCGCCCTTCGCCGGGCACCCGCGAGGCGCGCGCCCTCGACGTAGGCGATTTGAAGGCGACGGTGACAGCGAGCGAGACACTTAGAGACGAGCAGACACATCAGAGGCGGGAAGAATGCGACCGCATCACCAATTGAGTAGCATTCCGGATCCCAACCACATCTCCTAGTATGCTATCCACACACACCATAGAAACTGCGCCCGGCACCAAGCTCGAGGTTCTCACTTCAATCCCCACCACAAGGAGCACTTACCCAGCCATCCTCTTCGTCCACTTCTGGGGCGGCTCCACCCGCACCTTCGGCGCGCTAGCCGCACGCCTCAGCGCGGACTTTCCCCTCATCCGACCTGCCCTGCGTGGTTGGGGCGGGTCCACAGGCCCTGAGGACCCCGACGCGTACAAAGTCACCGACAACGCGGACGACCTCGCAGCTCTCGTTGCGCACCTCCAAACAAACAAGGCGCTCTCCGCGGCGGGATTCTTCCAACACGGCCTCATCCTCGTCGCCCACTCGATGGGCGCCAAGATCGCGCAGGTGCTTGCCGCGCGCGGGGACCTCGATGGGCTGCTGAAGGGCCTCGTCCTCATCGGCCCGGCGCCGCTAGGGCGGCTGGAACTGCCTGCGGAGATGCGCGAGCAGCAGATCACAGCGTATTCGTCGCGCGAGTCGGCTGAGATGGCGTTGAAGTACGTCTTGTTGGGGTCGGACGTGGGCGCCGACGAGCTGCGCCGTCTTGTCGACGACTGCGTCGGTGGAAGTGAGCAGACGAGGATGGCGTGGCCCAAGTATGGGACCCGAGAGGACTACGAAAACTTGGCCACAAGCGGCGCGGAGGGATTGAAGATTCCTGTCACTATTGTGGTTGGAGGTCTGGACGGGATCGAGAGAGTGGAGGAAAGAGTCGTTCGAGTTCTGAAGGAAGCTGGCGCATCTGTGACGACTCATGACAGTGTTGGAGGGGGTCGGTCATTTGATGCCGGTGGAGGCACCTGAGTGGCTCGAGGACATCATTAGGAAATTCGTCTAGTAGAAGAATTAGATGCAGTCTCGGAACATGTCTTGAATAGAAACTCGCAGGCCAGATTAGAGGCCTGTAGCAATTTTACCTGAAGGAAGGAAGTTAGGCGACTAAGAGAAGAATTGAGCGCATCCCTCATCCTATGCCAAGAGGAATGGACTCGCACCTATCCCGTGTCGCCTCCTGTCACCACTGTAGTTTCTCAAAATTGGAGAGAGCATTCGGGAAGAATCGGTTACAAAGGCGATGCCGATCCGCCGGAAGCCGGAAGGTCGAAAGCCGAAAGTACCCGCTCGAATTCCATTGACCGAAACTCTGACAAGCACGAGTATTTCCCCACGGAAGAGAAATGAAGGACATCCTCCCCGAGTCTGCTGTTCTTGTCGATGGAGCTGGTGGGTGATATTTCCGATGGTATGTGTCCCCGTCGTGACTCGTAACTTCTTCCGTTCGGTTCGGTGGACGTTGACTCAATTACTGTTATTCGAAAGAAAGATAAAGCCCTATCCAAGCCGATCCACCTCTCACCTCCCTGGGAACTTGAAATATTGTACACTTCAGCCTTCGTAGGTTAGAAAATAATTGTACAGTACATCTATTCTATTCGGCCTGCATCGTGCGCTCAGCAGCCGGGGCGACGTCGATCGTAAACATGCACGATTCCTCGCGGTGTAAACGCAGGTCTAGAGCCGCCATATCTGCCCTCATGTCCTGCAGGCGGGCCCGCAGCCCCTGCAATCCAGCCCCGGACGGGAACAGTGGTGCGGTTGGGGCAGGAACCACATTGACTGCGTGGGCGGGTGAATATTCCGGGTCGTCGTCAAAGGTTCCACTGAGGTCGAGGACCGAGTCTGCGTCGTCAGCGGGGTCGGACGCAGTCGTAGGATCTGGCCCGGACGTCAGGTTTTGCACACTGCCCTCCCCAGGATGAGACGCTTCGGTCTCCCCAAACACATCAGAAGCACTGTCAGAGTCGCAGTCTGGTTCTGAATCCACATCTACGAAATAAATTGAGCTCGCAGACCCACGGATTAAAAGAGGGCCAACCTTCGGCTTCAGCCCCGTCGTCCCCGAACTCCGACTCGTCGGCTAATTGCGCTCAGCGAACAGGCCAAAAGGGAACTGCGAAGACTTACGGTCGTAGACGATACTGACTGGAGACCTATCAAACACATGAGTAGATATAAAACAACACAAAACGGTAAACACACTGGGCATTGAGTCATCTGAAGCTTCGGACGCCCTGTATCGCAGCGGGTCAAGTCGGCGTGGATGATAAATATGCTGAATACGCACGCGTCGTCCACTGAATCTGAAATATATTCACTCGAGCAAGCCCGGGCATCGGGTCGATGGTTGAAGAACAGCTTGGTGCCGGAGAATTCGAGGGTCCGCATCATCCGGTACGAAAGGCCCGTGAACTGCACGAACGACGCGCTGAGCTGGATCGGGCCCCGCGGCGCGTTCACGCAGAAACGGACGCAGCCGCGGGGACACGGACCATACAGGCGGCACGAGCGATCCAAGTTCAGGATGAGGATCCCGATTCCTAAACGAACGACTCGTTTTAACCGGTTTGAAGTGGCGAAGTTGAACATGCATACCGTGCCAACGGCGATTCTTTCGCGCGTCACTCTCAGAGACAAGACTGAACCATATCCTTCCCCAATCTTCACGTCAACCGCGGAGCTGGGGATGGGCAGATCCTCCGTGATAGCATGGAGTATGTCGTCGACGATCAGCATCTGACGATTGGAGGAAAGAACCACAAGTGTCGTGCCACAGCGAGACATTCCAACTGTAAATGAATATTAGAATAAGGACTAGGTGTTGGTTGACAGAAGCTGGGACGTACCATGGGTGAACTCGCCCCGTGATCCATACCATCTGCGCCGTTTCGGGAACAGCGTCTGCTGATGCAGAACTCGAGTCTCTGAGAATTGCGGTGGTGACGCCGGTGTCAGAAGCTGCACGCCTCGCAGGATTGTGTCCAACGCCAAAGTTGCTTCGGAGACGACGCTCAGAAAAAGCCCGGTGGGGCGAGAGAACAGGTGGATCTGGTGGGAGTTGAAGACCACGACCAATTCCTGCGATACCTCGAAGCCTTTGAACCGCACGGTGCGGTCGTGCGTGCCAAATGTACAGAGTGATCTCCCCGTTTCGATATCCCAGGCATGTACCGAAGATTCAGTCCCCGCGAAGAGGGTTCGGGGGATGGAGCGGGAAGCGCGGCAGCCGGGCAAAAATAGGGAGCGGGGTGGTCACTGGATCTTGCAGCAGCCTCTTGCTCCATGGTCGGAGGGAAAACAGTAGAGAGCGGACCGAGAGGGTGTGAGGCCTCCTGCCAAATCTCGATAACATCCGAGTCTGCTCTTTGGAAGACGAGGTAACCATCCTCGTATACGAAAGATGTGGGCGTTTGGATGTAATCCTGACGAGCGTTGGTGTAATCAAAAAGTACGGGGTGCACATACCTGTGGAAATGCCCATATAACCTCACCGCGATCCCTCCGAATGTTGTGGATACGATCGTGTGGTTCGAGCCTGGGATTGATTTTCGATAGAATATCTGATTGCCCGTAGTAGATAATCTTGTCATGGACGATGGCGCTACACCTGCCCAGCTCTTTTCGATGTCTACGCGGATCCTGCCTGATATAAGGGCTGAGGACGACACCGAGATTGTACGGATGCCAGCGTACAAAATGTCTTCCATCCTTCAATAGAGAGCTCTCCTAGTGGATCGAGTAAGCCCTTCTCATAGGCCACGGAGGTTCCATGGGCGGAAACGAGACTATGGCGATGGCGGCGTTGTGGTAAATATTCTCCTCGTATTTGTGGATGAAGGTCTTCCAAGCTTTTTGGACCAACAACAACCTTGTGATTGTCCTCAGAGGTAGGGCTGCGATGATTTCGATGGAAACGTCGTCCGGGCATCGTGTCAGTGGCATGGTGGTCGACTGAAGGTTAGGCGCTGAACAAGCGCCCAAGGCACAGCGTTGTACAGCCATGGTGCAAATGCCAAATGGCAAAGATACCTTCTCGTAGGCTCGAATCCAGCCTTTCTATGAAGGTAAACCTGTCGATAGACAGGCTTGCCTCCATAGACAGACCAGTTACTGGTCTAACCTTCTCGGTCTTAGTCCCTTGGATGACATCCAGGAAACGGAATCGGTCGGAAAAATTAGCCTCGATGGTTTGGTGTACTGTGAAGAGTTTGAGAAGCTTGAGTGCGAGGAACTGTTTGAGGTGATTTGAGGCATGAGTTCAGGAGAAGAGAGAATTGCTTCGTCGGGGAAGAATCGGACGAACTTGAAACCGGCCGCCGAAAGCCGAGGCCCGATGGCTTTGCTTCATCTCGACCACCTCCATCTATCACGCAAACTCTCAAACAGACTCCGAACGGGTACCAAAAAACTTGGGCTCTCGGTTCCATGGAAGAGAAGGACATCCTCAAGCCCGAACTTCGGTTCAGTGGAATGATCTGGCAACGCTTCAGCTGAGAGCGTTGTGTCTGGTTTGAAGCAAAATTTGGATCATATCTGGAGTCAGACCGGCTGCTCGACCCTTGCTTCGTGTTACAGCTGCTGTGGACGCCTGGCCTTTGCTGTGACTCCAATGTGTGCACAATCGTGATCTGGAAGGTGGTTTCGGGCTTGAAGGAGCGAACAAGGCCTTTGTTCAGGGTCGGCCAGGGATTCCGCTGCGCAACTGTGGACACAGCATGATGGAAATGTGTCGGTGGCGTCTATGGGCCCCTTGTATATCAAGTTTCCAACATTCCGTTGTGCACAACGTGCATCCACAGCGACCCTCGTTGACTCGATTTCACGACTTACATAGGATGCGTCTTTTTATTTTCCATTTGACTTTGTGTGTAGCGTCATCGGTGGATGCAGCTCTGTTCCGACTCGGTGTCGTCGGTGAGTGCCGACATCCTGTCCATTCCAGAGACTGACTCCCCGCTCCATGGCAGCGTTATAGACCGATTTGGATAGGCCAGTTCGGGCAAGAAGGTGATGGAACAAGGTGGCCGCGTTTGCTCCAGACCGGATTCAATTGTGGCCAAGACGTCCGTGATATAAAAGGATGCCCACTTATTCCTCGAGACCTGCACCCCTCACAATCCGCAACCACCTTCAGAATGAGCCATCGCGATCCCCGCAAAGGTCATACCCTTAAGGCCTTGATAATACGAATGTTTGACCTATCCACAGATTCATCCGGCTATGTTCCTCTCCCTGGCTCCCCCTATTCCCAAAGGCCGCTCTTTCCCCAAAGTGAGCACCAGTACTTCTTTTGAAAGGATACTGGTACACTGATGATTTGTTGGTTTTCTAGGCGGCCGGCAGGTATCCCCCCAGCACAGGTATTACCTTTCTTAACCATCCACGCAAAGTTTCGTCTCCAACAATGCTAGTCAAGTGCATGGGTCTCCAGCGAGTCCCCGGCCATATGTTGATGTTGATTCTCCATATCCCTATCCCGTCGGTGGGTGACTTGGCCAGTATACCGACTAGCATTTGCTTAGACTCGAACCAACAGGGCATCTTTCACCTAGTGAGCTTCGAAAATATTTCCGCGCCTGCATTCCCTCATTTTGGTTGGGCATATTTTCCCGCCCAATCGACAGCCTTAGTAAACCCACCTTATGGTGAGTCATCCTGAAACGCCATCGGACTGAGCTTCAATTAATCTACAGGTCCGCCTGGTAAGTTTTGCTTGTCCGGCTTGCCACCAGTCCTTCTAGACAGTTCAGGGAATGCGCATTATCCTAACCCCGACGGAAATGAGTACGCTTGGTTTCCGTGTGAGAGATTCTTCGAGTAATAGGTTGAATTCTCGATTGATTTTTATTTTCTGAATCGCCAGGTAAGATTTTTTTACCTGATCCAACTCGACGATTCTGATCAATGTACGCAAGGTCATCCCCCTATTTATCCCTATCCGCCACCGCCAGCCGGGGGTGCAGCTTTCCAGCGTCCAATCCCACACGGTGGGGCTCAACTCCAGGTTTCCTCCGGGGGCATGAACGCTTCATACCAGATACCCACTGTGCCTTCTCACTCAGATCGTACACAACATGTCAATGTTCTTGCGCATTATTCGCCGACTCCTAGTGCACTGTCCTTTGGATCCGGCGGTGGGTTCTCTTTTTTCTGGCACTGCACCAAATCCATGTTGACCACACATATGTGCACAAGTCGCCCTGGCTCAGTTGCCACAGGGTTTAGGTACGGGAACTTTGAGCAATAGATTCAATGACCTATCAATTGAACATGGCCGAATCTACAGTTTCACCTGGTAAGATTTGCTTTACCTGGTCTGGCTCGACGATTCGCTTTACTGTGTATAGGCAATGCCTACAATCCCAGTTCATCATTGACCGGGCACAGTTCCACGACCCGCGCCAACTCCCAGCTCCTCTGGTCATTCTCGCTATCCCACCTCGCCACGCAGCCGCAGCCGAGATAGTACTGCCAGTTCGGCGACCCTCGTCGCGTCTCAGACCCCTTCGCGCCAAGGAATCTTTTCACAATTGGAGGCCGAGGATAGAACAGCCTGGCGGACCCTTGAAAAATGTGTGTCGAAAGCTACCCACGGTCGAGCGAGATGTGCTTACTTTACCCCCAAGTCCCCCTCCGTTTCTCTGGAAAGTTCCCCGAAGAAAAACGGCGATACATATGGCATGAGCTGGATGAGGTTCTGGGGGTATCTAACGAGGCCTGGCGCAGGCAACTCAATTCTCAGTTCCGCACATTCAAAGAAGATTTAGAGCGTAAGATTATTTATTCAAACACAACAGCAGTGTGACATTGGATATATATATAACAGAGGATCCGAGTTTCAGGAAAGAGTTGAAGAGACGTGAAAACCTTTGGGACATTTTCTGTCACTGGATTATGCCAACCCAGTCAGTTGGTGGTGCGTTTATTTCTTTTGTAACGCGGCGGTTCTACTAACACTATATTAGTTCTCGACGCGAAGGGGCGAAGTGGAATCTTTGCAGCATTGAAATCAGAGGAAGGGACATTCAACACGATGGATGTACACCTGGATCGTTCAAAGGGACCCGAATATGAATCACCTACGGAGGGATTGGTGCGCGAGAGTAAGTACTAGCTCGGGAGCTTTGACCGAGACTTACATACCTCTATCTTTACAGGCTGCGTAGTCCAATTCGCTGATGGGAGCGGAATCTAGTTGAACCGTTTAACGTACTACACAGGTACATAGCACATACCTACCAACCCAATTTAATTCGTTTGTTGGGTACCGATGACCGATGACCTTGTATCGAGCAACCATTCCAGGCTCCACGGGAGCGAGAGCTTTCGTATTTCCGCAGGATCCGACCTATGGCGAAAGAATATTGGCTAGCATTACCTTGAATGCCGTCGATCTACAGCCTGGCAGTGGGTACCGACTCCGATAAGATAGACCATGTACGGATGACGCCTATAACCCAGACGACTGCGTCTCAGAACGAGCAGTGCAGATGATTTTGAGGAGACCCACGACATCCAAGAAAACGAGGCGAACAAAGCAATAAAACGACCAAAGACACATGCAGAGTCTGTAAGCTGACGGAATCGGAATCAGCTCCGCTCCTCCAGCTCCTCCGGCCTCGCCACCTGCTTGTCGTATAGTTAGTGTCGTCCTCACAATAAACGCCAAAACGCAACGCACATATCGCGCATCGCCTCCTGCAGCTTGGCCGTCTCATTGAGCTGGAACCCATAGATGCGCGCGGCCCCTCTCCGCCTTGAGCGCCGCGCTCGCCGTGCTGATCCACTCCCCGCCCGGCCGCATTCCGCCCGCAGCCGGCACGTCTCCCCGCCTCCTCCCCTCCTGCGTTTGCATTTGAAGGACCATCCGCAGGGGGTATGAGCGTCGGGTACACGAGGTAGAGAAGATGCGGGAACGTCATGCCAAAGTACGCACTGTCGATGGAGCCGTGGTGGGAGGACTTGGCCGAGTATGTAGAGGTCTTCGCAGCGGCCGCAGTAGAGCTTGACGGGCTTCTCGTCAGGGAGTCGATGAGCCCGACTGGGGGGAGACTGGGACTGGCGGAAGACGCGCGGGCAGCGGCCGAAGTCGCCTCGTTTGTGTTTTTCGACCTGGGGTGGTGAGGCGGTGATGAGATAACGCGCATGGCGGCCGAGATGGAGGAGGAGCGGATGGTCTGCGCGCGCGGAGGAGTCGATTCCCCGCATTTATGAGTGAGCACACACCAAGCAGGTCCGTGATAAGGTCGAGTGCCTGGGCATAGTTGGCGACCTCGTCTTTGAGGGCCGTCAGGTCGAGGCTCGGACGAGGAAATGGCGAGCGACAAGTTTGAATGTCAATGGATCTAGAAGAACGGTGGACGGACCACGTATTTCGACAAGTGGGTTTCCGACTCGCAGCGTCCAGCATTACGTCGTGCTGACGATTGCGGGTTATTCCGGGCGGGTGGTGCGTGGATGGTTGGGAAGAAGATGGATGCAGGTACTCCGTGTCAATTGGCAGAACATGCAAGCTGGGAGCACCAATTGAGCGCAGAGAATGAAAGTCATCAGAGCATCACCCAAATTCGGCGTGTGGCTCCCACGCTTCCTTTCCTCTTGCCGTCATCCACCGTTCTTCATTTCGGTCTTCACATGTTCCCATATACGCAAGGTCTACGCCGCGCTCGTACGAACCACCTCGCATACTCGTGACACAATCCAACTTCAAATTTGGGCGCAACGCCTCAATCTCAAAAACAACTGGGTACTGGGTGAAGCTGTGATCCCCCTACTTCGATTCTTGTCCTTCGACCTCCAAACGAACACCCTGGACGCCTCTTCTCCTCTGATTTCCCCGCCATAAATTCTCGCGGCATTTGTCTGCATCAAGGATCTCCCTCGTATCTGCCGTACTTTCTGGAGAACTTACTTGACTTGTTCCTTATCCACGATCTGTTGGACCCCGGAAGCGCTCCAAATTTCGGTCAATGCACAGCCGCCGCCATATCCTGTTGCTAGTGCGTACGGTCACATCTATTCCCGCCAAAATTTCCGCACTGGCCTCCGCTCCTCTCTTCGTCCCCGTGGGTTTTTAGTCAATTATTTGTGTCGGACTACCTCGGCGTCTTTCACCTGTTCCCGGATTCAATGTGTCAAAATCAGCTCAGCAGACATCCTCACCCAGCGAAACTCAAGCGAGGCGCGGTTCGCTCGGAAGAACGCTGTGCATCCGATCCCGGTAATATTAATGTTTGCCCGCGGAATCAAATTCTACCCCCTGCTTTCCACTTCCACCCAACTGTCCTCGCCGCCGCGCGCGTTGATTCTTGCCGACGGATACATGTACCAATGTACGGCATTTTCCTTTAGAACAGAAATACAACGGGGTTCCGAGACAAGGCGGCAGAAGACTCAGGGTTGTTGGAGTGCAAATCCTTGCGAACAGGGTATCTATCGCTAATTATCGCTCACAACATTCCTCCAGCCCTATGTCAGAACGCAAATACAACGCGCGAAGACCTTCGGTGGCATCTATCGCTCTTGGACGATTCTTCTCAGCTCCTTCGTCCGACCCTATGAACATCGATTCTCCGCGAATCGGAAACCAATTCCTCATCCACGGACTCGCAGCAACGCCGATTAAATCCAGTCAGTTCCGATCTGTTCCGAGGC
Organism: Mycena maculata; assembly: GCA_029448575.1. NCBI lineage: Eukaryota > Fungi > Basidiomycota > Agaricomycetes > Agaricales > Mycenaceae > Mycena > Mycena maculata. Next base: position 158,946 of record JARJLG010000034.1, on the reverse strand, counting down.
GTCGTTCCCGACGCGTTTGGCCGCGGCTCACACCCCAGCCACATTCCTCGCAACCTAAACTCCCCAAGTTCGCAGTCCCCGGAGTTTAGCGAGGGAGCAATTTTTCCAGACCGTGCCTATCGTCATTTCGATTCCCTCCGCGTCTCGCGTAAGGCACATCTTTCTCTCCTGCCTAGAGTCTGTGAGTTCGACTACCACACCTCTTCGGCATTGATCATTGCTTGTTCCGGAGTGGCGGAGTGCAGAACGTCATTGTCATTGGTGTTCCACAAAGCAGCGTAGCGCATTTTCTGTCGCATCGCCTGATTCCGGGTCGAGACACCCTGTATCAACATGCATGTCGGATTTCATCGCGCGGGTTTATATATTTTTCTTCTTTTTGGCGTTCGCGTTTCACGGAAGAATATTCTCGGGACGTCTCCGTCTTCGTACCTGGATTCAGGAGGACCGCTCGGCACTCCACTGGAGGACATAGGATCCCGCGCCTGCTCCGGCCCGCCATCGCATTTTCCTGCGGACGTTGTGATCAACATCAATTTCCTTCCCTGGCTTGTGAGACACCGTCGCCGCGCGCAACTGAAACGGCCCCAAAATTGCATCCAATCTCGGGGCTCGAATCCAATTGATCGCGAGATGCTCCATCTCTGCGACCTGCTTCTGGTAGATCGCAGCACTTGTCTCTGTTTTTGGTCGATGCCCACTGTCGTCTAATTTGGCGCGATTCGGGGCCTGCAGGAGAATTCCAACACGACGCACCGTGCACACACCGCGCGGCAAGTGCGGACATAGATAGAGTCTCTCACAGATGCCCACCGGCCGCAGACGGACTGATATAACTTAGGGCTTCCTGCAATGATACGTGGGCAAAGATTCAACTACTATTTCCGGCCTCATATCATTCCCCTCTTTCCCCTCCGATAAGCTTTGGGCGAATCTCAAGCGGGCGGGGGAGGGGGGCGAGTGGGATCTCATTAGAGATGCTGGGGGCATGAGGACCAACTCAGACCTTTTCCGAGTCAGCCGAAAGGGGACGTACCGCCGATTATAATTCAAGGCCAACTACAAGTATGTGTCTATTCCGGGGGATCTCGCAGAAATCCAGTTATGCCATCTATGAGCCCACGCAATTGCCTCCGCGTTCGCTTCTGTATCCGTTCCCTTCCAGTCAAAGTTGGCCGAGCCTAACTCAGACACACCCGGGGCTTCCGGTCGAGTCCCTCTCCCGTACAGGATCATTGACCAGAACATGTAAAACTATGCTCGCATTCAAGCCTTTGCAAGGTCTCTGCAATGCGGCATTCAGAATTCCCGTTCAAGAGCAATGCACTGCAGTTCCATTTGGTCGAACGGCGGGTGGGCGGACAGCGTGGCATGGTGTGGGGAGTGTGACCCTGATATAACACAAAATGGGCGTCGGAGGAACCGGGAATCATCTGTCGATCGTGAGTGAGTGGAAGGCAGTGAAAAGTTTCCACACAAAAATGGACAGCCAATAGGAATTGGATCTCCCATGACGAGGGCGACATAAAAGAATTTGACCTCATACCTGCTTCACATCATCCCAAAGATGCCCCTCCACTCGACAAACAGTGAATCTCGGTTGAAGAACATTGTCAAATGTTTGCATATCACTGTGGACACGTTGGAAATCCTCTCCAGTGGCCTGAACACCCCATTTCTCATCGCAATTTCGAACACAACTCGGGCTGTTCTGGGCTCTGTCCAGGTAAACATGATTCTCAATATACCAGCAAGTTCCTGATTGAAGTACGACAGGTGGCCAGACAGAACAAGGATGACTGTGCGCGCTTGATGGAACAAATCCACGAGTCGCTCTACGGAGTAATCACTGTTCATATAAATTCGGAAACCCGGGGGGAATTGTCCCCGGACATGGTGGGACATATTGGTCAATTCACTGAGTATGACCATGTAGCTACTGGGGAAGTCGAACTAATCATGGTCATCTGAATGCAGAACACTTCACAAGGTCTACAGCTTTATTGAAGCCCAGCAAGAGAAAAGCAGGATCAGGCAGTTTTTCCGTCAAGGTGAAATGAGCACACTGTTGAAGGAATGCAATGTTGGATTACAAAAGGCACTTGAGGTATTCACTGTGAGTTATCTTTCAACATTGGTGACAACAACAACACCAATAAGTCCTGCAGGTCGGGGCCACTGGTCTCATCTCCGACGTAACAGACTTCCAGAGATATGCAGAGGAGACACATCAAGAAGTACTACAGTTGATTGAGTCCTTATCCGATGGAGCCACTTCAGATAGGGTGTCTTCAGTTTGTCACCACCATTGATCACGGGAGCATCTAATGGTTTGGAACACAGGTTTACACAGGGTTTTCCCGTTTCCAAAACAGGTATGGCATTTCAGCCAAATTGTTAGTAGACTTATGAGGTATATCTGTTCAGTTCGACTTCAATTTCCATGTTGCCATCTGAACCAAAGATATTCCACGGGCGGGATTCAGAAGTCTCTGATATACTCAAGGCCTTTGCTCAGGAAACACCAAGAATAGCCATTCTGGGTGCAGGTGGCATGGGGAAAACATCTCTGGCCAGAGCAGTTCTGCACCATCCTACAATCACAGCACGGTATCTGCAGAATCGTGTCTTTGTTGCCTGTGACTCTGTTTCAACCACTGTGGCGCTTGCAGCCCTCATCGGATCCCATGTGGGACTCAAACCGGGCAGAGATCTTACGCGATCAGTTGTCCAGCATTTTTCCAGTGGCCCTGCCAGTCTCCTGGTCTTGGATAATTTGGAGTCAATCTGGGAGTCAGTGCAGAACCGTAGGGCCATCGAAGAGTTTTTGTCCAATCTGACCGAAGTTTCGCACCTCGCATTGATTGTGAGGGCCCCAGTCATCTCTAATAACCCCAGCTGAATATAACCTAGATCACCATGCGTGGAGCAGAACAGCCAGCCAAAGTACACTGGACAAGGCCATTTTTGCTGCCTTTGCAACCATTATCCTACAATGCCGCGTATCAAACTTTCACAGACATCACGGAGGACAATCATGATACCAATAACATTGACAAAATCCTGCACCTTACTGGCAATATGCCCCTTGCCATTGACCTCATTGCCCATTTAGTGGATTATGAGGGATGTTCTGCAGTACTCACTCGCTGGGATTCAGAAAAAACCGCTCTTCTATCAGAGGGCTCTGACAGGAGATCAAATTTGGAGATTTCAATTTCCCTCTCCCTCTCAAGCCCAAGGATCTTAGCTCTCCCCAATGCAAAGGATTTATTAGGCCTTCTATCAATCCTACCTGATGGACTCTCTGAGGTTGTACTCTTGCAAAGCAAAATCCCCATTCAGAACATCCTCAGCTGCAGAGCAGTCCTCCTTCGGACCTCCTTGGCATACATTGATGATCAGAAACATCTCAAAGCCTTGGTGCCTATTCGGGAGTACATGCAAACATTACATCATCCTCCAGATCGTCTCATTCAACCCCTCCTGAAGCATTTCAGAGCATTATTGGCAAATTATGATAAATATGGTACAACTCTATCTGGTCATGGAATGGCAGCCCAACTGGGATCCAATCTTGCTAACATCTACAATCTGCTTGATTATGGCTTACAGAATAATATTGACCTGGCAGATACAGTTGATTGCACAATTTCCTTTGATCGATTTGGTGGACTCAGCAATATTGGACCAACTCCCTTGATGGATAAGATTCCTGGTCTTCTGTCACAGGTCAAGGACCATAGACTGGAAGTTCGTTTCATCACCCAGGTTTTCAATCGTTGGGTTGATAAGCCGATTTCGAGTCCAGAGGCCTTGACACACCAAGCATTACAACATTTCCCTTATTTTAATGATCCCAACTTGAAAGGTTGGTGCTTTAATTCCTTCCCCCTGTGATGCTAAATCTTCTCCCAGTGGATTTTCATGATAAAGCAGGAAGATATTATTACAACCATGATAATATTTCTGTGGCCCTGAAGCACCAGCAGGCTGCACTTGACTTATCCATAGCTGCCGAGGACATATCAGGACAGTCCAGGAGCTTGACCCATTTGGGGTTCATCCAGCACCACCTTGGTCATTATTCGGCAGGCCAACAATATGCTTCTGAGTCATGTCGACTCGCAAAAATCTCAGGAAATTTATGGACAGAAGCTTTTGCACTGCGCTTAGATGCTAGGTGTAGTATTGCCCTCGGGAATTACAAATATGGTATCCTACAGCTACAAAGTGCAACCAATTGTATAAAACTTTGTGGTTTGTCTGATGGTGACCTGCATCATATCATCATGTCAGACTTGGCTGAGGTTCATGCAATGAAATCGGAATATAGTGAGGCATATACCATCTATACTCAGATTGTCAACCAAGTCACTGTTGATGAAAGCCCACTCATGCATGCCTTTGCTGTGCTCAATCTCGCAGAGATTGGGGGGAAAATTGAAGAACCAGAAGAAAATGTGCTTAGAAAGATTAATAGTGCCCAGGCAATATGTCAGACTGTGGAATATTCAAGAGGAGTGGGCTGGTGTGATCTTCACCGGGCAGACCTTGATCTGAGACGAGGAAACTTCATGGCAGCAAAGGTATGCTTTGAACGTTTCCTCAAATCAAAAGACACTGCCGTTATCAATTTTTGTCTCCAAAGACTTGCAACATTGGATTGGTCATCTTCTTGGACGACAGTGTTCCTTGTGCATGCCCTGAAGTTGAATCAAAAGCTTGAAATCCACAAAGCCATTCAATTTCTTGGAGATGTATTTCTGGCCGATGATGAGGATACTGCAGTCAGTCTTTTCACCGTTGCCTTGGAGGGATTCACACAAATGGATGTCCATGAGGGTCGAGCCAACTGTATGCTGCGACTTGGGGACATCAGGAGGCAGCATGGTGATATTCATAATGCCATAGATCTTTGGCAGGCAGCAAAATCTCTGTTCAAACAATCATCCCAGATGGAGCAGGTGGCTAAAATTGATGAACGACTGGGGGGTATTGTTCAAGATGAATCAGACAGATAATTTGGATCATCTCTTCAGCCCACATCCACTGACCTGGCCAGAGGGATTATCGAGATAATGTGCACTGATTACCAGACACCGAATGAAAGAGATAGAGATGTTGGAACAAAGGAAAGCCAAGAAGTGGTTTCTATTGCAGTTTGATCTCATTATGTACCCAAAAGTTATGTATTTATTGAGTAGTGGAAAGTGGAAATTGGAGATATATCTGTTTCAGTGTGAGACGATTAATGCAAAATGAGAACACCTGCATAGGCAAGGCAGGCATGCATCTGCATACGTTCCATAATATCTCTTTGAGGAATTTAGAGAGCTGAGGAAAGAGACCTTGGTGCGAGGATATGAGCTAGCAGAAAGGGTCGGTGATAGGTGGCAGTGTGGGAGTGTAGATTAGATTGATACAATCTAATCTACACAGGCTCGAGTCCTCTACTTTCTCCCTCTACCTTGCCTTCCACTCAGGCCTGGCTTGCAAGCTCGCCAGGCCTGAGCTCGCAATTGACAGCGGAATCCCGCTCAATTCTGTACCGCACCATACTAGGAATGGGTGGATTTTTCCGTTGGGCCTCCCCTTTTGGAGTTTTCCAGCTGGTTTAGTGTAGTCTCTCGTAGACAGACACTTCAACAAAATCAACCTCGTACCTCGGCTTGTTGAAGTCTGTTGGTAAGCACGGGGGTATTCGCTTATTACTAATCTGTACGAAAGCTGAAGTGTACAATATTTCAAGTTCTCTGGGAGGTGAGGTGTGGAGATGGTTTTTGGAATAACAGGAACATCCACCGCAGCCAACGGAATGAGTCACCACGGGCCCGGGATGCATACCAACACCTATTGGAAATATCACCCACCAACTCCATCGACAAGAACAACAGAAAAATCATGTAGTCGCCAGTCAAGCGCCAGATGCCATTCGGGCCGAACTTCGGGGATGGTGTCCTTCCTTCCTCTTCCGTGGGGAAATACTTGAATTCGATCGGGTACTTTCGGCTTTTGGCTTTTGGCTTTTGGCTTTTGGCTTTTGGCTTCCGGCTTCCGGCTTCCGGCCTTCGACCTTCCGGCTTCCAGCGGCCAGCATCCTTCGGTGCCGATTCTTCCCGAATGCTCTCTCCAATTTTGAGAAACTACAGTGGTGGCAGGAGGCGACACGGGATAGGTGTGAGTCCATTCCTCTTGGCATAGGGTGAAGGATAAGCTCAATTCTTCTCGCTAGTCGCCTAACTTCAAGCTCCTTCCTCCAAGTAAAATTGGGAATGTAGGCCCACTCACGGACCTGCCTGTTTGGGAAGCTCGGCCATCAAAGGCCATCAGTAAGCCACCTTACCGAATTGAGACATTCTGCCGGCTGCTCTCGCGACCCATTGTCCATCATGGTTTGCCACTCCGCGCGTCAAACGTCTTTCTCCTCGCCCACCATCATCCCATCGTACAATTTCTGTTGTTGACGTGTTATTCGATATGGAGGGCCAGAATTTCGAGTTTGTGCGTGTCTAGCCTCCTTTCCTAACCTCGCCGCCCACCGGAAAAGGTCACAAAAAATGAAACGGATGGAATATTCGCCCGAGGTGGCATCCAGAACGATCACAGCCTCTCTAAATTCTCGCAGCGTTGCGTCCGACATCCTATTAGGCAAACTGAAAACAATTTTAACCGTCTCTGCTCGGAAATTTACTCCCTCCGTACCTTGTCACCTCCTTCGCTGTCACCACCTTCTGCTCCAATGACTAGTGTGTAGAGGAAGCGCAAGTCCCCCTTGCCGGGAGCATCCTGGAGAAGGCTTCATTCGAAACGGCACACATCCTTCAAGTTCGCACCACACTGGATTTATTTGGTAATCAGACAGAATTATTGCTTATATTTCTTCTGCAAATCTAATGACTCATTTCCATCTGAATTGTCCTTACACTGGGGGCATTGACCGGGGCACTTGACATCCAAGTGCAATGCATGCATGTGCCCGGCATGTCTGTGTGACATGCAACAAAGACCTTTGTAACACGCTACAAAGGCCTTTGTAATCTTCACATCTCATATTAACAAAGTAGAACTAAGTGTTTAATTAAATACAACACCTGTTCCCCACTACTCCCACACATGTCACTGTGTGAGGTCGGGTTTGGGCGGGACCGCGGCGTGCGTGGTGGGAGCGGGAAACAAGTATTGTATGTAATTAAACACTGAGTTGTACTTTGTTAATACAAGATGTAAATACTACAAAGGACTTTGTGGTGTGTTGTAAAGGCCTTTGTCAAATGTCACATGGACATGCCGACGACATGCATGCATTGCACTTGGGTTTCAAGTGCCCCGGTCACTGCCCCCAGTGTTACTTGCCTCACTTGCGCACAAAAATGCACCCATTCAAACAATGGTGTTGAACAATGCAGACGGATTGGGATGTATGCATCATTACCCGGTTGACCCGCGTGATAGCCGGGTGTTCTCAAATAGGAAGATCCGTGGGTGGGCCGTGTTTCCGTAAAATTGCCACAGGCCTCTCTAATCTGGCCTGCGATTCAAGACATGTTCCGAGACTGCATCTTCTACTGGACGGACTTCCTAATGATGTCCTCGAGCCCCTCGGGTGCCTCCACCGGCATCAAATGACCGACCCCCTCTAACACTGTCATCGTCACAGATGCACCAGCTCCCTTCAGAACTCGAACGACTCTCTCCTCCACTCTCTCGGCTGTCTCGATTCCGTCCAGACCTCCAACCACAACAGTGACAGGAATCTTCAATCCCTCCGCGCCGCTTGTGGCCAAGTTCTCGTAGTCCTCTCGCGTCCCGTACTTGGGCCACGCCATCCTCGCCTGCTCACTTCCACCGACGCAGTCGTCGACAAGACGGCGCAGCTCGTCGGCACCCACATCCGACCCCAACAAGACGTACTTCAACGCCATCTCGGCCGACTCGCGCGACGAATACGCTGTGATCTGCTGCTCGCGCATCTCCGCAGGCAGTTCCAGCCGCCCTAGCGGCGCAGGGCCGATGAGGACGAGCCCCTTCAGCAGCCCATCGAGGTCCCCGCGCGCGGCAAGCACCTGTGCGATCTTGGCCCCCATCGAGTGGGCGAGGAGGATGAGGCCGTGTTGGAAGAATCCCGCCGCGGAGAGCGCCTTATTTCCTTGGAGGTGCGTAACGAGCGCCGCGAGGTCATCCGCGTTGTCGGTAACTTTGTACGCGTCCGGGTCATCGGGGCCTGTGGACCCACCCCAGCCACGCAGGGCAGGCCGGATGAGCGGAAAGTCCGCGCTGAGGCGTGCGGCTAGCGCGCCGAAGGTGCGGGTGGAGCCGCCCCAGAAGTGGATGAAGAGGATGGCTGGGTTGGTGCTCCTTGTGGTGGGGATCGAAGTGAGAACCTCGAGCTTGGTGCCGGGGGCAGTTTCTATGATGTGTGTGGATTGCATACTAGGAGATGTGGTTGGGATTCCGAATGTTACTCAATTGGTGATGTGGTCGCATTCTTCCGGCCTCTTATATGTCTGCTCATCTCTCTGTGTCTTCCTCGCTGTCACCGTCGCCTTCAAATCGCCTACGTCGAAGGCGCGCGCCTCGCGGGTGCCCGGTGATGTGCGCCCTTCGGGCTCGCCTCGGGCTGACCGTTTAATTACCTGGGTCTTGCTGCGGAGTCCAAATGCGTAGTGTGATCTGTACGGATGCAATTACATGGTTGACCCACTTGAACCCCGGTCCATCTATAATCGGCAACATGAAACGTGGGCGCCAGCAAACTGGGTGACTGCATCTATTTATTGTGTGCGTCTTCCAACGCTCGACCGCATAAACGCTCCAATCGACCCGCACTGGGAAATAATATTCGAAATAAGAAACCTCCCAAGTCAAATTCAAAGTCATTGCATGCGCAATTGTGTGGAATTAAGTTGAAGAAACCCATAGATTATCGAAGCCGACTGTACATACATTGGAACTGGACTACTATATGTTATAGAAAATCAGCTTATAATCCCATTATGGCATAAATTCAAAAAACGAGCCCATTACTCTTAAATATCCAAGTGCTTCACGAACCACGGAAAGTCGGCTAAGTCCAAATTCACATTCTCGCCAATTTCCCCTCCTGCCTTGCGAACTTCTTCATGTTCGCACCATTACTATTGTCATGATGCAGCCGATTTTTGATGAAGTCCTCGACTGTTTCGAGGAAGTCCTGCCGGTTTTCCGGAAGTAACGGCCTGCGGGATCGGGAGCCCAATGTCCGGCAGTGAATCGACTTGGATATATTGCGTAAGAGAGGGCCTCCAACGCTGGCAGGACGGTAGAATTCGAGTTGTGTGGGAGCCGCGATATCCCGTTTTCGTTTTGAACGCTGTTTATGTGTTTCGAGCCGGTTTTTGCTCTCAGGCTTTTTCTCTCGGGTTTTTTTCTTTTTTCCAAATCGACAGCCATTTGCGACTTTGACCTGATCGTGGATTTTCGGCCCCAGCTATCATTTTGTGACGGATGTTTAACCACCTTTCACTCCCTGAATCAAAGTTTCGCCCCATTTCAACCGATGTGGCTCCTGGTATCGCAACTGGCGAGCATCTGTGAATCGGAAGTGTTGCCGGGTCCACAGTTTCCTGGGTCTCCAGCACAAGAGGTGAAGACGATTTCCGCAAGCTTGAAGGGGTGCACGATGCCCATTCAGACAGATCGTGCAGAATGAGGAATATCCGTTCTTCTAGAACCGGGGAAACGTCAGGAATAATGCGTTAAAGAGAAGCGAGAACAGTTCGGAGAGGACGTTGTATTATATGACAATATATGTAAGCGAATAGAATATCAATCAAGTACGTCGATGTTAGAGAATCAACCACGGTGATGGGATTCTAGTTGCGGGCCACGCGAATCTCAGTAGGCTTGACGGAGACGGAACGGGCAAGAGATCTCTGCCTCCACCAATTGTCCGCCTCGTCCTCGGCGTCGTATCCAAACACGTCTTTAATCTCGGCCCACTCCGGAGCCTCGTCCTCTCCGTCAGAAACTTTAAAAAGATTGGCACCCGTCGCAGTCTTTGCCATCATCGCCTCGTCGCGCACTTCCTGCTCTGAGCAATGCGGCATACTCATGAACTAGATTATAACAGCCTCCGATGCGAGCACATTCTCGCACCGCGGGTGGAGCTCCTGGAACGCGTGGAGGAATTCGGTGATTTGATCATGCGTGTGCAGGTGCGAGAAGAGCTTCGCCAAGACGGCCCCGTCCTCGACGCCCATGGCATAATATTGCGTGGAGTCGACCTTCACGCAAAAGGGGTTAGAATGCGCGCCATTGAACAAGAAAAAATCCAAGGTACCGGAATAGGGTGTGCTCCTCCACCAGTTCTCGAGGGCCGGATACTCAAGAACGGGGAAACGACGTGGGGGGTACATCAGTGGTCCGAGGCTTTTCAGTCTACTGGTGATGAGCACACAAGAAACTGTTTACCGGTCAACATACATACCTGGGTTCCGCCTCTTGCAAGGCAGCCCGCATTCCATCGACCGGGCGGTCCGCGAAGTCGTCACAAGGCCGATACAAGCAGAACGTAAATGTCACCCCGTAAATGCATGGGCCGCCCTATATTCCCCAACCGCTGAGTAAAACAGGACAAGATGGAAAAGAAGGGGAACGCTCAATAGGGTGGCTGATAACGGATTGGTTGTTTCCCAAGAAAGAGAACATTGTGATCTGAGAAAACATTAGCGAGTCAGAATTTCAAGAGGACTAACAACGTCTGATTCGTAAAATCCCTTGGACTGGGGATCTGCCTCGACCAAGGCTTTGGGAACGATGGCGCCGTGAATCGATGGTCGGAATTTGAACACAGGGAAACAATGGTCTTACCTATACATACACAGGGATGGATCTGAAACTTCCTGAATATTTGCTCCGCCAGTAACAATGGCCGGACGAGGCCAGATACACCGTCCGCACCGACAATCACGTCAGCCGTCAGAGTTTCTCCCGACTCCAGAGCGACGACACGCCGCTCTGGGTCAACAGCTACGGCGGTTGTACCCAGCCGGATTTTTGCGCCCTGGCCGACCGCGACATCGTACATCATTTTGCGGAAATGCGCCAGCTGCGAGGGTTTAAATTATCCAATGTTTTTCAGGGGAAGATTCCACGTATGTGTCCGAACAGAAATCCCCCCCGCGTCTCTCGAAGGACCTCTTCAGCCCAATAATGATTTCCGAGGCGAACCTCCGTCTCAACTAGAACACAAGATAAGTGATGCTCCCCCGGGCCGGCCCCGAAGACCGAAACTGAAACGTACACGCTTAAACCAATGCAGAAAATACATTTCTGAAGTTCGGGTGGTTTGGCGCTGTCGTCTGGCCGTGCCTAGTTACAGTTTGTTTTTGGATTCGGTCACATCAGTCACCCAGGGCCTAGACCGCTCCCTCAAACGGTAAACCTTTCTCCAGCCAAGTCTCCAGCCCACCACTACCTCCTCCGTCGGTTTCCATCGCTGCGTTTAAATTCAATCAGCAGAATGAACTTTGATGTTTTTTAGCCTGCTGATCCATTGGCAAGTGCCCTTGCGGCCTGCCCTTTACCGATGCTCCGTATGGTCTTTTCTCTGCCTTAGCCCCCCGGTCATTTATACTTTCCGTGGAAATCCTGCCGACATCATCCGACGAATGGCCACACTAGCGCCCACTGCAGGGTGCACATTATGTAAGAGCCAACCCTTAAAAACTCGTCCTATTCAGTGCACGTTTGGTCCCAAATGTCTCAACCTCAACAAGTCGGCGGGGACGACAAGATAAAACTCGATTTTGCCGTCATCGGAGGGGGCGTCGCTGGACTGTCATGTGCGATCGCTCTCGGAAGGATTGGCCACAGAGTTACGGTGATAGAAAAGAACGACAGCATGCTGAATGCTGCGGTCAGTTGTCCCCCATTGCGCCCTGTAGATGAAAACTGACATCATGGATACAGGCTGGTCGTGGAGTAAGGATGCCGCCGAATTTAACGAAGATCCTTCTTCACTGGGGTTTACAAGACCAACTTCGTGCGATATCTGTCAAATCGGAGGCGATCCAGATCTTACTTGGTATGTCTCCCGTTCTGGGAACTGGTATTGTAAAAATGATTCTGAAGGCAATACCGGGGAACTTTTGGGAACCCACCGCTGGGACGAAGAGCTACTCAAGGAAACACGAGGAGAATATCTTTTCGCTCATGTAAACCTGATCTCATCTCTCTATTGGACAAACCTTCTTTTGACCATTCTTGATGCAGCTCTCGGACTTGTTGGGACTGTTGTACGACGAGGCCATCCGTTGCGGTGCCGACATTCGCGTAGGTACCACGGCCCTTTCCATTGACCCCGCAGAAGGGACGATCGCCTTGGATTTTGGTGGTGTTTTGCACGCGGATGTGATCGTAGGTGCAGATGGCGTGGCGGGTCTCTCGCGCAGTATCCTCCTACAAGAGGAACTTGCTGAAGAAGGCGATATCGAGAAGTCAGCAGATCGTCAATTAATGTGGATGTACAGGTAAGTAAAATCGCCATCATGTGGATCTCCCTAACGCGACACCCAGTGCCACGATTCCGAAAGGAGCCATTCTCAACGATGCCGCTCTCAAACCACTCTACGATGAGGCTCAGGTTCCTTTCGTGTGCTTTTGACCGACGTAAGACTGATAGGATATCAGACTACTTTATTCTGTTGGCTGGGACACGGACGCTCTGTTGTCGGATACCCCCTCGTACGCAGCATCTTGTCCTTTCTTTCAGTGCCTCATTCAACTAGGGCGGAACCGAAGAGTTTGCGATTTGTGCCTATGGGCCTTACGACGCCGACCAAACGCTCGCTGACGGAATGCGTGAAACTATGGAACACACGGAACCGAGGTTAGCACCAAATGGATGCGTGTCAATTCTCTGCCTCCGGTTAATCCAGATCGGTCTTTCTAGGCTTCAAAATTTGTTACCACTCCTTTCTTCTCTCCAGCGTCATCCAGTAATGCAGTGCCAACCGTTGGATGATTGGGTCTCCCAGAGCAGCCGTCTGGTAATCGTTGGTACGGCGGCCCACCCCATTCCCGTGAGCACCTTATTCTATGTACCTGCGGCACGCATATGCTAACATCTGTGTAGCCCGGGTCAATCCAAGAAAGCGCGATGGCAGTGGAAGATGGCGCCGTCCTCGCCAGATTGTTCTCGCGCTTGGACTCCCGCGACCAAATCGGCCAATTCCTGTGGGCGTTCCAGGATATTCGCCAACCGCGCTGTGCAGCTGCAACGGAATCGGAGACAAACATCATGTATTATACGTGCATGCCCGCCGGGGAGGAACAGGAGGCTCGCGACCAAGGGATGCGCGCGAAACTAGCCGCCGGCGTCGAGGTCCTTCAAGCTGGCGCCGATCAGGAAGAGACGCCGGAGTGGCAAGAGGTGAAGGAGGTGTTTGGGTACGATGCGGAAGACGAGGCAGATGATTGGTGGGTGAAGTGGGGGTCTCTCAGGTACAAGTCGACGGGATCGGCTCTCGGATTTCCTGTCGTGCAGGTCGAGAAGACCGTCAGCTGAAGTCGCCAATCGGGGCCCTGAACACACGAGTTGATTGAATCGTAGTCGGAACACCGGAAAGTTCGTGTAAAGACTTATTACATTTGAATGTCGCGCTTAGTTTTTCGCATCTTGTGTGCCGCTATAGGCCAAGTCCTTGGGCACCGGTTACTCATGGAAAAAGAGGATATCCATCAACCGGCATCATTTCTTAGTGGGCGTGTGTGGGCACAATTGATTCCTCAGCGATACCGCCGACCGTCCGTGAATCTGTGTCAGGACGTATCATATGCAAGTACGCGTTCAGCCTTGTTTCATTTTGCACGCCCATTCGCAAACAAAAAACACTGATACAAGAGCAACACAGGAACTCGAAACGAGGCACTGATGCCAGTGATCAAATCCCATTCCAGTCAAACTTAGAGTTCAGGGAACGTTTCTAGCTTCTAGCGCCGACATATCTCCAGTTTGGTGTCCTTTCACCCATGACCTGTTACGCGTTATCACTCAATCTGTTAAAGCCTCGCGCTACCCCACTGCACAGTTTCTTCCTCTCAAATGGCGTCTCTCTACTGGCCTCTTGCGCTTGTTGTTGTCTTCCTCCTCACTCGAAGGCTCTTTGTCGTACCTGCGAGCCTACGTCACCTCCCGAGGGTCCCGATCTTCCCACTACTGAAGAGCTACCTCTCGATGGAGCCCGAGGACGCCCGCATCCGCAAGCTTATCCTCCCGTTCGCGAATGAACGCCAAGAGGGTGTCGTGCTCGTCTGGGTCCTCGGCCGGTGGATGGTGCACATCCTGGACCAACAGGTGCGTGGATACTTGTACATTACATCCAAACTCATACGATTTCAGATCGCCCGCCAGCTCTGCGACGATCTGGCCCTGTACCCCAAGGAAAAGCCCCCGAACGACTCTCTTCTGTGGCATCTAATCGGGAACTCCAATATCCTCGTGTCGAACGCGACGCAGTGGAAGAAGCAGTCGCGTCTGATCAACGACGCGATCAACCTCCAGATGCCGGTCGAGCAGTTTGTCGCCCTGACGAACAACGTGAAAGCGTTGCTCGGCCAGGGAACGATCACCGTGCGATGGGAGGAATTTGCGCAGCGATTCGCCGTCGATGCGCTGGGCTCCACTGTCTTCGGGCACGATTTCGAGGCACTGAAGCAACAGAGCATGTTCGTCCGCGAGTACAATGGTGTGATGAGCGGGATCGCGAATCCGGTGTACCTTATTGCGCCAGTGTTGGAGCGACTTGTGCCGAGGACGACGCTCCTCAACCGGATTGATACTCTGATTGAGCAGTTCGTGGCGCTCTTGAAGGCCAAACAGAATTCTCCCGGAGACGACATGATGTCCTACATGTTGCGCGATCCAGACATGTCCCAGAAGGAGCTCCGCGACAACATGATTTTGCTTTTCATCTCCGGTCACGTACGTCTTGACAACTCAACTTTACATTTCCACTCATCGGTTTTATGCAGGATACCAGCGCCGGCGCGCTTTCCACCTTGTTCTACTTCTTGGCTACCCACCCCGAAATCCAACGCCGTGCGCGCGAAGAAATAGCCGCGGTGGTCGGCAAGGCCGATTTCACAGCAGAGAATCTAAGCGCCAACTCACTCCCATTCCTAAACGCCTGCATCCGCGAGTCCCTCCGAATCAACACCCCGATCTCCTACGTCGTTCCCCGCATGTCCAGCGCCGACGCGCAGCTCGGAAAATATACGATCCCCGCCGGTACCTCGCTCACCGTCGACATATACGCCATTCACCACACCGAGGCGGTTTGGAAGGACCCGCACGTGTACCGCCCTGAGCGCTTCGACACAGAGGGGCTGAAGAACTGGGTCCCTTTTGCACTCGGCCCACGCCAGTGCCCTGCGCGGAATTTCGCGATGTACGAGCAGCGCACGTTGGCGGCCGGGCTTCTGCGCGACTACGAGTGGGAGCTCCCGGCTGGTTCGAAGCACTGCAATTCGATTCAGAATGCATTTTCTCCTTTCGCCTTGACCGTTCCCCACAAACTCCACCTCACGTTCCATAAATTGTAGGGAGGAAATGATTTCCATGCCAACTTTCCGATACGTAGCTTTGATTCTGACCTGATGTTTGTCTACGAATTTAACGTCTTTTCTACGTTCGTCTTGGGTCTACATATTTCTGTAGTCCCGCCAGATATTCGCATTAGTTGACAATCATTGGAAAGGTCCTCGCACGACTGGGCATATTCGCATTTTCTTGCTCATCCCAAATGGGCCAGATATTTTACTTCATGAACTCAGGCCGCTCTCCTCTCCGGAACCTCTCGGGCGCCCCAGGGAGCGAATGTAATCTTTTCCGTGACGCCCTGACATGCATGCTGAATCATCGATTCAATATTCTTTCCCAGAAAGATTGACTCCACCGTGACGCGAAAATGGAATAAATTTGCAGTTCAAGGTTTTTCGAGATCTTTCTGTCTCATGATGCTTACTAGATGGAACCCATCTCGCATGTATACACGGTGTTGCGCCACATCTTGGTGAACTAATCAGAAAGGACCGGTCTCGAGAACATTTCCTACGCGCTTTCTCGGCGTATGTTGAAGATCTTTTGATTCATTCCAGGTCGAGAGGACGTTGGGCCGAAACACCCTCCTTCCTTTTTGGGAGGCCATGGCAATCACGGCACCAGGATGAATGTGGAAGGACAATGTGAACCGTTGAAGTCCCCTCCCGCCGCCTTAACAAGTTCAGTTGGTCAATATTTTCAAAGAAAGTAATTGCGAGCGAAGCGAGCAATTATCCACTAAAGGCCAGAAATTGTCAGTAAACAAGAACAAATTCTGCGCATACCCGAGAACATCGGAATATACAGAAATGTGCTCAAACTCACTCAAAACATAGAATCTGGCTGCGAATTTTGAGATTCTCAAATCTGGTATATTCATCCACCTTGCTACTTCAATATGGGAGCGATTGGTGAGGTTTTGAGTGTCTTTCAGCTTCAGGCTTGCCACCGTGGGAATGTAGGCCCGCTCACGGAGCTTCCTATTTGGGAAGCCCGGCCATCAAGGCCATCAAAGAGCCACCAGACTAAATTGAGATATTCTGCCGCTCTCCTAATCCATTGTCCGCCATGGATTGCCACTCGGGACGCGTTTTCGACGCGTCAAACATCTCTCTATTCATCCACCACCCTCCCTCTGTAAAATTGACGTGTTATTCGACATGGACAGCCAAAATTTCGAGTTTGTGCATGTCCAGCCTCCCCTCCAGCCCCCGCCACCCGCCGGAAAAGCCTATAAAAAAATGCGATGGGCGGAATATACACATGAGGCAGCATCTGGCACGACTGTGAGGTCGCCGGGGTTCTGTAGCGTCGGTTAAAGGCGTGAGAATATCAGCGACACACGAGAGTTTCTTGTTGAGAGTCTTGCGAAGCAGATTGCGTAGTAAGAGTCTCGGATTTCAGAAAGCTACTGTACGTTCTGTAAACTACTTACTTAAATAGTATTCTACTTGCCTTGTTCTACTAATGGTAAATAAAGAGATAGCTATATGTAGTATAAAGTGTGAAGGTTTAATCCTACGGCGCAGTCGCTGCGCAGACTGCGGCGTGAAAGGTGGTTCAAAACAAGGATTACTATAAATGGGTATTGTTGAATTACCGGGGCGAACTCCTATCCCTTACAACGACCAAGCCTGCTCTGAATCCTCGCAGCACTGCTTCTGACATCCCATTGGCCCAATTAAAAATATCGGCCGACCAGCTTGCTGGATTACAGCGCATGTACGACCCCAATGCCGGTGCCAGTGCCGGTGCACTCCCTGTCGATCATATATTCAAGCTTGATGCCGACGATCAGCTCTATGCTGCCGCAATTATGGCCCAGCATGGCCTTGATCTCAAGGCTCGCGAGCATCTGACCAATCGTTGGTCCCAGCAGTGGGCTCGATCGGGCGGTGGGAAGAAGACTTCGAAGGATGTTTCAGAAACGCGAAAAATATTGTACCTTTGGTAAGAAATAAGGCTCACTGCTGATCTTCTTGACACTGACCTTGACCTCGCCCTATAGTGGCTGCGGATATGACCACCGGTGCAACGAATCCAAGGAACGACACTCTTCTGTTCCCTTTACTGGCTGTCTCGCCCATGCCGAAATTACCTACGTTATTGGATCCCAGAAGATTCTTCGCATCCGCGGTTACTTCGATCACAACCAAGGTTGTAAAGATGTGGTCTTTTCACGCATTCCTCCCATCCCTGTCCACCCATCCGTATTTGCCGTCGCATTAGCTCAGATACGGGACGGAGCGACATTCACTGATGTGAAGAAGAACCGCAAATTATTTGCTGCCAAAAATTACCAGGACTTTCCAACCGACCTCAGGACGTCTCCTTACCGTTGGTTGATTGAAACACGCGATTCCCGCTCGCTATATCGTCAATATAATCGTTTGAATGGCGTTAAAGTCACGGAGAAGCCTCAGGTCAACATCGATGAATGGCTGGATCCCACATCGCCGCAATACAATGCCACGCTTGCAGATGTGATATTCCACTACTCAGCCTGGGCTAATAAAGCAGAACACTTCGAAGCTTGTGTTGCCACTGAAGAAATGCGCCAGACAGCGTGGAAATATGGGCACGAGAGCCAGATCATTCTCGACGGAACCTTTGGCATTTGCGACAGCTGTTATATGTTGAGTTTAAGACAAGGCCGACGAAGTCCGACCTCGGAGTTCGCGGTTTCTCGCAACACTACAAAGAATAGAGTGAGCGACTATTCGGGTCCGCAGTTCTGCACAAGACTAAAATCCGGAGTCACAGAGTTCGGAGTTCGGAGTTGAAGTCCGAATAGAGGATGAAGGCAGAGGCTCGACCAACGCCGAGATAGCGAAGAAACAATCAATAATCAAACTGAAGTACAACACATAACTAACTAGCTTTTAAACTAAGTACGCTATTGTCTCTGGAATACAATAGCGTGCGAGATATTGGTAAGTAAGAAATGTAAAACAATAAGATGCTAAGGTGACTTAGTAAGGCTAAACAATAACGGACCTCGGGCTTGGTAAAGAAGCCCGAAGAAGAAGACGGACCAGACAATAAGGCCTCGGTGTAATATAAGTCCGTCGGCCCGAGGAGTCAACCGTGCTTAGAAGGGAAACACTCAGTAGACCTTCATAGCGTGAAAACCCTTCTCGGGAATTGCCGGACCGGGCCGGCCGGTCCGATAATGCACGGATATAACAACAGCCACCTGCTCCTATTCATTGTCATGGTCATTGACGAGAATAAGAAGGGGATTCCCGTCGCTTTTCTCCTATTCTCTGCTCCTACCAGGAACAAGCAGTCTTCGTCTGGGTATGATACAGCAATCCTCGCGAAGCTTCTTCAGACATGGAAGGACACGCTCACCCGGTGTGGTCACCAGTACGGCTTCCCAAGAACTATTTTCAACCCGTTTACAGCCATAACCGACACAGACTTGAAGGAGCGTGGTGCTCTCCTCGTCGTCATCCCCACCATCTGGCTTTTAATCTGTCGGTTTCATCTACGCCAATCGTGGAAGAATTATCGAAACAAACTGTTGAAGGGGAAGGGCCAATTGAAGCTAGATCTGAAGCATCGGCTGAAGCGTCTGGAAGATTCTCTCGTGCAAACTCAGACTATAGAGCACACACGTAGTCTTCTTGAAACCGAGAAAAATATGCTGCTTTGGCTCGGTAACTCGAAGGCGATCCTTCAGGCCCTAAGGCATGTTAAGTATCTCGACGAATATTGGACGACAGATAATCTGTGGAAGAGCTGGTCGGATTACGGCCAAACAGTGGCGGCCGCGCTGCTGGGATGCCACTTCGATGGTGTAATTCCTACGACGAACCATTTGGAATCTTTCAATGGGGTTCTCAAGCGTAAACACTTACGGCGGTGGCAAAATGGTGGCCATAGGTTGCGCATTGATGTTCTCATTCGAATCCTCGTCATCCACATCCTCCCCTCTATATTCCAAGAACGGCGGCTGTATCTGGAACAAAGCCTTCGTCTTGCGGCTCAGATTCGACAACTGCCTGGAGGGCAGGCTCTTCTGACCCAGCGGGCATCGGGGTGCAACAAACCTGCCGTCCCTGGGATAGCTTATCTGACACCGGACCCCCAACGCGAGGAGCGCGCGGCTGGTATTGTCAACCAGCGTCAGATAAGCTCCCCCACCATGTTTGAGGACAATAGCGGCCTCCACTTTATGTGCTATTCGTCAGAGGCGTTGGAGATCGAGTCAGAACCTGTCCAATACAGCATCACGGTCCTCTTCAACGGAGCTGCCAGCTGCAACTGCACAGATTTCCGCAGGCATGGGGGTGCTTGCAAACATCTTCGGGCTGCTTTGATCCTCCTCAATTTGCTCCGCTCACAGGGCGTGAATGTCCCGACAATTCCAATTCCCTGTTCCATTACCGACACGTACACCCTGGAAGCAAAGAAATCAATTGCTCCTCTCCCTCCCACCCCGACAGAACTTCCAACAGTGCGGGCTGCTGCTGCTGTAGAAGACCTGTTGGCCAACAATGATTCATGTCGTGACAACAAGACCGAGGATCATGAGCCGGATTCGGACGACGACGGGGATAATGATAGTGCTGCCACCGATGTGTCATCCGATGACGAAGATGATGCCGAGGAATCGTTGTGGGTCAAGAAGTCAACTGGGTCCAATAATCAACAAGCTCTCGGGGAACAGGCAATGGCACGTACCTTATTTGAGTTGGACGATATGGGGTCAAAATTCGGAGATCTGGCCGAGTTTCTGAAGCACAACCGGGGCCCCCTTTCCGATAGCGCACGTGAAGCGTTGATTAAGCGCTGTGAACCTCTCGAGAACTTCCTGGGGGAGATCCACCAGCTCTGTTCTGACAATTCACTCCCCACTTTACCTTCTACCATCGTACCTGCTGCCACCCCCTCCTTTACCACCGGCCCGCTTGTTCCGTGAACTAGTGAGCAGCGGAAGCGAAAGGCGCACCTGTTGGGAGCATCTCCGGAGAAGGCTTCAAAGCGCCACACATCTTACGCACCGCACTAGATACATTTGGCGATTAAATAGAATTATTATTACATTTCTTCTGAAAATCTAATGAGTTCCACCTGAAATGAAGTTACCTTGCGCCCAAAATTCACGCGTTCGAGAACAATGGCGTTGAACAATGCAGACTGGGATGTCTGGATCATTACCCGGTTGACCCGCGTGATAGCCGAGACTTCCCAAATAGGAAGGTCCGTGAGTGGGCCGTGTTTCCCACTGCCAGAGCCAAGTTTTCTGTGCCTTTCCAGCCTTCCCGGTGAAGGGTGGCAAGATATTCTTGTGCTTTATGAAAGCGGACGAGGGCCAGTCGCCTACGATGGCCGACGTCGATGGATGATGGATAAGTGGTTGGTATGTTGACATACCCGTACCTGACCTCATCGAGGCTAAGCACTGAGGAATGGTCAAGATATTGAGGTGAATCTGGAGCACATCTCTTGCACTTCAAAACAAGGTCCGTGAGGACGAATGGGGCAGTAGAAGGCACGCTGGGAGTGGGGCTGCTGGACTTTTTGTTCTTGGATACTTACTGAAAGGATAGGGGAGCACCGAAAAGCCAGCAGAGTTGGTGGTAGGAGGAGAAAATACTTTCCATCATGCCACCACGAGACAGATACGTTGATGCCATTGATCGCCGGCCCTTCTCAAAAAGGAAGGAGGGTGAGTTGGCCCAAATTCCCACATCAAGCACGGTCCCTTTTGACCTCTATCTATGCCTTCCATCGTCTGGTGAACAAATGTAATTTGTGGCCTAAAGCAGGATCTGCCAGAACCAGCGAAGCGGCAGGGAGTGCTTGGGGAGTGCACAACCTCGGATGGCCACAGAGGCAGACCAACAGGAAACAGCCTCGGAAGTGCGGAGAACTGGGAGAGGCGAACCGAGGAAGCGGCCAACAAAAGCAATAGTGTCACAGAGCAATGGATGGGCAAGGAAGAGAAGAAGGTGGGGACGGATCATTGATGGTGATTGTTTTTTTAGCTCGAAGTGCGAGACAAATGTGGTGCAATGTCAAGCATGCGGGAAAACTCAAAGCGAGAGGCAGCGTCTGCTACTCCATTCTCCTTTGTCGGAATCCAGTGGGATTCAAAGGTAAAATTGAGGCGGCAGGCACAGCCAAGGAAATGCTGAACAAGCTCCATGGTCGGGCTGACCGAATGGAGAGGTTGTGAATGGCGGCATCGACATCCTGATTGTCGACATGGAAAATAATGTGTTTGCAAGAGAATTCTTGACCCCAGCAAAGGATTGCACGTAAGACGGCAAAAAATTCTTTGAACTGGATACTTTATCTGAAGATACCCGTTGCTCTGCATTTTTTTGACAACCAAATAAGAGGTTTATGGGTAACTGGGCTTTCCCTCTGGTCAACTGGGAATAAATCACTACTCTGCATAATCATTAGTCTCTCGTAGACAGACAATTTTACCAACCTTACTCGTACGTTGCTGGTTTAACATAATCATTACCACTAGGGGTAATTTATAAGTAAGCCTTCAACCGGCAAGGTATGAGCAAGTTTAGTTGAAGTGTTTGTCTACAAGAGACCAAGGTAGGCGTACATATGACAACTATTCTGATACCTCTTTATCACTGGTGTTTTTGGAGTATGCTTCCATATTCATGGGTGAGATCGCTGAAATGGTCTTCACTTGGTATGTCAGGCGAAACTGGTAATTTTGACTTTCTCTTTGTTTGTTTGGTTCTGCTTGCCGACGCTTTCCCACGGTTCAATCTTGTTTTCTTGGAGTGTTTTGGGTGTCTGTGTTTCTGGTCATCTTGTCTGCATTCTGTCTTCTTCTAAAAATTGTTAATATGACTGTACATTTGTGGAAATTGGCAGCCCTTTCAAACTTGAAGTGATTTTTCTGACCATCTCGTTTCCCAGCTTTCTTCCTCTCGTTTCACCAACCATTAAACCTATCTGCAATGAATCCGAATCGGTGTAGTGGTTAATATTTCCACCTTGTGGCCCAATCTCTCCCAGTTTTAGAACGGGTACTCAGAGCGGTGGACTTCAACCAAACTGTTGTTTATTGTGTTATAAATCCACACCTCTTCGAATTGGTGCAGACTACTGTGCTGTGGTTAACAATGAGAACAAAGGGGTGTTGCCTATACAGTCACGTGTTTACACAAAATGTATACCTCTTTCGGACTTGGTGCAATTTTTCTTTCAGAAAAACTTGGATTTCTCTCTTTCTTTCCTTCATTCAATTATACCGTCCTCCCCTCGTACTTCCTCATCCACGACGCTATCAATCCGAATTGGTGTAGTGGTTAACATTGTCGCCTCTCAATTTGCTTATGTAAGCGCCTCATTGGGTAACGTGGGTGTCGCGACAGCCAGGGGTTCGATTCCCCTATTCGGAATAGCTTTTGCTTTTGCTTCTGCTTCTGCTTTCTACTGTGTCTTTTGCTATCCAAAATATTCCCTGCATTGATACACGGTAACCTACAACGACAGTGATATCGAACATCGGAGCAACCCTTGCTGCAGCGGTTCAATTTCACTTGAGTTGCTCCATCGGGGTTTTTAAGAGTAGTGCTCACTGCTAGCAGTCTCGAAACCACTGGGCCTGTCTCATTCAAGTAATAATAGCTCGGTAAGCCATTTCAGTGGCTCGCCTACATTTCTGAGTTCCGACGACCTCCGCACATTCGGTAATGTAGGGAAGCCGCGCCAGCATGTTAAAATTTTGGAAACGATGTTATGTATTCAAGAGCGAAATTGCACGGGGTCCAGTAGGTCTAGAGGTATTGACTTGTTCAAATTGATACTAAAACCGGAGAACCTAGTGGCCCTTTTGTGATTTTGCCCACTACACCGATTCGGAGAGTGGAAAGCGCGATCAAATAGTGATTGGAACCGTTGACCACTACACCAATTCGGAATGCCATCAGTATGGTGTATGATTGCTCTGGACATTATCATCTAAGGATGGATGTCCTACTCACTGAGGATTTGAAGGAACATTGTTGGTATTATCAATGAGGGAGGTTGCCTCACAGCTGAGCCCTTGGTTGAGCGGCATCACCGAGATCCCCGATGGGTATCGGAAGGAGTGTGAAGAACATATGTACACTATGCCCTACAACCGCACCGTACCTCATCATGAAACTCTAAGAGGCCCAATACAGTAGCTCAAATGTGAATGCTAGCGAAATGCAAGTTCCAATCATGTACTCCAATCCAAAGTTGTACAGCAGGCTGCGGGGCCGACAGATATCGGGCCAGGGCGCGTCATCAAACAATGTTCAATTTACTCTTGGACCACATACAATTCCCAGAGCGGAGACCGGTATCACTATTGCGGCGGTAAATGCCCTTCGTTGTAATGATCCTGACTCTGAATTTCCCCATGAAGTATAATCCACATTGTTGGGACTGCCCCGTTTGGTTGAGTTTTCAGGCTGCGGCAACAGCATCCAAGCCATACCACTCGATACCACGGGAGACCAGTACTTGTGTCCCCCGCCGTCGGTTCTATCTGAAACGTTGGGCGTGCACAGTGCTCGATTGTTCCGATGCGCCCGCATCGCGCGCAGTATAAAAGGGCACTAAATTTACGACATTGAGCAGCATCTTCTCCTCCTCCCATGCAATTCACCGAGTCGATCGTCTCTCTGACTGCATTCGTGGCGGCCGCTGCTGCAATCACCGGCCGAGGTGACATTCTCGAATGCTCGGCTTTCACTTGTGCTCAGCATTGTCTTTCCAGCGACGTTCTTCGATCCCAACGGCCTAGCGGGCGAATGCGGATTCTCAATTCAAAACACGGACTTCGCCGTCGCGCTGTCGCCTGCAAACTATAATGGCGGTGCGTTCTGTGGACAGGATATCGTCGTTGAATGTGAGTGCGATGAATCTTGCCATTGCATATGATACACTACAGACAACGGGGCATCCGTTACTGTTCGAGTCGCAGATCAGTGTGTTTTTTTGCAGCGGGAACAGGATTGATTTGACCCCCCTCGGCATTCGAGGTCTTCGCACATCTCAGCGATGGAATCATCGAGGTCACTTATACGCTTTGATTGAGTAAAGAAGGGAATGGAACCCTGGAATGTAATTGAACTGTATGAATCGGTATCCGCGATCCAAGTTAAATATAGTGCACGATTGAATCAAGCGTCCAAGAACACACCTTCGTCGGGTGAGTGCGGCTGTAGCCTGTCGCCGCCACCAATGCAGTGAGCGAGACGATCGATTTGATGAACCGGATGAGAGGAGTGCAGATGATACTCGGTCCCAGGAATCTGGAACGCCTTTATACTGGGAACAGTAATACAGAGTGCCTGGGCAATCGTGATTTCAACAAGCGATACAAAAATCATGACTCTGGGATAGGACACACACCTTGCTCAACCATCGCCGTCCCGGGCGGATAGTTCTAATCAGTAACCCCCGTAGGCGCAGTACAGATCCTCTGGAAGCTTTTTTGTGAGGTTCACCATCCCATGGTATAATCCACCTGCACAAGCGGGAAATCGGGAGGCATTCCCCTCCTTTTCCCCTCGATTTTTCGTCTGGTTTTCTTCGGCCTGATATTTGAAGTATTTTTAGCCGTTTGGGGTCAAACGATGACTTGGAACCGGCCCTGTAAGAAAATAATGTAGAGTCACGGTTTGGACAGTTTATTTGGGGGATCACCCAAGCCAACTTGGTCCGCTGAGATCCCCCGACATGCCCCCGAACACAACCCGACACTGCCCGCCAACAGTGCCGAATATCAACTTAGTCCGACAAATCATGGGCATTGCTTAATAGCGGCAACCCCCTCGTGCCAAGATTCCGATTAAGCCGCGGCGGTCTGAACCGCTATCCTTCGCTCCCGGAGCGAGCTGGGGAGTCGGCAAGCTTGAATTCGACTGTACTCGATCAGTGTAAATCCGTCCGTGAGGTCCAAGCGCTCCGTCGGGTCACGGATTCCTGTCGCAGTCTTTAGTCTCGAGTCCACAAACCAAACGGGAGGGGAACAGCAGAGCATGGCATACATAGTATGCCAGTGCAAACGGCCGGCGGAATGAGAATAAAGAAGCATGCCGACTAGCCCACCCGCCGCACGCCGACCCCGCCCGCCTCGAGCACGCGCCGCATCTCCGCTTCCAGAGCGCGGCATGCGCCCTCGCGCTCCCGCTCCTGCGTGCCCATCATCCCCGGATGGGGCCGCTCCCATACGGGAGATTTCAGAGCACCGACCAAGAGATCACGTACAAGGACAAGTAAGAAGCACAGGCCTTCCCAATGCCTCGGGGACGCGCCGTATCTCCTAGCCCGAGAATTTGACAAGTGGCGTCAGTGCCTAGGGTCAGAGCTCCGTCAGAAAATCCGCTGGTGGACCACCCTAGACGACAGAGGATCAAGTTGTCAAGTGGCCCAAAAGTGGCTGCTTGAGACGTTCGCTGGCGAGTTCTTCAAGGGATTGAGCCTGTATCGGCCAGGAATTGCTCCCAAGTCTTCGACCAAAAGGAATACGACATTTATCGCCCACAGGCAAGATTCTTGGTTGTTCGGACTGGGGAGTCGAGACGAGATCCAAATGACAAATAAACCCTAACCCCACTCTGATTCCTCCACGAGAAATTCGGAGTCCGCCACCGCGTTCTCAGGCCTGCTTCTTCTCCAAGTACGTTTCGCTGGCATCCGGTCCTGTGCACCCTCTTGACTGCTGCATCAAACCCCCGCAGAGCTCGGCGTCTCGATCCATCTACTTATATATTTCGCGCAGAAAAAGCAGTGTGCACAGTGCTGTAAACTGTCAAGCGACGTCCCGTCTATAAAACATTCCATCGCGACTTGGACGGCTCGACTGGACACCTGGGCACTCCCAACCCGCTTTACTGGCTTGTGCTCGACAAGGCGCTCCGAAAACACTTGATAAAAGGTGAAAATAACTGGGAATGCATTCCGAGTATTGACGGCCATCTGGCGCCAGTGTAGAGACCTTGAGGGATTCCCCGCAGTTTTCTGGAGCTGCCGGGACGTTGGAATTATTCAGTGCGCTTTACCAGCTCTTCAGAGCTTGTTGACCAAACCTTGTTAGCCCAAAAGCCGAGCATAAGGTGTCGGCTGCACCACATAAGTTATCGCAATGCCTGCAAAGTACTCACACGTCAAAAAGCGCTCTGCTGCTGGCGCCCTCAAAAAATCACCTGGTAAAAATTCGCACCAGCCGCGGTCGCCGAACCCACACACGGACCGCGGCATCTCGCAGGCCATGACAGCTGTGTCCCAGCTCGAGCGTGCGATTGCGCGCATCCTCCTCATCCGCTACGAGCAGGACATTGCGCGCCTGTTTTCGACGCGTCTCTACAGCGTCGCCCTCGTGCACCTCCCCACCTTCGTCATGCGCTGCGCCGCGCTCGCGGGGCCCGGCTGGGTCGCGCACAACTCGGATGCGGACGAGATCAAGGACTTTTTCCGCGCTGCGATCAGCATGGACATGCGCGAGGCGGGTGAGCGCGTCGCCACCAAGAGCGTGCTGTGGTCGTACACCGCGCTGCGCCACTTTGCGCTCTCGAACAACATCGCGATCTGCACGACGCGCGGGCTGCACTCGCTGCGCCTGCTGCCGCATTACGCCGCGCTCAAGGCGCACCTCGACGCGCTCGAGGCGATGCCGCCCGCCGCGGTCGCGAAGCCGCCGCACCTCGGCTCGCTCGAGGAGGGGCAAGCCGCGCTCGAGGAGGCGTGCGCGCGGAAATACGCCGCGCGTGCGCAGCCGCCGTGGGCGCCCGACTGGCGCGCGCAGGTGCGCGTGGGCTACGAGCGGCTCGCGCAGACGCTGTGGCGCGTCGCGCGCGAGTTCGACGTGCGCGGGTATGGGCTCGTGCTGCGCGAGAAGCTCACGGGCAAGTGGTGCGACTGCGGCTGCTCGACGGACCACCTCGGCGAGGTGTGCGAGCGAACGGTGCGCGCGGACGAGGCGGAGAGCGGCGTGCGGCCGGGGAAGCAGCGCGAGTGGGACGGGCGCGGGAGCGGCGTGTTCGGGTGGGAGACGGAGGAGGAGGAGGATATCTGGGAAATTGGGCTCGACTTTGGTGCGATGGACCCCGAGGACCCGGAGGGCGACGGGGGCGGGGGGGTCGAGGGCGAGATGACGATTGGGGAGCTGATGGAATGGCGCTACGTCAAGGCGGAGCGCGAGAAGGAGGAGGTGGGCGGGTGCCTGTCGGCGCGGTATCGAGCGAGCTAATGGCGCTTCAGGGCAACGTCGCGTTCCGCAAGGGCGACTATGTGCGCGCGGTCAAGCACTACGAGGCGGCGTATGAGATCGAGCCAGAGCTCCCGTACTACCAGCTCAACCTCGCCGCCGCACATCTCAAACTGAGCAAGTATGTTTTCTGTCCCCTACGCGTTCTTCGTGCTCATCCCGTCTTTAGCTGGATGGAGGCTGAGGCCGCATGCACCAAGGCACTAGCCCAGCACCGCAGCGGCAAGGGCTACTTCCGCCGTGCGCGCGCCCGCACGATGCTCGGCCGCACGGACGAGGCGATGCGCGGTTCGTCTCACCCCCCTTCATCCCCCGTCTCAATACTAAACCAGCCCCCAGACCTCCGCGCGCTCCTCAAGCTCCAGCCAAGCAACACCGAGGCGCTGCACGAGCTCGCCGCCCTCCTCCCGCCGCCCTCGCCGTCGTCCTCGCCCCCCGCGACGTCCTCCTCCGACGCGTCCGCGGAGCTGTACGCGCGCCTCGGGCTGCCGCGCCCCAAGCCGCCGAAGGCGCCGCCGTTCCCGCGGACGAAGATGGACGCGCGAAGGCTGAAGGTTGTGCTCGTCCCCACGCCGCCGCCGGCCCCGCCGTGCACGCACCACCATGTGTACGAGCGGCATGCACATGCCCACCAGCACCATTGCGACAAGCACGGGCACGAGGGGGCGGGGAAGGGCAAGGGTAAGGGGCGCGTGGGCGGGGGTGGGGAGACGGCAGGCGAGCGGGACGGCGCGCTCGAGGCGGAGATGCGGCGCATGCTCGAGGCGGTGGGCGCTGGCGCGGGCGGGGCCGGCGTCCCGAGCTGGGAGCGGTACTTCGTGCGGCGGTTGGACTAGCTCTGGGCCCTTTTATTTTTATTCCAGACGGCCGTTTTGTACTAACATACTGTGCATGCCATGCTCTTCTGTTCGGAATTCCTCCCACCGACAACGCGAACCCGTGACCACCTTTCTTCTGGATCACTCCATAAACGGTATCGCCTGCGCATCATTGACATGAGAAGGACAGTGCGGCGACCCGGGTTCTTATCTATCCCTTTTCCCTATCTACGCGATTCCCAGGCGCTACAACTCTCTTACCCCCTCCCAAGTCTACTCACCCTCTTGCAGTATGGCGACACAGGCGAACTCTGTCCCGCACCCCACCCTTATCCAGGTGCGCGATGCGCTTAGCTTTGTTACCTCTAGTCGTCTGACCACCGCACTTGCGCGCAGGTCGATCCGTTCATGTGAGAAACGCATCGTTGCAGACAGCCCGTAGTACTCCTTCCTGACCACTACGAGCGCAGCCCAGCGGACCAGCAGAAGGTGGGTTTGACGTAACTCGTCGTGGACCTCGAATTGACTGGGCTCGGCTTCAGGGAATCCACAACCGCTGGCAGTGTGTACCTATTCGCCTCGAGACGTAAGATTACTGAGGAGGACGAACGATACTCTAATTCAGCCCGGAGATCCCGCCCTTCGCGACTGTGAAACCTGGTCAGGCGCGTACTCCCTCTTCGTGCGCCTTTGCTGCTTACCCCTCCATCTTAGGTCTTCAAAATTGAATGCATCGGCAAGTCGCGCTGCATCCTCCTTCAATCCTGCTGTTCATTTACATTTACGCGTGCGAAGATTGGACCGGCGCGCAGATCGGGAACAACGACAGTGAGGCGTTGTCTTTGCGCATCTCATCTCTGTGCTGAAAGAAGCTGCGTGTAGCGAGCGACGACATCAAGAACGTCGACCTGACGAAGGTGCACAACCTCTCCGGGCCGATCGCGGTCGAGGGCGCCGAGCCGGGCGACTGCCTCGTCGTCGACATCCTCGATGTCACGCCGTTCGAGAAGATGCCGTGGGGGTATACCGTGCGTCGGTCGTGTCCGCGGCTCGGTAGTTTAATTTACTGGGTCGCCGCAGGGCATCTTCGAGCTCAACAACGGCGGGGGGCTCTTCGGTGAGCACAAATTTCCCTCTAATCACTAGCCGAGGCCGTCTCAACTCCGCCCACAGCCCGCGAATTCGACAGCAAGGCCGCCAAGGCGATCTGGGACTTCCACGGTGACTGGCTTCCTCGATTCGTATCACGCCACTCACTCGTATTTCGCAGGCATCTACGCGACCTCTCGCCACATCCCGGGCGTGCGCTTCGCAGGCGTCTCGCACCCAGGCCTGATCGGCACGGCGCCCTCCGCAGAGTTGCTCTCGACGTGGAACAAGCGCGAGGGCGAGCTCATCGCGGCGCACCCTAACGCCGTGCCCGCCGTGGCGTTCGCGCCGAACGCGGTCGGCGCGTATGTCGGGCAGGAGCTCGACCCGGCTGTGCGGACGCGCATTGCGGAGGAGGGCGCGCGCACGATCCCGGGGCGCGAGCATGGTGGGAATTGCGATGTGTGTGGTCCTGTCGAGGCGAAAAAATGGGAGGATAGGCTGACGATGGGTGGTAGATCAAAAACCTCTCCAGAGGGTCGCGCTGCTACTTCCCCGTGTTCATCAAGGGCGCGAATCTGTCCGTCGGGGACCTGCACTTCTCGCAGGGAGATGTGAGTGCTAACTTTGCGTCTCGGTAGGTGCGAGCTGACCTTTCATGCAGGGAGAGGTACATCACGACCCTTGTTCTTTCCTAGCGTAGCTGACAAATTATATAGCTATCGTTCTGCGGGGCGATCGAAATGGTGGGCCAAGCGCATTCTCTTGGGAGCTTCCTTTAATCCGTTCACGCAGGCTGGAGTGATCACCTTCAGCACCAGCATCATCAAAGGCGGTATCGAGAAGTTCGCCTTGAAGCAGCCTATCTTCTTGGTGCGGCCTCTATCCATCCGTCTGTCGGTCGTATGTGATCATCTGCTCACCCACGCTTCGCAGCCGTCGCCCGTCGACCCTCTCTACTCCTCCAAAGTACCTCGACCGTATCTATATGTTCTCTACTAACGCCCTATCGCTCCCAGGTCATCTTCGAGGGCATCAGCGTCGACTACCGTGCGTGGCATTGTCCTTCTGGCCCTACCTTCGCTCTGATATTGCGGTAGACGGCGATGGGAAACAGTACAATATGGACGCGTAAGCACATCTCCTCGTGCTGCTATACGACGGTGCTGAATGTAAGTATGATGCAGCACGGTGGCGTACAAGCAAGCCGCCTTGAATGCAATCGCGTACTTGATGAAGGTGCGCCGACCGCCTCCGATATCTTTCGGTCCCTGACTTTTTCGTCGTAGATTGGATACAGTGCGTGCTCGAGCGTATCATTCCGCAGGAAGTCGCACTAATCACGAACGCCCAGCCCGAGAACAAGCTTGTTCGTATTCGAAATGCCCGCCCTACTGTCGCTGACGAATCCTCAGACCTCCTCCTTTCCGCCGCGCCGATTGAGAGTCACGTCGGCGCCCTCGTCGTACGTCCTCCCTCCCTCGTTCATCCCCGCTCTCGCTGACGACGCTTATGTAGGACTCCCCGAACGCCTGCGTAACGCTGGCTGTCCCAACGGGCATCTTCTCGCACGTACGGAATGTTCTCCGATACGGTCTTCAGTATATTGACGCCGTCCCTTCAGGACATCCTCCCCAAGCCCGAGGGCTTCACCAAACAGGTTTGTGTCCCTTAATGGACATCTACAGGTTCTTAACTTGATTTTCACTCAGGATTTTGGTCAATGCGCAATTCGAAGCGATGGTATTGTGTGATGACTCATTCTGGTCGTACTATTGTTACACGGTAGGGTGCATTGGATGAGATATTTAAGTGTACAGTAATCACATGAAGTCCAAGTTCTTTAAACAGTGGACACCGACTCGACCCACGCGACGTCCGCAGGAGCCTTGAGCTCCCACTTAGCCTCCAGCACGGCTTTGGCGCCCGCCTCGACGCTCCACACCCACTCGAAGCGCCCGTCCTTCTCGCCCGAGTGCCCGTCCGCGGTCGCGCCCCACCGGACCTTGAGCCCCGCGGGCTGCAGCTGCACCACGTCGCCCGCCTTCGCCTCCGCAAGCCCGTCCGGCTTGCGCAGCAGCACCTTCGCGCGCTTGTCGTCGCACGTCGGGATCACGTCACGCACGACAAGGTCCGCGAGCGCGAAGGGGTGCTTGTTGTGGATCGTCACGGTGGTGCTGTACGTCGTCGTGTTGAGCACCTCCTGGAATGAGCCGCCCTGCGCGGTGACGGTGTTGGAGCTGCGCGAGTACGTGACCTTGGTCGCGACGTCGTCGCCGAGGGTGCAGGTGAAGGTGTCCCCGGTGTTGATCTCCTACAGGCACGTCAATGCGAAGAAACAGAGGAGGAGGAGAGGGGACAAACGTTGATGGAGGTCTTGGAGACGAAGCCGTCGTTGAGGACGACGCTGACGGGGCCCGGGAGGAGGCGGTATTCGCTGGTGTTCTTGACGTGGCACTGCAGATAGACGCGCGGGTCGACGCGCGGGGTGCAGATGTGCGAGATCTTCGCCTCGAAGGGCAGCACCGCGATGGACACCTGGTGCACCGTCCCGTCGCTGGGGACGGTCGTGGCACCCTCTACCGCGTAAGAGATTGCGAGGGGTGTCTCGGTGACGATTGTCGTGGGCCCTGCCAGCGCACCGGGAATAGCAATATCTTCAAAGTCCTCGGTCTCCTCTTCTGGTTCTGGTGCGAGGAAGGCCGCTGGTTGTCCGAACAGGGCGCCCGTTGGCTGCTGCTGTGCTTGGTTCTGCCCGAAGGCCTGTGCCTGCTGAGTTTGAGCTTACGGTCCCGGTTGTTGTGGTGGTTGGTAAAATACCTGTTGCGGCTGCTGCTGCTGGACTGGTGCAGCACCAAAGGCCTGCATTACTGGGGCTTGTCCGAACAAACTAGCTCCGCCAAATGTGCCGGACGTCGCCTGTCCAAAAACTCCAAAGCTTGGTGCCGGTGGCTGGCCAAATGCTCTGCCGGACGTCGCCTGTCCGAAAACTCCAAAGCTTGGTTCCGGCGCTGGGACAGGTGGCTGGCCAAATGCTGTTTGCCCGAACACCGGCTCATTATTTGGACGTCCGAAGATGCTGGTGGAATTGGAGTTGTTGACTGCGGGTTTGCCGAACAGGCCGCCAGGCCTCTTCCACCCATGAGTCTGTGGTCGGATTTTGACAGGATTGAGCGAGGGAATGCTTTTCGCGACTGTAGATGCGGCGACAGTGCTGAGCGTGAGGGCAGTGTTGGCCCAATCTTCGCCCGTGCTCTGCACGATGCGCGCACGGTAGTGGAGGGAAACCGACGAGGAAGGCTTGTTGTTTTCAGTGGCGGCGTGGAGTTCATACGTGCTGTCCCATGAAGCATTGGTGACAACTATGGGAAGGGTGATTAGCGTCGAATGAAGTGAGGAGTTGACAACGAACTGTAGGTGAGCTTGAGCTCAACGTGCGCGGGGGCCTCGGTCCCCACCACGACGGTAACCTCTCCAGTAGATGCACCCTTCTTGATGGTCTCTTTCTGCCGCTCAGCCTCAATCTGACGATCCAGGGCGACAAGTTTTTCGTCCAGCTCTGCGACAGCCTCGATGTTCTTACGCCCTTGGTCCACAAAGTTCTGCAGAACGGCACCAATCTGAGCGGGGGGCACATGCTCAGCGCTCAGCGTTTTCGCATAGGTGACGAGAAGGTCGGACTCGTGGTCCCTGACCCGCCTCTCACCCTGCAAGGACACCTTCTTCGCTGTCAAGAGCCGTACGGCCTCAGAGGATTTCCTGGGTTTGTCCCGAGCGGTGCAGACAACGTCGAATAACCTAGCATCACCAAGACCGGAAACTCGGACAGAATGAGTGTCAATGCAACTCGGCAGCTCAGTTATCTCGATTTTGTTACTTCCGGACTCGATTCAAGTTCTCGTTTAACATAAGGCATTCAAGTAGGGGATGTAAAGGAAACTACCTGTAGGTCGACTGAGAATATACGAACAACTTCTGCGTTCCGGGATTTGTACACCGTTACCGCCTTGATTGCTGGATAGCGCGTAGGTTAGATGTGGTCAATATGGGGATTTCAGCGCATACGGTTTTCTTGAGCGGAGAGCTTCAAAGACGTGGTCATGGTAGTTTGGGGCAAGAGTGGGTGGAAGGACAGTTCAGAGCTTTATATGTCGTCGGAACCGCAATGGCAAGCGCTTGGCAAGCGCAGTGACAAGAATCCGTCGGCGTGAGTCAACGTGTGTTGATTGTTGATTGGCATCTGATAACCCCAAAAGGAATCTCAAGATCGATTCCTTTTTTGGGCTCGAACTTGAAGGCGGAGAATTGTGCCCTTACAATGAAAGGATCCTCGATGTTTTTTACCCACCCCTGTAGGGCAAGCGCAAGTAGTATTTCTTTCTGGTACCAACACAACCTTGACAAAATTGAATAATACGAAAAAAAAACGAGAAGTGTTCGGGTCCGCTGCACAAAGAAATGTTAGGCGAAAGATATAGCGACAGCGAGCAAATTACAAACCTCGAGAAAATGATCAGCCAGAAACCGCGTTGAGGGGGAGGAAGCAGTCGATGAGGGCCTGATCCACGCCGTCCTGCGCATTACCGGTGCTGGTGACGAAGCTGTCGAGGAGCTGGCTAAGAGTGTCGGCGTCGGTTGCGGCATCCCCAGTCAGCTGCGCAGCCAACTTCGTTTGGGAGTCCTGGGCCGTGGCAAGCTACAGATGACAAACGTGAGCGAACATAAAACATTGGGATTTTTCAAACATACGAGTGCGAGCTGAGTCTGCGCAAAGCTGTCTGAGTCGGCAATTCCCTGTGCCATTTGCAGCTGGAGAGCTTGCGCTAAGAACGAAGATACATTAATGGTTACCCTCGAGATGAAAGCAATGTGTAACATACTGGAGATGAACTGGTTAAGACGGGTGACAGCGGTGGAGAAGTCCGTAGAGTTGGTGGTGTTCTGAATGGTAAGGACGCTGGCCTGCTGGCCAATTCCAATCAAGACACTGGCGGCGAGACCACCGGCCAGCGATTGGTCTCCCATGTCGCAGGGACGGGTGCGGGTGGCGGCGGCAGCAGTAGACGTCGAAGAAGCAGCGGTGCTGTTCGACGAGGAGTCGGAAGATGTAGAGTTCGACGAGGAGCTGCTCGAGGTGGAGTTGCTGGAGGCGGCGTTATTGCTCGAGGCAACAGAGGCCTTGTCGGCCTTGCCGACACTAGCTTTGGCGACAGCACCGGCTTTGGCGGCAGCAGCACCACCCAGGTGGGCGGGGGCAGCAGCAACGGAAGTAACGGCCATCAAGGCAAAAAGGGCGGCCAAGAACTTCATCGTGAGTATCTGTACTGTGGGGTTAACTCATACAGATTGCTGACACGTCAAGGAACGTACTCAAAAAATGTCGGGGAGGTAAAAAGAAGGTCGAAGGTAGACAGAGGAGCAACTAGGACTCTACGGGCATGGTCAGCGGTGTGGGGCGGGATCCCAAGGGGCGGGATGCCAAATATCGGGATGCCAAGGACAACTTACTGCCGGAAGGGAACCTACGCACTGCGAAGGAGTGGAAGGAACGAGGGTAGCGTCGAGCTGAAGGAAGGAGCGGGAGGAAGAACAAGCACCCGTGAAATCCAGCTATTTGAGAGGCTGCGCCCATGGTCATGCCAACGCATATTATTCCATTGCTTCCTTCTCCTTGAGGTTCATACTATGATTCATAGGGTCGGCTGGGCCGCCTGGGCGGAAAATTATTGACCTATTTTCGGCTCGCCACCAATCGGTCGGAATGAGGAAATCGTCGCTAAGCCGACTGCCAAGCCAACTCCTGTACTTCTGTTGTTCCGCGAATTCCGAATTCAGTTGTGAGATCGCCGTTTCGATTGAGTCTTATTTGCTGCAATAGCCATTTGGAGAGTCTCGACCAACGCAGAGTGCAGAATCGAGTAATTATCAGTGCCAGTGGTTCAGCTATTCCAATGGGGAGCACAGTGTGGATCCAAAGTCGAAATGGAAACAAGAGTCCAATCATGTTGGACTGATTAGATCAATCACTTCCTTTATCCCCCATGAAAATGGGGACTGGTCCGCGACGGTTACATGTCGCTCGCTGTGGTGCAGTCTTGTGTGCATGTCTTTTAAAAACCGAAGAGTCAAGACGTGTCACCGAGTACTTGGAGCAATCTGCACATTGTCGGAGTAGTAGGCTCATGACGGGTGTAGGGTACATAAGTAAGCTTGAAGTAGGCACAGGTGTCCGTGGATCAGAATCAAAGAATCGAGTGCGAGTGGTCGCCAGGTAGCCGGTAGCTGTGACTACGAGTGAGGTGCGCACGATCCGAACATATTCGGACGCACCAATTGCAATAGTCCAGTTGCAGTCCAATCAAGGGTACACCGGCATTCAAAAAAAGTATATAGGGCCGATTTTATTTTTTCACCCCTCGCCGCTGGACTAACTAACATACGTCACTGTTCCCACGCTCCTTATATAGTAATTATGCACGTGTTTAAATTGCCGGCCTTGTTAAACTTAAATAAACCTCCAACGATGTTTACTGCACCGCACAGAAGCCTTCAGAAAGCATTTCAGCAGGATGGAAAAGATATACGACAGGTTCCTTGACTATCTCGACGTTATATGCCGTATATATTACGTCCACCGAGTACGTTTTGAAGAGCTCACCGAGGATGTGCGTGACTTGCACTTCCAATGTGGGATTCCGAACTGTTTTTATCGCTGCTGCCAGCTGAGCTATAAGACCCGATAAATGGAACAAGGGAAAGTTCAACGTCTTCGTGGGTGACAAGTGGGTGATTCACGGAGCGGGAGCATTTGCCAAATTACCACAAGATGTTTTTGGTTCAAATTCGGCCTCGTGGAGTTAAAAGAGACTACAGGCATGTCAGTGGGTGACATAAAATACCCTTGCGAGGTCTCAGAAGTCCTGTTCAGCCAAAAAATGAAGGGGTCAAAATTTTTTTTTTCCGGCCTCGCGGCCGGACTAACATACCGGCCCTTAGTTGCCGGTTTGAGTGCCGGTAGCCCCTTGAGTCCAATGGTCCAATTCCTGGATCCGGAGGTATCCAGGTCTCAGAACATCGTCTATCTCGATCATGCACTTGACTCCCACGCTTTGCACCTAACCCTAGAATTCTTACGTAAGACCCTCCTTGGTTTGTTCCGTGTGATCCGACGACTCGGCTACCACCATCGTCCTGGTGTCCACCCCCCGTGTTCTGCCCATTCTACCTGTCCTATCTACCCATTCTACCCCCCGTTCTGCACATTGTATTACCTGTTCTACAAATACCATCTTATTTTTGCGGAACAGCTCATGTTGGCACACACCACTTGAAACCTCAGCATGCAAATTGATGCAATCATATGTTAACCTCACAACGGTGTATTCATTGCCTTTCATTCCATCTAATAATGTCTGTGCGAAGACGGCAGATGGCATTGTCATCTTGTCTCTTACAAATTCAGCCATTAATTCAATGACTTGAGAGAAGATGACAACAACTACAGTGCAGCTGGAGGGCAGTCCCTTCTTGGAAGAAAAATTCAGACCTCAAAATTTTTGACTGGACTTGAATCCCATTGACAGTAAATACCAACCATAGTAAGTAGTATGTATTCAACATTATATCAAGTACATATGTAGCTAAAGAGAAGATCATGATGTGAAAATCTGTTCTGGCAAATTTTGGTGTAGAGTGCCTGGGCCTGTGCCACTACCTGACACAATAAGCCAATGATGGCTACAGTGTGCCTGGAGTGGAGTCACCTTCTGCAAGAAAATCTAAATTTGGACATTAGTTCAATGCTAAGATGTCAACAATGGCTGCAGTGTGGCAAATACTGACCGGCATAGTATGAATGTACCTAAAGACAAGACCATGACATGAATCTATTCTGGCAAATTTTGGCATAGAAAAGTAGTGGATGAGGAAATTTGGATGATGTTCGGGACAAACCAGAATCCAGAGGATGCAGGTCTGCATTAATTT
This sequence comes from Mycena maculata, assembly GCA_029448575.1. Classification (NCBI taxonomy): domain Eukaryota; kingdom Fungi; phylum Basidiomycota; class Agaricomycetes; order Agaricales; family Mycenaceae; genus Mycena; species Mycena maculata. Next base: position 121,238 of record JARJLG010000034.1, on the reverse strand, counting down.
AGGTACAGAGTGTGAGCCAAAGAAGTGGTCAAGTTCATATGATCCAGATAAATTTAGCATAGAGCATTGAAGACCTAGCATGCCGGTGAATTGTAGGCAAACCAGGGTGCACCCCATCTGCTTTGGTCGACTAAGTATGAAGAATGTTGTGAGAAAAGATGGGGGATGTGATGGATCAAACCATTGGTGCACGTTGCATCCACATACCATAGACAAATAGAACTATTATAGGTTGGAGGAAACTCACAAGACTAAGTGTGTATAAGTCTTTGCAACCCCAGGTTCATCTTCTTAACGTGCCGGTGACATTTCCACTGCCTGTGGAGCCACAACGTGGTCAATACATACGCTGGGTCGATGGGTAATCCCCAAATTCTGTGAACTTTGGCCAGAAAATGGGGTCAAAGTGGGCAAGTTGATGGTAGTGATAGAAACTCAACTCGCTGGCATTGAAAGGTCAATTTCAAAACACCCATTCCACAAACCTGTCATTTGCATGGTCAACCCGACATTCCCACCATCTCCTGAAGAAGTGTCATTTTGACTGCCATCTGCGCATAATGAGATATTTCACCCAGGTCAACCGAAACCAAGTCCGTACTCAACATGGTGCAGGCAGAAAATTTGCTTGAACCAAATTTTATGTCGGCAGGTCAATTTCATGACATATCTTTCAAGGTATTGCGTGTTGACATTCTTCAAAATGGAGGAGGCAAACTTCGAAAGATTATACAGAAAGAAATTCTTAGAATCAAAGTACCCTGCCGAGATCCGTTAGACAACCAGGTAGGCCCATCCCATCTATGTCGTTGCCTGTTTTTGTCCACGGTCAAAACCCTAGAATTTCCCTGTTGGAGCACACAAAAAAAAAAGCAACTGTTCGATCAGGGTGAGTAAGTAATGGGCAAGGAACAAGCTGGTTTCATTACAGCATCTGTAGAGAGACTAGGTGAGTAACAGAAATATGAGCATAGGTGGAAATGCAACTTGGTTAACCTTCACGATATAGTCATGGACTTGCAACATCCTCATCCTGCTCAAAGTCCTTCCAGCCAAGTTCCCGACATTGTATTCCAGAGCTTCCATCCTCTGCCAAAATTTTCAACCATATGTTCGATCCGGAAGAATAAACATACCGTGGGATGGGGAGCTCTTCACTCAAGCTAGGTGGGCCACGTCTGTCGCCAGTCCGAGTGCCAGACATTATGGTGTAGGTACCATTATGTACACCGTTGGCTCTGGACTGTTGCATTGGGATCATGGGATGGGCCAGCCGGTAGCAGTACCAATTCCTGATTATGACAGAGTCCTTTGGTGGCCTAGATAAAACAGACCCTCCAATAATTCGAGCAGGGACATATAGCTAGGACTTCAAATGAACTCCAGGGGCTGAGCCTGCACGATCCCAAATGAGGCAAAGAAGTGGGAAGGAGCCCAAGGGAGCGTATACTGAGTGTTAGACAAGCTAGATGAGAAACAGAGAATTTATGTGTCGTCCCGTTGTGTGATCAGAGTGCTTCTGATTGCACTGCCACTTACTGTGTTTTACCTCCGCACCTCTCTGAGCTTCAGTAAAACTCCTCTTACTCATCCAAACTGTCCTCGTATCAGAAGAAATTTTTCTTTCAAGAATGCCTACATCCCATTCAAACCTTCCCCTCCCTCTTCCCGTTGACTTTGACTGTGATGTGTACGTGACGCGTCCGAACGACCGCCTCACCCCAGATGGTATGGAAGTCGAAGACAAGAACACGGCCAATGTGATCCTTGAGGCTTCCAACAAGGCCAGCATCACCCTCACTCGTACCTATGCTGTGGTGTGTGCTTCTTTGGCTGGGGTGGGCACTCTGGACATCGGTGCACTGCTCCAGGGTTTGTGGGTCTACACCGAAGGGGAGAAGGCAATGCTTTTGCATTCTCCCGAGTTGGTGGTGGCCACCAGGCCTTTGCCTTTGTCCCTTACCAAACTGATTGCCCAGCACCACGCCACTACTGCTATGCAGCACGAGAAGAAACGTGCCGATAAAGAAGCGGAAAAATCGAAAGCCAGCCAAAGTCTCCTGGGTTCCATGGTCTTCACGCATCCCCACGAGATTGATCCCATCCTCAAGCAGTTGGTAGTTATACCTCCCATCTTTCTTGTCTCTCTCCGTCATAAGGTCTATCTCCCATTGCATTGGTGGACGGATGGGATTCTCCACACATGATTGTGAAGGAATTCTCATGCACGGAGCAGGCGGCCACGTATTCCATCGCGGACAAAGTCCAGGTTGTGGACGTGACGAAGTGTGCCAAGCTCTTCAACAGTGAGGACGAGTCAAAGAACTTGACGCCGAGTTTGTGGCACCAGGCAGCTAAAAACCTCCTCAGTGCCTTCCAGCAGTTGTGCACAGCTGTTGATTCTCTCAACCCCACAACACGCAACTATGCCTCCGAATTTGCTTCCCATTTTACCTGGTTTTCAAACATCACATGTTTTGACACGCAAATGGGGCTTTGGCTCCCTGTTGAGCTCAAGATGTGCCACACGATACTCACGCAGAATTTCTTCAGCTCGCAGATATGGGTGGATGAGCTCTGCTCTGTCTTGAGAGCTCACGAGGCTCAGGCAGCTGCTGCGGTGACATCTGCGGGGCCTGTGGCTTTGGCCCCTCCCTCCGCAGGCATTAAGTGTTCATCAGTGGAGGAGGCCGACACAGCATCGAAGCGCACACAGTGGGGGCACAGTGACAAGAGTAGGGGGAGTACCCTGTCGCGTGGCCCTAACATCTGCATTATTTGCACAGGCCCGCACGCAGCAGTGGACCATTCCAGAAATTCTTTCTTCTGGGATGGTGTGCCCTTCTTCTGCAAATCAGACGGACATGATTTGTGCACCGTTAGATTGTTTTGGGGAAACACCCAGAAGTCAATCTGTATTTTGTTTAACGTCACCAGGCGGTGCAATGGCGCCCATCCAGCATGTCTGCTCGTTGTGTGGCGGTGAGCACAGTGCCCTCTCGTGCCACAACCTTGTAGACAGGTCTGAGAAGGGGCCTTCGTGCCCTGATTTTGTCCTGCATTTGCACGCACATGCCGAGAACATCCTATCCCCTACACAAACTATTCTGCCGTACTCAGATTTATCCTCGTTTGTTGAGCACTGCCCCGCTCCGTCGATCATGATCGACAATCTATCCGTTCTGATGGACCATGTTGTGCAGCCCTACGATGTGGACACACTCGATTTATTGCTCAAGAAACACAATCTAACCACAAACTACCCTTTCTTGTCGAGAAATCTACGCAATGGTTTTGCCCTGGGCCGTATGCCACAGCTCACATCTACTATCATTCTTGAGAATCATCCATCTGCTCTCGAGGAGTCCACCGCTATCGTGGAGTACCTGGATTCTGAGCTGGAGGCGGGTAGGATGGAGGGACCGTTTTCACACGAGCAGATGGAGAGAATTTGCTGGGGCCCGTTCTATGCGTCCCTGCTTATCGTAGTATCACAAGATATGGGTCCCAGCCTGGAGCCAAAACATCGGGTATGCAGAAACCTCTCGAAAGGGGACACCCACTCAGGGACACCCGCTGTCAACGAATTTATCTTCAAGGAGGATTTTCCCACTTCTTTTGATATGCCGTGAAACATGGCTGAACTGGTGAGCCTTCATCCACTCAGTTTCCTTTTCCCCTTTCCATTTCTCCCGGGCTGCATCATCCCTCCTTCATGCCAAAGCTTTGGCGGCAGTCGTTGTTCCATGTGCATCCTGCACTTGTTTGTTATGCGCATCCTGGGCTGGCCTATTCATTTCACGCATCCTGCACTCGTCTGTCTCACGCATCCTGCGTTCGTCCTGTTCATCTCGTGCATCCTGTGCCTGTTCGCTATGTGCATCCTGCGCTCGTTCGTTATACACATCCTGTGCTCGTCCGTAATGTGCATCCTGCACCCATCTCATTTGTCTCGTGCACCCTGCACCCATCACATTTGTCTCGGTGCAGTTGCTAGTTGTTCTGTGGGTGATGCACTCATCTACGTCACGTACCAGGCACCTGTCCATCTCGTCTTCGAGCCAAGCTCCAACGCTATGACAGCTTTCAAGGGCAACAGATTTGCTAAGCGCCATCTTTTGAATACCGCCCTCAAGACCCTCTTGTGGTAGGATGTGAAGCTGTCCAATGTTTCGATCTACCACCAACTCCGCCTGCTGGGAGTTTTGTGGGATTTCGGGATATACGTCAATGCGAGCACCTCTTGGGGTGTGGCTATTATCATTGGGACGTGTTGGTACGCTTGGCAGCTTGCACCGAATTGGAAGCAGCTGGGCGTCAACATATGTTGGCTCAAATTGGTAGCAATCGAGCTCTTGTTCATGTTTTTACAGCAGATGAATTTCCGAGACATTCACTTGCTCATACGTTCAGACAACAAGGGCGCGATCGGCGCACACAAGAAGGGGCGATCCCCCAATCTTTGTGCCTGGCAGACTTTCACAATTACAGCGGGTTTGCTAATCACCCCTAACATTGTCTACGTCGCCTCTGCCAATAATGTCACAGATGCTCCTTCCCGTGGGCTCCGTTCTGACCACCTCCATGCCACTGACCACCTCGTCTGTGGGTTTGAGCTTCCAGCTGAACTCGCCGATGTATTCCTCAAAACCTTGCCCTGACTTTACGGATCTGCACGTGCTCGATGGCATTTCACCACTTCTGCCATCGTCTGCACTCGCTATCGCGCTGTCTCGCCCATCTCCCACGCCATCTCCTGGCCCCGTTCTTCCGGTTATCCGTTCCGTAGCCGACTTGTCGGATAATTCTAATCAGCAACCCCCCATACTCCAAGTACGGGGGTTGCTGCTATTCAGCAACCCCTCCCTTATGTAATTAGATAAGATCTCGGCCGGTTTAGTGATCTTGTGCCGACTCAACCGAAGAGAGCAGGTTGTATGATACCAAGGTTGTTCCCGGAGAGTTGTTTCAATGACACAAATACATTTTGGGCTCCACCCGTTGAAAATCCATTCCTGTCATTGAGAGCACCAGACCGAAATTGATCACGATCACTGTGTCTAACCTAAGCCCAAACTGTGCCACTCAATTTGCAGGGCACACAACTGTAGTAGAAAAAACCTGAATACATTGAGACCTTGAAGAACCTTTTCTGGATAAATTCGGACACAAAGACATAACTAACACCGGTGTCATAAAATACAGACAATTCCATTTGTTGGAACAATATGTTGAGAGCAAACAGCCCCATGTGCTCACGCAAATGAACAAGAATGAGGGTGAGCATAGACTCAACCTGTCTGGGACGCTGTCTTCAAGAGGACTAATAAGTAGAAAATCAGACAAAAAGTTGAACAAATTATAACACTAAGAAGGAAAGCTGTACCTCTCGGAACAAATTAAATCACCAGATTGCTGTTAAGTGCACTCATTGATTCAAAGCTGTGAAGACCTGGAACAAGGTCTTGGTCTTTTTCGAGCTGGGGTTAGCCAAGAGTAGATCAGGGATCCAGTGATCTAATTCGATCAGAGGGGGTTGCTGAATAGAAGATTGTTATTAGGGCTGCTCAATTTATGCGTCGTTCACGCAATATTTGTTCAAAATAAATAAAGAATTCAAACTCCGCAGCACGCTGAGCTAGCAGCACCATGCCCGACACCAACCCGACCGTGCCTGTCAACGACGAGGGCCCGAGAGGGTGCTGTCCCCCGTTGGCCTCACAGGCTCAATTCAGGAAGACAAAGTGCGCTCGTTTATGACTTCCACTCCAACTCGAAGGAGGACGACATGGGGGTGAGGGAAATCGTCCGTTGGTGGGGTACCGAGTGGGCGAGCAGGTGCCTGTGACCTGCTAAGACTTTACATTCACTGTTGGTGCGTGTACACCCTTCCTACCTGCTCCCTATTTGATTTACGCACTGGGTCCTCCTTAGCTGGCCGCGCATGCGGGAGGACGAGGAGAGGAAGGTTTGTCAGCCTATCTCCTGAGCCCCTTTTCTTTCATTCCTGCCCTTCCTCATCCTCTCCTCCCTCAAGCCTCACCAGACCATATCAGTCCCACTCTGTCCGTCTGTCTCACGCATCATGATTCCCTGGCGCGATCTCCCCTTTCCGACGATGCCCGCTTTGTCCCCGTCCCTGTGCTCTTGAGTAGCGGAAAAACACAGTCCCTGCACTTGCATGCATGCAGCGCTAGAGGGAGGTTGGGCATGCTTTGGTTGTTGATACGGAGGGGGATGTCCGCACGGGTGGTGCTGCCTGCAAGTGGTTTCCTCTTTGTCCTACCTGAAGTTACCTCTCTTACCTCTGGCATGGATATCCTCAGCCATATGTATTTAGATTTCTTGTACATTCACCAAGCATTCACTGTAGAAGTCCAGGGAAAATTATTGCTCAGCGGAGTTTGAATTATTTATTTATTTTGAAGTGAACGACCTGAACGGCGGATAAATTGAGCAGCCCTATTATTCAGCAACCCCCGTACAACAGCATGGGGTTGCTGATTAGAATTATCCCAACTTGTCTTCGCAGATTGGCAATAATTCTTCATTATGTCCTTTTTCGTTTGTTCCGTGGCCTCTGGATTCTTCCGTTGGTGCTGGGAACTTGTGCGTTGCCGTGGTTTGTTTGCTGCGTAACTTGTGGTAGATCCTTTTCGATGTCATCGTCCTCGTCTTTGCCCCTTTTGTGTTTTTCGGCCCTCCCCATTGCTGTTCCGTCACCATGCATTGCTGTTCTGTTACCGTGCGCTGTGCTCGCTCTGCCCGTCACCAATTTAATGTTTGTTTTAGTTTGTCCCTAGTCTCGCTTCCCACCCCGGTGGACCCGCTCCAGGACCTCCACTTCGACCCTCTTTGCGCCCTGGCCGAATCCATCATCCGCCCCTTGCCCCGTGCATCCCTGCTATCACTGTGCTCACGTTCTGCCTCACCATCACGCCACTGCCTTTTTGATGAGCTGTCAAATCACAAACTCAGGTCTCGGATCTCGTCTTCGTCGCGTGCCACAGAACCCCAGGTCGATGCGTGGACAGCTGCTGCAGCTTTTCTGCCCACCCAGCGTGCTCGCCGTGCTGCCAAGGGGAGGGAGCTAGTTGTTTCACAGTATCGTCCCCACGTACCTGCGGACCGGTGTGTGCTCATATGGACATCCCCGTTCTCGCTGGTCACCCACGCCACATTGGAAGCTGCGTGCGTCTGCCCCGATTTGCAGCGCCACATATATGAGGGCTTGCTGCAGGCACAGGTCTCGAATACTTGGGAGTCCTACGGTGCTGGCCTCCTCCGCTTCCATCAGTTCTGCGACCACGAGGGAATCCCTGAATCTGCGCGGATGCCAGCGGATCAGTTCCTGCTCGCTGCATTCGTTGCCGAGGCCATCAGTTCATGCACCCGGGGCTGCATTCGAAATTGGCTCAGCAGCCTTCGTTTATGGCACCTGCTCAATGACGCGCCGTGGCACGGCAATGAAGGGTGGCTTCCCGCTTCGAAGAAGTCCGCAGACAAGTGCGGTATCGTCTTCAAGCGTCCGCTGCGTGGCCCTGTCACGGATGAGCACATGCGGGCGCTGCGCGCTTCCCTCGATTTGGGCTCTCCATTCGGTGCAGCGGCGTGGGCGGTGGTGTGCTCTGCATACTGTGGCTGCCGCCGCCTCGGGGAACTCCTCATTTGCAGCGCATCCAAGTTCTCGACTTTGCATGATACTTGCCGTGAGACGCGTATCTCCCACTCGCACGTCAACAGGTGCGAGGTGTGGGATATCCATCTGGTTTGGACAAAGACGACGACGACAGCTGGTGGGGAGTGTATCCTCACCGAGATCATTGGGCCTGATGCCGACCTTTACCCCGGCTAGGCATTTGACAACCACCGCCGTGTCAATCATTCCCCTCCCGTTCGCACCCCTCTCTTTGTGTTCCGCTCACCGACAGGTTGGGAGCACCTCACCAAGGACCGTTTCTTGCGTTTCACCATGGGCGTCTTCAAGACGGGCTCGTTGGAGCTAGTGTTCGGCCACAGCTTCCGCATCGGCGGTTTGTTGGCGTTGCTGGTCGCGGGGGTTGCTCCCGAGGTCATCATTGTATTTTTCGATTTACTGGCGCCGCTTGGAGAAGATCCTGCCACTGGACATCACTCGTGCGTGGGACGCGTGGATCGCCGAGCCGCCGCGCACGGTCACCCCGCCGGTAGCGACGTTGATTTCTTTGACTTGTAATCTTTCATTCCATTTAATTGTGACATGTTTTATTTACCTTCCGCTGCACTCTGTTTGGGGGCCCTCGGCCCGTTTCACTCGCCCTCGCACGAGCCTTTGGCTCTTGGAGCTCCGCTCAGTTGGGTTGCTCTGGGGCTTTGTTCGCCGTCCCTTTGCGGCCCTTGTGTACGGGTTCGGTCGTGCCCGGTTCGTCCTCTTCCGACTCGGAATTTCCCACTGCCTTCAAGCTGCCCGGAAAGTTTCCCGAGTCGCCCGGGACGCCCGAACCCCCCCACATACCCACAAAACATATCATTGTTCTTGGCCGCATCGCGGCCTTACTACTCCCGTCGTATTTGTCCACTCGTATTCCTTCTCGAAATTCGTGGAGTGCCGAATCTAACTTGTTAAATCCAACCACATACGCCACAAACATCGGTTTCCTGTGAACTCTGGCATACTATGATTCTCCGACTGAACCACCCGGTGGAGCGGTGGAAAGCAGAGGACGCTATCAGATATTCGAGCTCAACAAATGAATATCAAGATCAAAAGGTAGCGCCGCAGGCAGAGAGGGAAGCACTAGCTGAAACCATCAGCTAGCGCTGTTAGATGAACCTTGGGCTTGTTGTTGAGGGCGAACTCCTGCAGTGCATACCCAAGCCTCCAGAGATGGAAATACATGGCAGCACTTTATAAAGTACTAGAACAAGATTCAAGCCGGGCTCGGTTACTCGCCAGGGTGTGTTCGGCTGAATTGAACGGCCCATCCACGGTTGCTCAGAAATTCTAAAAAAATATTAACTCAACAAAACAACGCGCTGGCGCAGAGCCTTCACGGAAATTGCTAGTAGACCGGCCAAACCGTTATTGTTGAGCCTCTACCAGAGAACAGAACAGATAACCATTATGTGACCTGGCTAAATATTGTCTTAAATAGGCAGTGCCACTGCGAATGTTAGGCGAGGTTAGGTGTCGGCAGGGCAGCGGCAAAAGGCAGCAGTCACTGACGTAGGAAAAATTTACCGAATCGCGTCAACGAGTGTGGTCTGTAATTCGCGGATCAGCCCAGTTTAACGGAAAATCACTGTAAGATAGATTGAAGATGGAGGAAAACAAATAAAGGCCGCACTGCAAGCAGAAGGCCAAGACAAAGTATCGTTTTAATGCTCCGGGAATTTTTGGATGGAAGAACGCAAGACCTATGCTGCCTTCAGACAGAATCGTCAATGAATGTTTTGGGAGAAGGAAAGAGGCGATGCTTATGTCATAGATCAAACGCGCGTCGCGTCCACAGAGACAAATAGAAGGTTGAGGAAACCCACAGTAAAATTAATTAATGTACGACGAGAATTCGAGTCAAGTGAACTTACGAGGTAAAATTAACGTGGTGTAACATACTTATGAGTAGAAGTACAGATCGATATCGACACAAGATGTGTAATGCTACTAGTGTAAGTCCTCGGCGTGAGTCGTTATCCAATGAGCATGGAATAACCCTCCAAAAAATAATGCTATACAATAATTTAACACGAGGGAAGATCAATAGGGGCGGTAATGAGAGCTATGAGTGGAACTGGTGGCCTTCGATCGTGGGAAATCGTCGTCCCATTCGCAAAGGGACCCGAAATCCTTCGAGTGGTGTTCCGCTGACGGATCGGTAGAACTCTGGCATGCAATATGCCTCATCCTCGGGGGAGACGTCGAGGAATTGTTTGAAGATGACAAGAACTCCTGCGGAGAGAAGGTCGCATCGGGTGTCCCAAACTGCGACGGGCTGTGAGCCCAAGCACCGGGGCGCTCGGAGCGAGGGAAGGTATAGTTCCAATGCAGTTTCTAAGGCACCAGACGTCAGGGAAGATAAATTGATATTATATAGTGGAATTTCGTACATCATCCTGCCCCTTCAAGTTCGAGCCACAGAGGTCGGGTGGAAGATATAGTTGACCGTGGCGAGGGATAGGCGCGTAGAGCGGCGGCATGGAGTATGGATCGTCGTGAGAGAACTCTGGGTCGGGTAATGACTCCGATTCTTGGCTCCTTTGAGAGCCAGTTGCCTGAGGGCGGCGACGAGGAGCAGCACGAACACTTTTACTGCCCTTCTTCGCCGGCGCAAACTTGTAATCGGGATATGCCGCCTTGTGGTCATCCCTCAGTCGTTTAGACATCTCAACGTAAGGGCGCTTTTCCTCGTCGCTCATTTCGTTCCATACATGGCCAGCGTGACGGCTGGCGTCCTGCATCCCCGAACCTTTGGAACCTTGTGCGGCCTTTGCCTTCTGGTCACGGATGAAACGAGACCGGAAGCAAATGAATGCGTTGGGAGGGCGAGGAATGTGGATGTTTTGTTGGAAAGACATTGCAAAGTAAATTGGTAGTTGTGGAAGTTGGGTGGCTGAGGGTTCGAAAGGGTGGGAGAATGGTGGCATTTCTTCCCAGAGTCCTTAGCACTTTTAAACGTCTCCCGGATTTCCGGTTATGGTCTGACCTATGCCACGCCGCTTTGGTAATATGCCTTGAGGCCTGTCGCTTTGAGTTGTGGTTGTAAAAGACTGGGGCTTTGACATCAATAATGATGAATGGCCACAACCAAATCAGGAATTTCGGCACGGACTTGCCCGGAAATTTTTGCCAACAAGCCATCACCGCCATTTTAACTATTAGCTTTCTAGATCTGGCGGAGCCGCAAAGGAACAGAACACGGAGAACATTTCTCAATGATATCTATTTCTTTTACTCTGCTGTGTGCTATATCAATGGACAGGGGCCTTTGCGCTTGGACGTTGGCAGGCAACTTGGACCTTCAAAAACTTCCGCGAGTCGCGACACCTTCATATCCCGGACAAATGAGGTGGTGCTGTCCCCCGGCGGGAATACAGCGATAAGTTATAAATACAAACTCGAGATGTCCATGACACGGAAGATCTTGGCCCAAAGCTCCGTCTACGCATTCACCCACTCCCCCTCGGTCAGAGGCTCGGACACATACGGTATCTCATATCCCTTGGATGTACTGCCAGCCTCACGTGTCTCTTGCGCGCGCCGAACATTCTACCCAAGCTTGTGGCTGTCGATGCTGCCGTACTCGGACGAGAGCGGCCGCGGCTCGCTCATACAACGCAGCGGATTCCTACGTGTCGGCGTTTTCGCGGGTGTCTCAGGCTCGTCTTTCTCGTAAACTGTCTCCGAGAGCGCCGTCTCGAGCTCGACCTGCAGCTCAAGGCGCCGCGCAGCGGAAGGCGTGGGCGTCCCCCGGGACGACGGGCGATCGTGTGTCGATGTGGGGCGACTGTCTTGGAAGTATGACGCCCGCCGAGCTTTGGGCAGAGTGGGAGCCTGGTAGCTCAAAGGCGACGACGATGAGGGAAGATCGTACGAGAGTTTTCGATGGTGGGACACCCGCTGGTACTTTGAAGCCCGATCGCGATATCCCGGCTGGTAGCTCGATGCCGGGCGACGCGTGGTCGATGTGCGTTGAGTCATCACCGGGCTGCCTGTGCGCTCAGTGGTTTCCGGGCTGGTTGGGTAATAGCTGGATGATTTTCGATGGGTAGATGGCCGGGAACTGTAGGATGTCGATGGGCGCTCAGACATCCGTCGCTGGCCGTCAATTCTTAACGGCGACATCCTCGGCCGACCAGGAGACATCGGAAATGGCGACAAATGCGTGTAGACGGGGAGCATGGACGCTCTTTCCGACCCGTCTTTGGAAACGGCGTCGTCTTCAATGAGCATAGGACGCACAGAGCCCTTCCGACGTCGCTGGAGACGCCAGACGAGGACCAATACGGCAACCACGACGATGCTGCCGAGGACTACGCCGACGATGAGTCCGATCAAGGCCACTCGTGAGGTTTTGGTGGGAGCCTGCGTAACTTGCGCCTGAGCGTCTGTTGTGGGGATCGCCAACATGACAGTAGAGGTAGACCAAGCAGCGCCATTGGATGCAGACTCAAAGACCCCGGTGTTGCTTGTCATGGACACAGGTCTACCAATGGTGAGTTGACAGAAATAATAATTCGATTAAACTTACGGCATGGTTGGGTTAGCGGTCACTTCGAATGTAGCGCCTTCCGCAAGCGTCGCCCCCGTCCTGACCTCAAACCATTAGTAACGAAGAAATTGTGGCTTCCCAACCACCTACTGGTTGTCCAGCGCGCGGAAGTAGTAATTCCTGATGCCAAAAGTTAATGCAGGTATGTATGCCGACGGAGATAAACTCACTCTGGCGCATTCTTGAAAAGTAATTTCAGCGGACTGTCCTGAGAACGAATCCCCGGATATACGGTCGAACCCTCCGAAACTCCGACAAGAACAAGATTGATCAATTCTGGGTCCGAGGTATTGCGCGTCCAGGGCAGCGAATATGCCCCGCCTGTGAATATGGAGATGCTGAGCGTGTCCTGTGGCTCCGGGCTGCCAAGCTCGAGCGCCCAGGACCGTGGTGGGAGCCATGAAATAAAATGTATCGTCAAAAATCTAGGATTTTTCTTCAGCTGTGATTTTTCGAGTCAGATCGCCACGCACAATATATGCAGTCGTGAAAGGTGGATTAAAGTGTTGGCAGCGGACGGAAGGCGAAGGAAAGAAAGGTAAAGGGTGCCGGTCCGCTGCATATTGAAATAAAGAGTAAGGGCGCAGGAAGGAAGAAGATTGTTGGGTCCCACAGTCGCACACGGAACGCTGTATGTTGGGCGGGAGTACGGCATCGCCCTCCATTGCCCGATGTACCCGATTCCGCCACACGTTGGCCACACGGCGTCTTGCTGTTGCCCGTCATTTGGGCGGTGTGTGACTGCCTTTGACTAGATCGTGGCCTAGTCCGTCATACCGTCTGTCTGAAGCCTTTTGAACCCGCGGCTTTTGTTTCATCACTCTGAGATGTCGGTTTTATGCTCTCTGGACGGACCGGAAGGTTCCCTTGTGCGATAATTCCTTCCCGCCCGGCGTGCTCAAGTTGTTCCATTCTAAGGTTGATCTTGAGTCAATTTCAAACCTAATTGGAAGTGGTGGGTCTGAACCGGTCGTAGTGGAGTCGAAGGCGGTGTCCATCTTCCATTTGCATTGTACAACGGCGGCAACTATTTGCATAAATGGGTATGAGGTACTGTACCATTTCGACCGGATGTTCAGTCACTAGGTCACAGCTGGGCTGAACTGAACAATAACTTTAGGTGTCCCTGGTCACCGAGAGGGCTAAACAATGGACCATTTTGCCTCCACCAAACCATTGAGAATTAATTTTTTTCTTGGAAACCCACTGGACTTTGGGTGGAAGGACGCCAAGATGTGAGCTGGGGACCTCTCCGACACGCAATAAAAGACAATCCCCAGAAAGAAGCTTTTTTGACCCTGATACGTCCTGATTTCGGTCGAAATGGCGTGGATGTTCGACACTCTGGGTGGGAAATCACTCCCCCATCTGGGCTGGACAATTCAGCAATTGAACAGTAAAATAAGGGTCACAAGTCGCACCCCCGATTGAACACCTAACGGATGAACTTTGGTGGTCACTGGTCACACCCGGTGAACATCTGGTCGAAATGATACAGTATGAGTCGCCAACCACGGTCTACCACGGTGTTGTTCCGAGTCACCGCGTTGGATGACCGGGCCGAATCTGCCGATCAAATTTTCTTCTTTCCATTCCCGACTCGAACGTCCAACACAAATGCACCCACTGTACTGTGTCTCCTCTCGAGCGGCTTGGAAAACCTGATAGACTGCAAGATTCGAGTTTCAGGTGACTCTTGTGCCACATCCCGTTCCATCAATACGGTCTGCACTAGTGGTCAATGAAAATGCGCCAGAAGTCGCGAAAAAGAAAGGAATCTGGTCGTACCATTGCCTTGTAAAAGCTTTAAGCCGCCTCACTGACCCTCCTGCCGCAAAATGAGCACCTTTTATATTCGCGCCAAGAGTCACGCCAAGAGTCAGCGGCCACATGAGGGACCTAATCCCCGCTACATGGGATCTGGGCAAGGTCAGGGGCACCTCGTTGACGTCGGAGCTCACCACGTGGGGAAACATATATTACTCGGGCAAGGGGCGGCCATTTTCTTCGTCTTTGCCCCGCAAAGCTCTTCACGATCTTTACCTGACCACTCTTTCACTCAAATGCGCTACTCTTGCTTCGCACCGGCGCTTTCGTTGTTTTTGACCCTCGTCAAGGCGCAGACCCCTTCGTACGTTCCTTTCTCGCCAATTGTTTTTCTCTCCTCTGGATTTAACAAGCACGCCAGGTACATCGGCGCCCTGCTCATCGAGCCCGGCCTCAATAATGGTACGCCCACCCAGCTTGAATTCTTCCAAAAGCTCATTTTATTGCATAGGAAAGTGCTTGACGGCTGCCTCGAATACTAACGGCGCAATCGTCACCATCCAAACCTGTACCGGCTCCTCGTCCCAGGTATGGACCTTCACCGGAGGCAGCGTCACGGTCTTTGGTACCAAGTGTCTCGACGCTACGAATGGCGCCACCACCAACGGCAATAAGCTCCAGATTTGGACTTGTTCGAAGAATAACGCCAATCAGCAGTGGTGGTACACGGTGTGTGCCGTAAATCTACGTCTCGCAGCAGCTCATTTTATTCTGCAGGGCGACTACCACCTTGCGTGGACTAACCACGGCAAGTGCCTCGATTTGACCAATTCGAATCAGGCCGACGGTACCCGTGTATGACTTCTCTCTCTCGCCTTGACATAGTTAACCCCTCCCTTAGCCGCAGATTTGGGACTGCAGCAATGTCAACCCCGCCCAAGTCTGGAACACCGGCTACTCCGCGAACGCCCTTCCCGCCACCGCCGAGAACGGCCAGACCGGGACCAACGCCTGCGGCACCACGTCCAGCCAGAGCTCCGACTGCCAAACAGCGTGGATCAAGTACGCTCGTCCTTCCTTTTAGATTCCAGGCTAATGCAGCGTACTAGCGCGGCGGACGACTTCTGTCTCTGGGCCCCGCCGACCGTAGGCAGCATCGGGGACACGGAGCGCGAGGAGGTTGCGTGGTGCACGAAGCAGAGCCGCGGGACACGCACGATCCCCAACGGCACCCTCAAGGGCGTGCACTTTGTCAAGACGCCCGATTATGTCCAGGTACATATTAAATTGTATACGCCACCGTCTCGTCTGACATCCACGTAGGTCACCGGCGTCGGCGACTTCACCAAGATCAACGTCCCCAAGGGCGATGCGTAAGAGTTCCTCGCCTCGCCCAATGCCCGCTCTAATCACGTTTTGTCTGTAGGGGAGGTGAACTCGGTTAGTACGAGTACAGTCCTTCGTGTACCCCTTGCTTACATTATCTAGACCCCCACGGCGCTGACGGCAACGGAAACCCCAGTGCGTCTTTCCTGTACATTTCGGCCCGACATGCACTAACAAGTACCTCAGTCGGCGGTCTCGTCTACGGGAACAGCTTTGGCACGGGGCTGCAGTACCACGAATGGACTAGCTTCATCTCCGACACCGAGTTCTGCTTCCGCGCGTGCGTCGGGCCCAACGCCGCGCGCAACTGCATGCACATCTACGACGTCATGGGCTGTTACTGGGTCCGCCCCCTCCTTCCTTCTACTCGCGCCGCTGAGGACCTTGCAGAACATGCCCGCGAACTACGACGCGGGGACGTACGAGAACTGCGCTGCCGATGACGAGTGCGGCTCTCCTTCGTGATTTGTTATTTGCTGACGTTTTCGTGTAGTCTCCCGATGGGCGTCTACGGCACGTCCACCTGGCACCAGGGCACCAGCCCCACGCCTGACCCGCACCCCGCCGCCAAGTCATCGAATTGTGTCAGCGTGCCGAGCATCACGGTCGGCGCGGCGAAGCGCAGACGCGACGAGGGCTTCGAGTATGTGCGCGCGCCCGCGCCGACGCCCGCGCCTGTTCCCACTTGAGCTTTGCTTTCTTGACTTTGCATGGACAATGTTACTACTATACACGAAACTCGCCATTCTAGTATACCGATGTAATAATGGGTTGGGACTATTCTTTGCCAGGCGGCGCTACACGATCAAAAAAAAAAAAAACTCGACGCGTTAATTGTCCCAGATATCGAAGTTGACATCATCCGTCCCGGTCACGCCACACGCGAAGCGAATGCCTCTCAGCTCGACGCACTTGGCGAACGGGAACGTCTCGACCGCGCCGCGCGCGAACGTCACCCGCCGCAGGCCCGGGAAGAGCCCGAGCCAGCGTACGAGCGCGTGGATGATGTCGAGCCAGAAGCGCGCGGGGTCGTCTGTGTACAGGATGAGCTCGTCCAGGCGGAGGCGCGTCTCGGGGAGATCGCGCGCCTCGGCGTCGGCGTCGGCGTCGGAGAGAGCGGACCAGGGCAGGCCCGTGGCGTCGTGGCGGAAGACGAGGGTGAGCCTGAGCGTGTGCGTACACACGGCCGCCACAGCGTCGAGGGCTGCATGGTATGCTGTGATGTCAAAGTCGGGCCTCGACCTGGCGCCGACTGGAGGTAATGCGATGATGGACAGTTGTTGGATGTGAGGGGCGGCGGGGAGGAGGTGAGGGAGGTACGACACAGGGGCGATGAGCGCGTATATTGTGCTGTCAGAGTTGCACGGAATGGGTGCGGCGACGAAGGAGGAAGGTCGGATGGAGTTCAGTCCGCAGGCGAGTAGTCTGACATACAGATGGCGCTGGATGAGGGCCATCAACTCGGTGTAAACGAGGTTGGCGTCTGCCTCTATTACTAGGTTCTGGAGATGGATCCCGAGGTCGAGAGACGACAGAAGGGCAGAGTATGCGCCGTCGGGAATGTCAGGCATATTATTTATGCTGAGCATGTTCCGGTGCGACGGCAGTGTTACTAGCGTCAGGTTCCCGGGAAGCTGTTGGATGCGGATCCATTCCCAAAAGAGGAAGCCATTCACATCCTCCATATCTTCTGCGATGCGTTCCTCTTGGGGCCAGGGAGGCCCGACCAGTACCCTGTATATCCACACCAATACAGCACCGCAATTGAGGATCGCAGAGAAGAGGCCGAATATGAGGATGAGGACGCTCCTCTGAATCGTTGTGGACGACGACGAGGGCGGGGCCAGTGATTTCCATTGCATGGGCGGCGTGGACCGCGGACGGGACACGTACGTCCGTTCACCCTTGACGATCAAGAGTGTGTTGGTGACCGTTTGAGGGAGCTGCGCGAGAAGCTGCACAGGGTATCGCCCGGTTCTCCCGAATCCGTAGTCAAATCTGGCGTGTATCATAATGTCCGGGATCGGGGCCACCATAGCCAGAATGGAGAGCAATGCGTTGTATCTCCGTTTGTCTACTATAATGTCGGGCTCTGCGAAACAGACGAGTTTCTGAATCGGGAAGACGCGGGCCACAACGAGGATGACGAAGAACGAGTCGGAAAGTGTTACGGTCCCAGCTTGGATGTTGGACTGAGAGATACCTGAATACGAGAGGAAGTGGATCATGGCCACACGACGGAAACGAGAGGAGACCTGCATTGTTTGCCAGAGGTCATCTTTACCGAGGAATGAACATATGCGATCCACCAGTTCGTCAGGGAGCTGTTCCATTGTGGATGCACGTTACGTAAATGGATCATTAGCTTTGAAGAGAGTGGAATTCAGAATACAGCCCGAGGCATTTAAATTCGTTAGTCATGAAGTCGTTATAATATGTACCGGAAAAGCAAAGCCAAGGACACATATATGTACGGTGTGCGAAGCAAAGTCGATAAGTAAGGGTAAGTGCGTTGATTGAATAAGGTTATGTATTGCAGAGACGAGAGTCCGAAACTGGGTCATGAATCGTGAAGTGGATTAGTTGAATGAGATGAGATGAGAAGGGAACAGTCATGCAAGAATCGTAGACAACTAGCTTAGCCCTGGTACTTCTTGATCAGATCGCGCAGCTTCGCCTGCCCAAACGCTAGGTCCCCCGGTTTGGACGCGGCGGGCGATGCAGGCGGCTTGGCGGGCACAGACGACATGGACGCCTGCACCCGGCCCTTCAGGCCCGCGACGACCTCGCTCGCGGACTCTGCGATCGTCGGCGCGGGCCTCGGCAGCACGCGCGGCTTGGGCGGGGGACGCGCAAGCGACGCGGTGGAGGAGAGCGTCGGCGTCGCGTGCGACGACGACAGGAGGGCAGGCACGCTCGCAGACTTGATCACCGGCGGCGGCCGCGCGCGCTTCTCCGACACCGGTGTCGTCGCAGGCTTCGGCGTCACCTCGCCCGCGCTCTTCTTGTCCTGGTCTCCCAGCGGAGACTTCGGCGTCGAGCGGACAGCGGGTTTGGAGCGCAAGAAGTCTGCCGCGGTAGCAGGCTTCGCAACGGGGGCCCTGGGCTGCTCGGCGAGAGCCCCAGACGCCCAGAGGGACGCGACGGCCGTGACCTTGCCGCCACGCCCGCCGCGCGCAGAGCGGATGTCGTACTTAACCTCTGAGTCTAGCGGCAGGGGGAAGGAAGGGAGCCGCGGCGACTGCGCCGCGGGCTTCTTGGGGGCCGCCGCTGGCGACGCAACGGCCTTCCAGCCATTCGCCGCCCCGGCGCCGTTGGTTTTAACGGGTATTGATGGCGGCGAAACCTTGCGGTCCGTGTGTACTGATTGTGGGATGCGCATCGGGATAACGACCTGGGGTAGTGCGGGCGATTTGTGCTTGAGAACAGGGGACGACGCCGACCAGAGGTCCGCAATCCGCTTCGCTTCGTCCGCAGGATTCCCAACGGGGATGCGCTGGAAAGGATCCCGCCTGAACGTTTTGACCGGGACGAACCCAGACGACCGCGGATTCGGGATCGTCGTCCCCGAATCAGCTTCGGCGTCATCCCTCCCGGGAGGAGTTGGATCATGCACCGGGATAACCTCCTCCTCGATGTCCGGACTAGGCGGCACGTCAGGTGGCACGTCAGGATCTATCCCGCCCAGCCAAGCCGCAACCCGCCCCTTCGCCGTCTTTCGCATCTTCCGCGGCTCCCCCTCCTTCGCCTTCTCCTTCTCCTTCTTGCGCCCATTCCGCCGCTCCCCGTCCCCGCGCTCCGTCCGCCCCGACGAGCTCTTCTTCGCCCCCTGCGTCCGCTCATCCGAGTCCCCATCGCGCTCATCCTCATGCTCCCGCCCCCGCTCCCGGTCCAGTACATCGCCCGCCAGCGTCAGGCTCGAGATCGCCGAGTCGTTCGCGCTGTCGCCGCGCTTCATCGGGATGTCCACCGGCGCGGCGACCACGCTCCGCGCGTCCGCGCGCGGCGCCGGCGGCATCTTGCGCGTCCCCACCTCCTGCAGCAGGCGCCGCTCGAGCGCATCGAGCCCGCTCTCCGAGTTGAGCAGCCCCGGCCGCCGCGTCGCCGTCAGCGTCGGCGTCTTCGGCGCCAGCTCGGCCGGCGTGAGCTCGTCGTCCGCGATCCGGGGTGTCAGCTGTGCGGACGCGTCCACCGCCGGCGCCTCGAAGTACGTGTCCACACGCGTGCGCGGCGCGGACGGCGGCGCGAGCTTCCCCGTCGGCACTGGCGGGCCCGGAAGCGTCTTGTTCAGGCCCGCCGCGGCCGCCGCCGCCTCTTTCTCCTTCTCCTTCTCGCGCTTACTACTCCGCTTCGACGGCGACTTCGACTTGCGGCGCTTCTCCTTGGCGGGCGCGAGCGTGTCGGCGCCCAACGTCGACTTGGGCAGGTCGCCCGAGAGATTCGTCGTCTTGAGCGCCACCTCCGCCGCCATCCTTTCGAGCTCCTCCACGCGCTCGCTCTTGGGCGTTGCCTCTGCGAAGCTCGTCTTGGGGCTCAGGACGGGCCGCGGGGAGTGCACGGCGCCGCCCGAGCCCGCGGCGGGCGAGACCGACAGGCTGTTCGTGTCCACGGCGAGGGGCGGCGCGGCGGCGGCCGGGTAGCGATGCGAGAGCGGCGAGGCGGAGCGGTTGCGCGTCGTCTGGCGGAGGTGCTGCGTGACGCGCGTCGCGCGCTCGCCCTTGCCCTCCTCGCCGCTCGCCGGGTTGTCCGCGGGCTCCTGCCCGGGCACGAGCAGGTTGGGCGGGGCCGCACCACTCCCGGCGCTCAGCGGGCGCGCAAGATTGAGCGGAAGGGGCTGGTACACAGGGTTGGTCGGCGGCGGGGGGAAATAATATTGTGGTTGCGGTTGGCCCGCGACGGGCGGCGAGTAATACTGGTACGGCTGGGGCGTGTGCGAGGGCGGTGGGAGCCAGACATGTGTCTGCTGGGGGTCAATATACGCCGCAGGTAGCGGGGGCGACATGGGGAGTGCGGGGTAGGCCCCGTACGGTGTTGCGCGGGGGTCGGCGTACGGGGGTTGGTAGCCGAGGGGGTACTCGTACTGCTGAGGGGGCGGGGGTGGAAGTTCCGGGAGAGCCATTGGATGAACCACTTGCACGGGGAGGTTCAGCTCGATATCCTTGCTGTTATGAAGGATGAGCCAAATGCATAGGTAAAATCTGAATGCAGACCCCACCTGCCCAATCCCATCGTCATCTTGACTCCTACGACGCATCGAATTTCGAAGATGCCCTGGGTGGGCTTGGGCGCCGATTCATCGCCCTGCAGAAGACCACCTCTGACTCCCCGTGCGTGCTTGGGGACATCAAAGACGAGGCTTGCGACACCTTCTGCGCCGGGAGGTATAATGTACTCTTGCCCGCGGAACGGCACTGTGGCGAGGGTGTCTGAGATCTGCAGTGGCTGCTTTTCCGTGTCAGGAATGCCAGAGAGGACCAGGGTGCGGGTCAACGTAATGACGAGCCCCGAGTTCTGGACGGATGCGGGGTCAGTCAAGTGAGGTTACTTAACTGAAGCACCAACCTTCTTGGTCGAGTGGTTCTTGACCTGGAGCTCGACGCACGCGCTCTCGCCCGCGACGATGACACCACCGACGACCTTTCCCTGTGCCCAGATCTTTCCGTTCTCCGCCACGACGACACCTTCGGGCTCGGGGCGTGCGGGGTCCTCGTCGAAGCACTCCACGACCTGGATGTCGGTCCGGTCCATGACGAGACGCTTCTCACCCTTCCAACAGACACCGGCACTCGCGCGGAGCTCGTAGCGCACGCGCGCGAGATCGCCACCAAAGTTGATCGACGAGGGCGACGAGGAGGGGAGCGGAAATCTGAACAGAAAGGTGGACTGGCCGCGCCGTGCTTGGTGGTAGTGCGAGGGGAACGGTGGTTCGCCCGGAACTGGGAACGGCTGAACAGCATTGGATGGTGGAAGACCCGGCCCCTGGAACAGACGACGACTGTGAAGAAACGTCGAGGTCGCCGAGTGGTCCCGTGAGGTTAGCTCTGCTCAGAGATGAGGATCCGAGTTTAAATTGAGTGTAGATTACGGACCTTGGATTGCGAAAAGCTCGACCATCATAACGCCGATCCCAAGACCCTTGTCAGCTCTACACTCCATCTCCATCTTTCCGGAGATGTATCCTCCTGCGACAAAGATGGAATTGCCGAGGGTCATCGACACCTTGACCTTTGAATGATGCGATGTCGCATTCATCGGCTCTGGACGAGAGTTTGCCATAGTGAATAAAAAAGTTGTGTGAAATAAGCGCTTGGAGTGGATATTGGGGTATCAAATGAAGGGGAATTTGGGGAACAAAACAGCTAGAGCTCAGCCAAGATAGCGTAGAAGGGAGAACAGTCGAGAGAAGCAGAATCATGAGCACATCGTGGACGACGACAAGAACCTGGACCGTAATTAGTGGCTGTGGAAAACGTGACCTGCGATCCTGAAACGGAAACTCGTGGAGAACTGCTCAACTTGCACTCAGCCAAGCACCAGTCGCTCGGATCGCTGTCCAGTGACAATGTGTGCCAACTGTCTATGGTCATCCAATCACCTTGATTTTTTTTCTCCCCAATCTCGTTACTTATACAAACATTTCGAGCCAATTTTGGAGCTGGTTCTTTCACATCTCAAATCAAATCCCGATCTTGCGTTCGAGTCAGTAAAACACGTATCTTCAACGGAGACTTGGTGAGTTCGAGCAACTCTGAGTCAACCTATGTCATGATCTGCGCCTACTTTCCCACCACAATGACCAGTCTTCCCAACGAACTAGTCGATCGGATATGCTCATTCCTCCGGAGCCGTGACCTATGGGCAATGGTCCGCGTCTCCTCCCGGTTCCGCCGTCTCGCAATGTTCCCTTTCCTCTCCCGGTTCGGCATCTCTCACTCCAATATCCAAGCCGGCACAATCTCGCTCTCGGATTCCTTCTTCGTCATCCTGGTTGTGGCTCACATCTGCCCGATACAGCGGCTAATATGTTTCAAAGAACCCGGCCCGACAGGTCAGCTGAGGTACAAGCGATTAGCCTCCATCCTGGCTATAACGGCGCCCATCCCGGACATCGTGATATACAACAGACAATACATGCTGCAGCGGACCAGGAGGGAGACCGTGTATCTCCTCGCCCGCATCCCTCAGGCGGCCAACACCACATTCCTGATCATCAAGGGAAATTCGACGTACTTGTCGCGTCCGCGATCCACGCCGCCCATCCGATGGAAATTGCTCCCCCCGCCGCTGAACTCGACGTCCTTGTCCACGACGATGAAAGTCCTCGTTGTGCTCTTCGGCATCCCGCTCCTTTTCGCATACCTTGTTTCCGCCTTCATAAATTTCGGCGTCGTCTTGGTGTGGGCATACCGGCTGCTCGTCGGACCCGCCTGGCCGCAAGACGACCGGATCGCCTCGGATGCAGGTTTGCTCGTCTTCGACGACTGGATGCGCATCCAAGCGCTGCCCGAAAAGTTCACACTCGTCACACTCACAGAGCAGCGCGCCCCCGTGTTCGCACTAAGACCTATACCTGGGCTCACAGACGCCGTCTACTCATCTCTTCTATCGTCTCTCGACCTCGGATTCTATCTCCAGCGACTGACAGTAGAGGCGCACACCAACATCCCGCACGCCGAGCTGATGGCCTTCCTGCACCGACACCCGCACCTCACGCACCTCTCCTGCGAACCCCACTCAATCCTCCCCTCCTCCCTCGTCTCTTTACCCACCCCGCCCAAATCCCAGAGCAAAATATCCACACTCACCGCCCCCGCGCCCTACATCCCCCACCTCCTCCCCGCCGCCCCAAACATCCAGCGAATATGCATATTCTTCCCCCCCGCCAACAAGGCCGCCCTCCTCAGCCACGCCGCCTTCGACGCGCCCGCATACCGCGACGCCCTCGCGGCCCTCCCGGCGCACCCCCTCTCGCTGACGCTCGCCCTCCCCCTCGCCACCACGGGCCTCCCCTGGACCGCCGACGCCGAGGCGCGCGCCGCCGCCCCCGCGACCGTGCACGAGCTCGTCCTCTGCCGCGACGGCCCCGCGCGTTTTCGCGCGGGCACGATCCGCGCGCTCGCCCCCTGGCTCGGCCTGTTCCCGGGCCTGCGGCGCGTGGTGTTCGTGCACGGCGCCGTGGAGCGGATCCCGCCCGCCCAGCGCGCGGAGCTGGCGGAGGCGATCTGCGCGGCGTGCCCCGGGATGAGCGGGACGCAGGACGTCGCGTTCAATATCATGGATGATTAGCTGGGGTCCTCCGATGTGTTCAGCGGCGTGCGAGTCATTGCGGAGCGCAAGACATGCGTGGTGACTATGAACACCTTTTGCAAATGGGTGGATAGTCACATCTTCGTTTATGAGGCGTGGCTCTCGGGGACAGCCCCGCGCGCTTCGGCCTAGCCACCATACGAGCTCGTGTGCTCTTCCCGGGTCTGCGGCGAGTAACATTCGCACACGGCGCGGTGGAGACGTTCCCGGTCCCCGAGCGCGTCAAGAGGGCAGAAGCTATCGTCGCGACTTGCGGGAGGGCTGTAGGACATGGCTTTGAATATACGATGATTAGCCGGCCTCGGGAGGTAATGCCGTGTTTCGGAATTGCCAGAGTACGGAATGGACCCCTACCGAGCAATTAGCTCCACCGCGGTAACCGACGTCAGCTTTTATCTATCCGTTTTACTACGAAACCGAGAACATCACAATGTTGCGTCCAGTGCGTTCTGGAATTATGCCCCGCAGTTAAAATACAGTCGTCCTCGTTCAAGATTTGGCCCTTGGTCGCATTTCTCGCCATCTGGGCGTGAAAACGCACTCACCGAAATATTACCGTTTCTGGCCGGAGACGGTGAGTTCCCAAAAGAGAAACCCGGCTTTACCCGGTAGTTGGTTTCTCGCGAACTGGCCGTTTGAAGTGATTTATAGGGCCCTAGTAATTCCAAACAATCCTCACTTCTGAGCGGTTGACAGCGACCTCGCCGCCGGATCTCTATTTCACACTGGGCTCAGTAATAGGGGCGCGGGAAATCGGATTATCGGAAACAGGTCCAGACAGCGTTTATTATTTATTCTTAACCGATTTTCAAACTCATTGTCGGATCTGCCTACACGTTTTCTTTTGACATCGCACGCTTGCACTTGCAGGACCTCTAGGACACACCGGGACGATCTCTCTTGTTCCGCTCCGCTCTCCGCGGCTCCGTGTGAGACCTTGATGCGTACCAGAGCACGAGCATGACATCGGGGAACAGACCCGAACACATAAAAATAAACCATGACATTTAGCTGGACGGATCTTGAATTAAGGTTAATTCAGAGGAGATGGTACGAGTTTTTGACATATATGCGTAACGCGCAGGTGCTACCAGTAATGTACAACATTAAAATACAAGTCCGGGCGCATACAACATATTAATACAATAAATACAACTAATCCAGTAGTGCTGAGGGCATCAGTATATTACAGAACCGCAGAGGGTTTATTAGTCGTGGTGCAGCAGATCGACGTGGAACTGTCGCCAATCGATATTGGCGGCGGGGTCGTGCATTTCGTCGACGTCCTCGATCCACGTCGGCGACGGACTCTCCTCCTCCTCTTCCAGCGCCCATGAGCGGTCGTACTTATCGCGGCTCGGCGGACAGTATTGGAAGGAGGACCGCCGCGACTGGGAGGGGAGCGGCATCGACTGGATGGAGCTGGGGCGCTCGCGCCGTAGCGGAAAGCGGAGATATGACTGCGTTTTGGTCGGCTCCCCAAGAATCAGGAACGACTGGGGGCGTTGGGGCGGCGGTTTCGCAACAGGGATGGGAGGCTCCACAAAATCAATGAAGAATGAACTGGAGTTGGGCGAGGCGTCAAAGGGGTCGATAATGGATGTCATCTTTTCGTAACTATTCCATGGGTCAGACGGAACTTCAAGAAAGTCCCGGGAGCGCGTACCTAGTGGAATCGCGGTCGAAGTAGCTTCCATCATAAGATTGTCGAGTCCGATCATTGTTCTTGTCAGAAGAGTCGGGAGAGCGCGTCATTCGCCAGATGAGGCGAGATGGCAAGTCCACTATGGAGGACCGTCTTTGTTGTCGTGTAGAAGTCATCGAATTTTCGGAGGGCGTAAAGGACGTAGGAGATGACGAGGTCCGTGCGCGTCGAGCAAAGTTGCGCAGCATATTATACCGCCCCGAGGATTTTAGCGCGTTCGCAGGGATAATCGGTGAAGAGGATCCCGAGTATGGCCTGCGGTACGACGTGCCAGCCATCGCACGTAGTCCAGAGGAGAAGAACTCAGAGTAGGTGCGATTGGTTTGGGTCGACATTCCGTGCCTTGGAAACAAGTGTCTCCTCTTGTTTTTATAGAAAGGTGAGCGTGGCGATGGCATCACCTGAGAACTGCGGGACCAATGCGGTCGAGGAAATCGGCGCTAAGATAGATAGGTACCGACACCCGAACCGCTTGTTCATACTGCCTGCCCCCTGACAATTCGGCCCGAGCGTCGTTTCCTCGTTTCCCCATAAACATTGAGTCGACCTTTCCCCATACTGCGCGCCCGAGCAGGCCCGAGCCAAGGTCCGCACGTCGGAAAATTGCAAAAAACCATTTTCGACCCATGCTGTGAGATGCCGTTGAGGTGTCCGACCCCAAATCATCGGTCAAGATGAAGAGATGGTGGAGTGCAAGGATATCTACACCGCGTTAGTTTTTCATTGATCATCGTGCAAATGCGCTGTCCGCTGCTGATCCTACGGACCATCCGGCCAGGCAAGTAGGCTATAGATCCGAATCGATATCATGAGAAGAGGAAGCTGGCAGAGGCTCCTTGAAACAGATGAATCCAGGGCGTTCGGTGATTACAGAGAGAACGACAACAGGGATAGTACATTCATGCCGTGCAAGAACACGGGAGAAGGGTAAGGTCTGGTAAGGTAAACGCCAGGTTTCAATTGAAAATTATAGTGGGCGAGTGTCAACGGATACACGGATCGCCTTATGTTTTGCATTCACCGCTTGGCGGCAGCATTTTGAGCATTGACTTGAGCGAGCATGTCTTTCTGTTCAAATCCAAGTTTGCGACGCTCGTTGAAGTAAATTATCTAGTAAAATTTAGCGCTATCCGTTCATTGAAGACGCCGTTACCCACCCAACTCTGAGCGCACGTTTGTTGGTATACACGGTTTTCGACCAAGCATGCTTTCCCTTCGGTCCCGGCCTTGACGACGCCCACACCATCCAAACATGCAAAATAAGCATCTCTCGCCTCCCAACATTTTTGGCGCTCTTGTCGGGTTGGGGGGTTAGGATCCTCTAACACCGCAGACCCCGAACTCCCAAATGGCCACCAGCCCATGCTTTGGCTATTATCGAGGTTTCTCGCCGTGCGGCGTGGAGGATGAAGACTGTTGATCCCGTCATGTCATCATCCCGTGCATTGCCACGTGTACGTGATCCAATGCTTTGACCGGAAGTAATTAAGTGCCTCAAGGATTTAGCATTTTCCTAGCCAGAATCGCTTCTGAGGATGACTCCAATATGACTCCGCGCTCATCTGAGTCTCTTACATCAAGAAAATGTCAAAATATTTTTGAGGCGATGCTTGTGTGTACAAAATTTCCCAGAGCCAAGTGCAGCCATTGGTGGGCCTCTCTATCCTGATTAACGGGAGAGAAGATGTAGGGAATAGCACAACACAGCCGGTCGTCACAGTATGTAGGTAGGTAGGTACACTGTATCGCTCGAGAACGCCGGAACGTGATCCAAAGCACAAGAACTTACGGCCCACCACTCGGCCCCCAATGTATCCACCTCTACTCCGACCTCGAGGCTGCCGGATCCCCGAACAAAAGGGAGTGATACCCCTTGGGACCTTTATGTTTAGAGGGTTAAATGGAATCGGGACCTCGGTGGGACGGCTCAGCGGCGAGACTGGTCGCCCCCTCGACCCTTGGTGTCAAAGTGGTGGGTCGGTATAACTGAATGGACGTAGAGTCAATGGAACGCGGCATTTCGCCGGATGTGATATGAATGGACATCTCCTATTCCAAGTTCGGGCACATTCGGGCGGCAGGCCGAAATAAAACAAGCTAAGCCCAAATAAAACGATTAGTTGTGCCTTTCCTATAGTTAAAATCTCTAGTTAATATAAAAATTAGGGTGCTTTAGGCCATGAGTTGCTTCAGCGCGGCGACGTGCGACTCGCATCTCTCTTTAATGTCCGCATGCACGATGGACGACCGCAGCTCCACCTCCAGCTGTGTCCCGCCAAGATTAAGTACTGTGCATCAACGAGGAACGGGGGGTACGCACCTGTAATAGCTTGTCGGCCTGCCACATCCGCGTCGGGAGGTTCTCCAGCGCGACGTAGACAGCGGGGATGGACTCGCAGCGGAGGAGCTCCGCCTCATTGCTCCGCAGGATGGTGAGCGCAACGCGGAAGAAAACGTCCAGCCCGTCGACCAGGAACACGTCCCAGACACGGAAGAGGGTCTAACCGAGAATTAGCAAGGCAAACCATCGGAATGGTGCAAGCAAGCTTACCTCGACGGGGAGGCAGTCGGTAAACAGCGAGAGGAACCACGAGAAACAGATTGCCGGCAGGTCGACGCCGAGATCGGTGAGGTGGGCGTGCAGCTTCGGCGTGTATTCCTTCACATAGTCGAGAAGGACCAGAGGGCATGCCCGAGACGAGAGGAGCAGAGGCGAAAAGAAGTCCTCGGGAAGGATTTTCTCGATGATAGCTGCGAGATTCCAGAACGCTTCCTCTTCATCTGCGTGTACAAGAAGCAGCGTAGACGTAACGAGATTCATACCCTGACAATATCCCACGGCGGGATTGCGCCTGCGTGAAAATACAATTGACTCCCAGATGATCAGAGAACGACGGCTATGAACGCACCGGCTGTAGGCAGTCAGCACTCTGCGCAACTTCACGACGCCTGCACCATCGCCCCCGAAGAACACGTTCAGGGGCATCGTCCGCCCAACGTCCTTCTCAATCTCGGCCATGACACCGCCCGAGTCCTCCGCCGCAAGCAGATCCCTGAACAGCCCCGGCTCCTTCATCTCCATCCCCCCGCTGCATTCCAGCCACACCTTCGAGCGATACACCAAGGGAATCCCGTTCCGCACAAGCCGGTCAAACTCCTTCCGCTCGTCCCGGTTCGTCGACAGCCCAAGCTGCGCAAATCCTATCAGCCCCTCGCTGTGCGACACCTCGTCCTCCTCCTCAGATGCAGGCCCAAGCCCCAGGATCGCCGCAGCACCGCCCGCCACCGATGCGACCGCAGCCGCGGCTTTGGACGGCGCGCCCTTGCTCTTGCTGCGCTGCCGCACGAACGCATCCCACTCCTTGCGCTGCACCGCCTGGCGCTCGTCGTGGATCGCCGTCAGCTCGTCCAGCAGCCGGCGCACCGTGCGCGCGCACGCGTGGCGGGGCGTATCGGCCGTCACCGCGAGCACGGCCGTGCTCGCCGGCGGCGGGCCCGCAAGCGACTGCCGCTTGGATCCCGCCGACGTGCGCGACGCCACGCTCGGTGGAGTATGCGACGACTTGATGCTCGACGCTGCGTCCGTCCCGCCGGGCGAGCTGCTGCCCGCAGACCCCTCCCCGCACTCGCACTCCGCCTTGACGATCTCGATCGTCGCGCGTTCCTCGCCCTCCTCCCCGTCCTCCGGCCAGCTGTTATCCTCCTCGCGGTCTGCGATCTTCACGCCCGTGAGGCACGCCGGCGCCGTGTTCCCGCACTCGCGCGCGCGGATGAGCAGCAGCACGTCGTACTGCGCCACGTCGTACACGAACCCGTACCGGTCCGTCAACGGCGCGTCGCCCGCCGAGAAGCGCGCGGCCGACGGTATCGGCAGCGGGATCGAGAAGCGGAAGTCGCGCGCGGTGAGGGGCGTGTATGTCCGCGAGAGGTACTGCGTCGGCGGCTTTGCCATCGCGGGGATGATCGACTCCAGCGGCACCGAGGGCCCCTTGCGCACAGGCTCTGCAGGCGTCGCTCCTGCCGACACATCAGCTCCGCCCCCAGTCTTGTGCTGCTGCGCATCCGCCGTTGCGGAAGCCTTGCGCGGATTTCCTGCCATTAAGCCTGCGAATAGCGGCCCAGGGGACGCCATGATGGCCGCCGCGCGTGCCTTGGCCGACGACTTGCTCTTCCCGCTGCGGAAACCGTCTTGGCTTGCAACGCCAGCACTTCCTAGGGCGCGACTGAGAGTCAGAATCGCTTCCCCCGGCGAGGTCAGCGGCGGGCTGAGCAGTGCGAGCGGGCCCGACGTGCTGTCCGCCGTCTCCACCTCCAGTCGGCGGTGTTCTCGGCGCTCCTTCGTCGAGTCGCGGAACACAATGTTCTCGTCCCGGGCATTCCGAATCAACTCGAGCGCCAGCCGCGCGATGAGCGGGCCCGTTTCGTGGCCCTGGTCGGCGAGGATACTCGCGGGATCAGAAGTCATCACACGCGTGGCGTTGGCAATCGCGCGAAGGGACGCGCCCTGGATCAGCAGCATGGCGGGTGCCTCGTCGTCCTTGGTCCACGACGTCGATGCGCCGCCCGTTGTCGATGCGTCCGAGTTATCAAAGGTGGTGGTCAGGTGCGGCGCGGCGGGAATGACGGGCGAGAATGTCGTCTGTACAGGCGACATCAGGGACGCCGCGGTCGTGTGCGTTGTGTCTGTCGAGTGCACAGACGCCGTGTCCGACACGATGCTCTGTCGGCTCGCATTAAGCATGGAGATGCCCAGCGTGCCGAAGACACTACGCGCCGTCCTGCGTCGGTTGTTGTTCCGCGGAATCGCGGGGGGCACATCCACATCTTCCTTGGGCGGCGAGGGGGAAGAGTCCGAGGTCTCGGAAACAGAATGTATGTCCGATTTCGACATGGTACGCGACCTCCCTTTGGTCCACCAGGTGCCGACCCATTCGCCCATGGACGGGCGGTCGGCGCGCGGCCGTACGGTTGTTTGGTTCTCGGAGTTGATGGATGCGGTATCGCTGGCAGAAGCGGATGTCGGGAACTGGACGGGGGTATGGGCACCGTTTATGGTCGGCGTAGGGGGGCTCTCGACGGGAAGGCTTCGGGGGAACGCTACCTCGTCCTCAATAGCCTCCGTGAGAGACTCTGTGAGCGACTAAAATTGTGAATTAGACACATGAGATTAGATTAAGGCGCGCAACGCACCATTAGGCTGTGCTCCCTGCGAACCCGGTGCTGCTCCTCGTCATCGTCCGTAAATATGGACTGGATGACGCGACGCGCGATCTCACGCTCCGAGGCAAGTTGTAGCTCGTTCATGAGCAACTCTGCGCGCGCTCGACGCGCGACCTCCTTCTCCTGCAAAGCCTTCCGCCCCTGTTCGAGTTCCAAGCGGGCCTGAGAAAGATTATGCAATGCCTGAGATAGGACACGAAGCGCCGAGTGATATGGGTGGCTGGAGACCTCCGCCGGCGACTGGGTGACGACACTGAGTCCAGAAATGGCCGACTGGATAGCCTCGTCCGAGCATTCGTGCCATTTCGTGTCCAGTACCTGGGCCTTGACCGATGGGTCAAATTCCTCGGTATCCGCTGACTCGGGGGTTAGAAATATATTGGGGGTCGAGTTTGCGGTAGATCCAGAGTCGCCCACGATGAAAAGAGGCGCTGGCCGGGTGTCACGGTCCCAAAGGACCGAAAGTGAGCTGGAAGACGCCTTGGATATCGGTTTGTGCGCGGGACTGGGCGCTGAAGACCGAGGTTTGGCATACCCGCGCACACTGCCGTCCCAGCTAGATTCCCCGCTGCTCTGCTCTAGCTGGGCCTTGAGGGTGAAATAATTGGTCGTCGGGCGAGATTCGGGATCCTGGTTACCGCGATTTTTGCGCGTTCTGCTCGTTGGAACATCCTCGTGTAGTAAAGGATGTTCGTTTACCGGTGTCTTGAGATGAATAGAGGCCATTTACATGGCCCACCAGGTACCTCGAGGCGACGACTTGGCGGTTACGGGTGCAAGATTGGAAAGCCGGGTCTCGTGATTCAGATTAACTTGGTTCCCGCTTTCATGTACGGCGAGCTGAAGCTCTGAATACCAAGGGAAATCAACGAACTAAGGAGACTATCGGGACTTTCAACGGCTTAGTCGGGGACTGCGCAACTTGACGATTTTTTCTCTAAAACGGGCGATCATTTCCCGCAAATCTTATCTTCGGAAAACCGCACCTTAAGACCTATACACAGGTAACGGGAATGGAATAACTGCCCCCGTATTCTTGACGTGTATTTTCATCCGTCTCCCAAGACCATCGGAGTCACAAATGGCGCAAACACCGATATCGATACCTTCTCTCACACCAGGCTGGAATCTCGACGCGTGGTCCTTCACTCCGACTGAAACTCCCGCTCCCCATCCCGTCATCGTAATGTAAACCAGAATCTCGGGGATCTCTACGCCACTTTTACTTTGTCCAGGGCAAATGGGCTGGGATGCACTAAGCTCCTTGGGTTGGCCGCTTACGCTGAGGAATTTGCGGCCGCCGGCTACGCATGCCTTGTGTTCGACTATCGCCGCTGGGGTACCTCAGGTCGGTCTCCGCTGGACGGGTTTCCAAACATTGTTAATCCAGTCCCGCAGACGGTACCCGTCGGAATTCCGTGTATGTCTCCGAGCAGCAGGACGACTACCGTACGGTCATAAAATATGCGCGGCAGCAGCCCCAATATGACCCCCAGCGCGTAATTATCTGGGGATTCAGCTTCTCGGGTATACTTAGCATTTCTTCCCATCTGCATGGCTGATCCCATCTAGGAGGGCACGTCCTCTCGCTCGCCTCGGAGGTGGGTCCTGTATCCCTCAGCATGACTGTTGCCGACAATCCATACACAGCCATCTCTCAATGTCGCCGCGAGCATGGCGCAAAACCCGTTCTGCGGGCGCCAGTTCCCGCCATTCCAGTTTAACCGCCGCTACATTACACTCTTCACTCTAGGACTCCTGGACTTCATCGCCGACTTTTTGCACCTCCCGCCGGTGTACATCCGAACGGTCGCCCCACCCGGGCAGATCGCTGCCCTCACCGCCCCTGGCGCCGAGGCGGGCTTCGCCAGCGTCACCCAACGGCCAAGGTCAGTACATCTCCGCAGTGCGAAAACACCAAAACTCATCCCCGCTGCAGCGACTTCCCGAACGAGGTCCGGCCCGCCCTTCTCCGTTCGCCTCTGTTCCAGCTCCCTAACCTCGAGCCAGATAACCGCATCCATCTTCTTCCGCGCGCCGCTGCACAACCAGCCCCGGCGCGCGCTGCATCTCATCCAGCGCCCCATCCTGCTGACGGCCACCAAGGGCGACCGGATCTGCCCGCACGGGCCCGTGGTGGAGACGAGCCGCGCCGTTCCTACTGCGGAGCTCGTCGAGGTGGCGGGAGGTGCGTGTTTCTCTTAGTGTTGACATGCTATTATTGAGCGTTTATTCCCCAGACCACTTTGATATCTTCAAGGGGAATGCCGATTGGGAGCAGGCTGTTGGTGCGCAGCTGGCGTTCCTTCGTAATCACTTTCCGGTGTAGAGCGGTGTATGCATAGTTTCGTGAATTCGCGACTCAATGCCTTGGTGACTCCCTTTCATTCACCGACTCTTCATCCAATCAAAACCACTAGCACATCGTGACTCAGCCCTAGGCCTCCTTCCAGAGTTTCCTTCATCCGCCTGAATCGTCCGATTCCACTTCACTCATCTCGTTTGGATCACTGAGGCGACCATTTGATCCTATTCGTATTCAATGATCTGCCATAGTCTCACTTCCACCTGCGAAGGAGTCGGAGAATACTCTTCGTCCGAGCTATTGCCATTCCACTCTTCAATTAGTCGTTCTCGTGCGTACGCGAGGAGTGGCTCCATCGGCTCCTCCGGCGCGGGATGGGCGCGGTCGTACTCCTCCTCGCTGTCAATGACCTCGACGTAGTCTTCCGAGTCCCACTCATCCTCGTCGTCCCAGCCAAGCTGCGTCCCGGGGGCGGGATTGACAACCGTTGGAACTGGCGGCAAAGTTCAGGCGAGACGTTTGTGCATTTTGAAGGAAATTACCTTCTGGGCTGTGTTGTTCCCCCTCGCCACTGACTTGATCGTCCGAATTCTCCGATCCGCCAGCGTCGTCAACGTCTAGTTGGGCCCCGACCTCTTCGATCTCAGGAAGTTTGGCTTTCTTGGGTGGACTAGGGCCTTCAATGTCCTCCTCTGCGGAGCGTTTTCGCGCAGGGGAGACTCCAGGTGACGCAGGGTGGGGCGCTGGCAGCCGGTTGGACGAGTCTTGAAGTTCGATTTCCGGTAGCCCCCTCTCCTCGCCTTTGCGCTTTGGAGGCATGATGGTTTGCGGAACAGATGAATCCGCACCGCCACACGCGCAACGCAGGAACAGAAAAGGGTTGAGAGCGACGATTACAATTACGGCTACGCTGAGGATTACAGAGGATGTAGGGTACGCACGAGAAAACAGAACAAATATACAAAAAAAGCGGACAGCGAAAAAATCAAAACTCGAACGACTCGATGTCGTCGTCCGCGCCGCCCATGAGCATCTCGCGCACTCGGAGGTCCATCTCGCGCGTCTCGAGGATCTCGCGGAGGCGCGCGGCCATCTCGGGCTTGGTACCCGCCGCGACGACGGCGGGGTTGCGCGCGGCGTGCGCGGCGAGATTGCGCTTGAGCGCGGCGATGGAGAGGTCGGGCACGAAGGCCGGCGTGGCGACGAGCGGCGGGGCGACGGCGACGAGGTACCGCGCGTCCAGGTCTGTGGGGCGGTGGTCAGCGGGCGATTCAGGAGGGCAGCAGGGCGGAGAGCAGACTGTCGATGTAGCGCTCGCAGGCGGACGGGATCTCGATGTCGATGACACGGCGCTCGGCGCAGATCACCTGGGCGAGGCGACGGATGCCGGGCATGTCGATGCTGGTGTCGAGGATGGTGAGGAACGAGAGCTTGGAGAGCAGGAGGATAGCGGGGACAGCGTCGTCGTCGATGTGCGGGTTGGTCGCGATGGAGAGCTGGAGGAGGGAGCGCTTGAGAGCCACAAGATGGAAGATACTGCAGCGGCATTTCAGTAGGAGCCGACGAGACCCAAGCGAGACGCGAACGCTTCGTTTCCGATACCAGTGTTGTTTAGGAGCAGAGTGATGAGCCTCGGGAGGTGGTGGATGTGGACGAGATCAGAGTCTGGCACGCGCGTGCCACAGAACGAGAGCTCGGACAAGAATAGGAAGCTGTTGGGTTTGCTGAAGACTGCATGATGAATCAGATGAGGAAGACGGTGCCATGAGAACCGCGCGTACCAGGAAGGACGCCTCTTCCCGCAAGATTCAGCCCGTCCTCGTCGCCCATAGAATCGGTCAGTTTGAGCTTGAAGATCTCGGAAGTCCTCAGGATCGTCATAACGGCGACGTTGAGGAGACCTGGGGGCAATCAACCACTGAAAGAGACAGATGCATGAAAGCATACCGTTATCACCCAGAAAGTCCGCGATCGCTTGATGGTCCAAGTTAGGCAGCTTCGAGAGTCGGTCTTGAAGGCGAATGCCGGGCATCAGGGCATCGAGGTGTTGGAGGAGGGGTTTGAGGCCGCGGGGCGACTCCGTACCGATGGGCGGACCGTACAGCTCGTCTATGCATGGGTCCGTATGTGCATATATGCAGGTCAAGCGCGCCGCACGATACCTTCCAGACTCCGAATCTTCGCCTTCAAATCTTCGACGAGCGTAGTCTTCACGGCTTTCTTCGGCATTACAAATGACGAATACTGGGGCTTTGCGGAGAAATACTGCAGCCGTTCGCGTCTGATGCTGACTTCGAAAGAACTTTCGTGGACAGATGGGACGGAGCGTGCATATTTCGGGGGACCGCGAAGGTCGCTGAAGGACGAGCGCTTCCGCTTGAGGGGCTGGCGCGTGGTCTTCTTGACTGTGGTCGTCGTTCGATGCTCGAAAGTGTTCTCCAAGTTTTCCCAAGAACTAGGAAGGGTGACTGTGGAGCCATCGTCTGACTTTGGACCAATGTTCAACGGCTCGTTTCCGTCTTCATGAAGAGCTTTGTCGAGAATCCGCGCGAAGGACGATACGAGTCTGACGTTTTGAGGCGGCTGAATTTGGGCACGGGAATTGCGGCGTCGAACTTGACGTCGGACAGAGCTGAGATACGAGGAAGCGGTGATAGCAGGGCAGTACAGAGGATTCTTCTCGTCGATTGTAGGAAGATAGGTTGACATGGATGCAGGATTAAGGAAAAGTACGTCGTGGTACGAAACTAAGATACTCATGCAAAAGTCACACGACTTTCGGCTTTTGTACTCCGAGTCCATCTAATTGATCTCTGGGTTTTCGTCTGAGCACGCTCCGATGCACAGAACACCCCAAAATATAGCCTCAACAATATTCTGGCTGTATAGTGTCGGCTGGATTTTTTCCGAGGAGAAAAGGGTGGGTATTTCCACAAAATTCGGGAAATAACGGCGACTCGGCATAACCAGCCCCGAAGGGCTTGTTCAAGTTCAATTGCCCGGTGTCTTCGCCCTTCCATGTCCAGGTGTGATGCATCGTATTCACAATATCAGAGAGTCGGAACCTCTTGAGTTATTTCCCTCCCAAGTCCAATGATAGGACAGTATTTCAATGGCTTGTGCTGCTTTCCGGTGGTTCAACGGCCACTTCACATAAAGACAAAGAAACCATCCAAATTATACAATAGGACAACGGTATTGTCCAAGATAATGTGTATCTCAGGCTAGCGACGCGAGTAACACACCGTTCCTGAGGAATTAACCTCCCACCTATGGGACGGCAAGCAGGGGACGGGCTGGGACGGGACGATACGGTGTGCGAACGCATTTGAATCTCGATTCTCGATGTTACGCTGTGCCATGTCGCGGGCATCATCGAACGACACCAGGGATGCGACTGCGGACATACGACGAACGGTTCGGAAGCAACATGCCGTACCTGCAGCTGCAGCGCACTCTTGCATTCGCCGCCGGTGTCTTCCAACACTCGTGCATCTTCGGTGAAGTCATGAGAGGGGTGTTGTCGTTACGCTGAAACGCGAAGGGAAGGAAAGGAACAAGAACTTGAAGAGGAAGGAAAGTTACAAAGAGCAGCCAGGGCGACGTGGAAGAAGTCGACGGGTAGTCTCGCAAAACCGACTTTGATACTCTTGGGAAGATGATCATTCGCACATATTCACAGGGAGCAAAAAAGATAGAGCGATCCACCAGGTGTTTTGTCGCGATGAAGGGAGCGGACATCCGGATCACTGAAGACTGAAGTACAGACAAGTCCTTGCAGAATTTCTATTTTCCTGAACATACGTACCAATAACTGCACCATTAGAGCATGATTTCACCCCGAGGAAGTGTCAGCCTCAAGTTTTCGGAGCTCCTTACAAAAGAACATGAGTTAAAGCGACACGTAGGCATCCGCTGCGCTGTAACTTATGAGCGAGCCGCTCTCGTCCGATTACGGCAGATCGACGACAGTCACGAGCCTGAGGACGGCGCGCGCAAGAGGCTGGCAGTGCATCCGAGGGATATGGGATCCCGTATGTGTCCGAGCCGCTGACCGAGGGAGAGTGGGTGAAAGCATAGACGGCTTTGGGACAAGATCTTCCGTGTCATGGACATCTCGGATTTATAACTTCTGTATTTCGCCCGCCGCGGAACGCGGCGCAAACAGCACCACCTCATTCATTCGTTGCTACTCATTGAATGACATTCCACTCGGGCGCGAGTCCAGTAGCATTAACATCAAAGACTATGTCCTGCGTCCGGGATATGAAGGTGGTGCGGAAGTTTTTGGAGGTCCAAGTTGCCTGCCAATGTCCAAGCCAAGTCCAAAGCAAAGGCCCCTGTCCATTGATATAGTACACAGGAGAGCAAAGGAAAGCAGATATTGTCGAGAAATGTTCTCTGTGTTCAGTCCCTTTGCGGCTCCGCTGCAAAGCCAACAGTAAAAACGGTGGTGATGGCTTATGGTAGTTGTGTGGTAGAAAGCTTGCGGCAATGTCCGAGATGCCGAAATTCCCGATTTGGTTGTGGCCATCATGCATTATTGATGTCAAAGCCCAGTAACCACAACTCAAAGCGACAGGCCCCAAGGCATATTACCAAAGCGGCGTGGCATAGACCATAACCGGAAAACCGGGAGACGTTTAAAAGTGCCCAGGACTCTAGGAAAAAATGCAACCATTCTCCCACCCTTTCGAACCCTCAGCCATCCAACTTTTACTTTGCCATGTCTTTCCAACAGAACATCCCGTCTGACCGCATTCCTCGCCCTCCCAACGCATTCATTTGTTTCCGGTCTCGGTTCATCCGTGACCAGAAGGCAAAGGCCGCACAAGGTTCCAAGGGTTCCGGGATGCGGGACGCCAGCCGTCAGGCTGGCTATGTGTGGAACGACATGAGCGACGAGGAAAAGCGCCCTTACGTCGAGATGGCGACTCAACTGAGGGATGACCACAAAGCGGCGTATCCCGATTACAAGTTTGCCCCCACGAAGAAGGGCAGCAAAAGTGTTCGTGCTGCTCCTCGCCGCCCTCAGGCAACTGGCTCCAACAAGAGCCAAGAATTCGAGTCATTACCCGACCCAGAGTTCTATCACAATGGTCTATACTCCCTGCCGCCGCTCTACGCGCCTATCCCTCGCCACGGTCGACTATATCTTCCACCGGACCTCTGCGATTCGAAGGGGCGGGATGAGGTACGGAATTTCATATCAATCTTCCTTCGACCCTGATATCTTGCGCCTTAGAAATTGCACTGGAACCATACCTTCCCTCGCTCCGAGCGCCCCGGTGCTTGGGCTCACAGCCCGTCGCAGTTCGGGACAACCGATGCGACCTTCTCTCAGCAGGAGTTCATGTTATCTTCGAACACTTCCTCGACGTCTCCCCCGGAGATGAGGGATATTGCATGTCTGAGCTCCGAGCAGACCAGTCCGTTTGCGGAATACCAGGAGGATTTCGGGTCCCTTTGCGCATGGGACGACGATTTCTCACGATCGAAGGCCACCAGTCCCACCCATAGCCCTCATTACCGGCCATATTGATCTTCTCCCGTGTTAAATTATTGCATACTTGGACACCTCAGACCATTATTCTTCGGACGGTTATCCCGTGCCCATGGATAGCACGACTTATGACGAGGACTTACAGTACTCTAGCATTGCACATCTTGTATCGATATCTACTTCTACTCATAAGTATGTTACACCTTAAATAAACGCTCCACCAGTTCACTTGACTTGAATTCTCGTTGAACATTAATTAATTCTACTTTCTCTGAACCTTCTATTTGTCTCTGTGGACGCGAGGCGCGTTTGATCTATGACATAAGCATCACTTCTTTCCTTCTCACCAAACATTCGTTTCTGTTTTCAACCGGCATAGGATGGGTCTTGTGATTTCCCATCCAAAAATTCCCGGCGCATTCGAACGATACTTCGACTTGTTCGTTTCTGTACTTATTTTCGTCCATTTTTAGTCTTTTTCTTACAGTGATTTTCAGAAAACAAGGGCTTTTAAACTGGGCTGAACCGCGGATTACAGGCCACACTCGTTGACGCGATTCGCTTATTTCTTTCGATGTCAGTGCCCAGAGGTGGCCGACACCCTAACATCACCTGTTAACACTTGCAGCTAGTCGCATCTATTCCAGACATTTTGCCAGGCTACGGAATAGTTATGTGTTCAGTTCTCTGGTAAGAGGTCAGCAGCGTCGGTTTCGAGGTGCGGGTCTACTAATGTTTTGTCCAGGCCAGTACTTTGTCTTGTCGAGTTGATATTTTTTCATCGGATTGCCGAGTAAACGTGGATGGCCCGCTCAATCCGGGCAAGTAAATCCGAGCCCGACCGGAATCTGGTTTTAGTACTCAAATTGCTGGCATGTATCATTTTTGAGCTCTGGAGGGCATGCACTGCAGGAGTTCGCCCTCGACAGCAAGCCTAAAGCTTCATCTAACAGCTGATGGTTCCAGCCAGTGCTTCCCTGTCCTCCTAGTGCGAGGCGAGCCACCTTTTCGTCTTGGTATTCTTTTCCTCGAAGATCTGATGGGCACAGAGTGCGTCTTCCGTTTTCCGCCGCACAACAGAAGGTAAGACTCCTGATCGTTTTCGGTCCAAGGCCGTAGTGAGTCATCTCATTCTGAATTGTGTAGGATTCGTCCCGATGCGATAGATTATGTGGATCTGGTATCAATGCTCAACTTTCGGAGGATGTTTCGATTGAACCCGTCGAATTCGTTGGGGGTCGAAGACGCTGCCCGGAACGAATGGGATCCCCATAGATCCTTGGAATGGTGCTAGCCTGCTAGGACGGGAGCCGTGCCAGGTCAGATCCGACGCCCTCGCTCGAGTCGACTCTCCTGGACGGAATGGGGAGTTTTGTTTAGGTTGTGGATGGTCATGTCCATGTCGTCTCGGGCTTTTGTGGTGCGCAAGCGCGTTGGCGAATTGAATCTTATAAGCCCTCAGCTCTTTGGATTCATGGCGAGTTGGTTTTCTCCTCTTGTATCCCGAGGCTCCACGGGATTTGTTCAGTCCCCACTTCAAGTCGACGCGAACACGCTTACCTTGGAACGATCACGCGCGTCTGTGGCGGTGCCAAATATTCTCCACCGACCATCATGGCCCCAAAGCGCAAAGAGGGGGAGATACGAGAACCTGACGTCCAGGGTTCTTCAAACTGGCAGTATATCAAGCTCATCTCCCCGTCGAATGCTCAGAGTCAGAGACGCGCTCCGGCCCCGGTACCTGATAACCCCGCGGCGCGGAAACGCCCCGCGGTGGGAGCGCAGGAGATCGTGCGGGGACAGGCGGAGCCCAGCCGACTCAAGAGAGCGAAATTCGTAGAAAGCGAGGTGGTCGAGGGCGAATTAGATGCTGGGGACGCAAACAGACGCACAGAAGAGGAAGAGCGCCATGAGAGCGCAGAAGGTAATTCCCTCTATAAACCTATAAAGAACCCTCGCCTGACACCGCCCGAGTTCCAGCGGTCGTCAAACCCCCGATCCCGAATTGCCACTGCGGCCGGCCCGCGCGCATGCTGATTGCTGCGCCGCTCTTCGGTAGTCGGCCATACGCCAACTGTGCTCGCGACGCGAATCCGTGCATGTATTTTGCGTGGTTGGACGCCGAGAGTCGGGCGGTGCCGTCACGGTACCACTTGGATTCGGAGGAGGACTGGAGGGACGATGGCGATGGCGACGACTCTGGTCGCGTATCTCGGGATCTGGGGACGACACCGACGTGGACTCTTCCCCGACACACGCAGCAGCACCGGCCCCGGCGCCTGCTGAGCCCGCGATCCTGAATTGCTACTGCGGCAAGCGTGCGCGGAGACTCGTCGCGGGCGCGAACGTGGACGGCCGTTCGCAAAGTGCGTGGCGATCCCGAACGAATGTAGATTTTGGACGTGGTTGGACGCCCCCGACCCCGCGGCACGGCAGGAACGGTACAACGAAGCCATGGACCTGCGCATCGAGAAGCAGGGTAGTGGGGATGGGGATGGGGACGGAGACGATCACTCGGATGGCGAGACCGATTACCACGACGGTATTGGCGACAGTGCCGCTTTCGATGTCGACGGCACAGACGAGCAAATCGACGAAGAGCTGCGTTCGGACGCACATATCCGTCTGAGGGACCGACGGAGGGAGAATGGGGAAGACAGCGACTACTCCCCGACACCTTCCGAGGTGGAAGCGGAAATGGACGACTGGGCAAACGATCCACGTTTTATGGGCCTTTGAGTTGGAAGATTGATAGGATACGCGCCGAGTGCGAAACGGCGAGAACATAAAAAGAGCAATAACGATACAACATGTCCTAGTACTAGTCCCGACAGATAGAATACGCATATAAAAGGGTATACGCCTCCATGGGTGCCTCTACATGATAATGCAAGCCACGGCAGCGTCCTAAGAATTGTGTTCGACAAGAGTGTTGTGCGTCCCAGAGTCGCGCGATGAATTGACGCACCCCCTTTCGAGTCGGCGGTTAAGACGGGTCGATTCATAGCAGCAGCAGGGAAGACGTACCCCAATGGCAGCGAGCGAGTCTTCGGCCTACGCAGAAGTTGGACGGCGAGAAAAGGTCGGCTACGATCGTGACCACGAACACGAAAAAAAGAAATATCGTAGTCCAATTTCCGAGGTGCCGACTGAGATTCCGGAACACTTCAGATGAATTCTGGATAGACAGATAGACAACCAGGATCGCAGGAATTTACTTAGCTGTACCGGGCCAAAAAACAAAAAATTCAGGGACGCACCACCAACGTACCCCACGAGTCCGAACGCTGCCCGCATGACCGAGCAGCACGAAGAAATTCACCTGGGAGTTAGGAAACTACACGCACTGCGCCACCATCTGTACCTTTCAGTTTTTGACTCCGTGTTTGAAGACAGCAAGAGAGAGCAATGCGTCGATACCGCATCAGGAAATTTCACCATGGCAGAGCTGCGCAGGCGGGGAAATATCGGATGCAGATGAAATACTTCAGTTTGTCGGGGTGCTAGTGGTCGGGCAAGAGGAACGGTAAAAACTGAGCATTTCACTCACCGCAAATCATGATCCCGGAGACTAGCGCGTCTGAGATACACGAAAGAGGGCCGAGAACGTGGATTGGATCGCACGCAAGACAGTGAGTCTGAAAGTTCCCGTGTCCTGCGCGTCCTAGCGAAATGCGTGAAGGGAGAAGCGAAGTCTATATTTATCTCTGATCTCCGTCTTTGCCCCGAGGGGCTGTGCAGCCAATCTCCATCATGACCGCCCCGGTCTTGGGCGACAGTCGCTATCGGTAAGGTTGCGGAAGAGTACATGTCGCACTGAGTTCTCTGAGGAATAAACACTCTCATCAGCGTCTGTGCTATAGCCAACGGTCAACGCATACAGACCTTTCAAAATTTCAGGCCTTAACCTAACCCTAACCGGTCTCAAGTCCTGTTTTTATATTTATATTCACAAGGCATGTGCCCTCAGTTTCTGGAAGCGTCAAGGACCTTCGACGCTGCGAAAATTAGTCAAATACTCGAACCGGCTCCACTTGCGCTCCACTGCGATATGCTTCGATCCCGTTCGCCCTGGCTTGCGGGCAAGGCCCATAACGCTTGCACGTCGGAGTAACAGGTAAATTTTCAATAGCGCATAGGATAATCAGACATGTATTAGGACAGAGGCGGTATCCGTAGGAAGAGTCGGTATTAGATCTAAGGCCGAAGCACGAATAATGAGGAGCGTGCAATTCAAGAGAGAGAGCATGAAACGTACCGCTCTGAGGGGATCACGGAATGGATGTACATCCTTGACGTCCACAAATTGTAGACAACTTTTGTCCACCGAAAAGCCACAGGTCCTCTTAATGAGTGCTATCAACTCATTCCTGTGCGTCCTATCACTTTGAGTCTCCTGCGTAAAAATGGCATCTTGTAGCTGGGGTAAATGATCGGGTTCAAGTTCCTCCGCGTCGACAGGGATCCAACGCGTCGGAAAGAAGAGCTTCGTTTCCGACTGATCGCCGTCGTTCTTCAGGTTGCTGGCCGCACTGCGCAACACTATGGACAAGGGTTCAGGACGGAAGATGTGTTGGAACGTTCCGGGGGAACGGCACCTTTAATTAACGGATCCGTTCGCGCGATCTTCTGTGGGGAGCGCTCTTCGCCACGAGTCATACTCGCAGATGTACATCACAAATGCAGCAGGTGGATGGTCCCGCACCCAGGGCTCAAAGTGTGGGCGAAGAACTAAGGCGAGTTCCATAAAGTACGCAGAAGACATCGAGTAACCGCTGAACATGGCGAGTCGTGGTGTCCTAAACATGTCCTATCTCCTAAACATAAAAGAGAGCTCGGTCACAGCCACAAAAATCAGGTGATAAAGTCACATGGTTTGCACGTGTGCAGGCTTTCGGCCGAAAGACTCAAACAGCTTTTCGGCCATGATGCGAAGATTCGGAAGAGCAAACAAGCCTGCAACCACCCTGTAAAGAGTCACCTCCCGTTATGATCCTGTGAGTGCCAGTATTTCTTCTTGCTTCTTACTTATTCTTACTGTGTGCTTTGAAGCTGGAGAAATTTGAATTTACCATTGTAATATTGCCATCACTTTCGTGCTTATATGTCTAATAGGGGCGGTCAGAGTAGCTC
Source organism: Mycena maculata (assembly GCA_029448575.1). Lineage (NCBI taxonomy): Eukaryota > Fungi > Basidiomycota > Agaricomycetes > Agaricales > Mycenaceae > Mycena > Mycena maculata. Next base: position 77,664 of record JARJLG010000034.1, on the reverse strand, counting down.
TCTCTTAAGGCGATTCCGAGGCGATTATGAAGATGATTCTGTTTTATTTTAGCATGGGAGAATCACCGAGAATCAGAATTACCTCGGTTTGTAGAATCTCCTGTGGAGGAGATTCTACATTGATTCTGGGGTGATTCTGCATCAATTCTGCTCTTGATTGATGTGACTTTAATAATCACTATCATTTTGGCGACCACAAAGAATCAACACCAGAATCACTTTCAAAATTGGGCGGTCAGAATTGAGGGTGATACTGACGCAAATCAATTCTGAGAATCACCTTCAGAATTGCCTGCAGAATTTCCTCAGAATTGCCTTCAAAAAGTTACTCTGACCGTCCCTAATCTACTGTAATTTTCCTTTCAGTGTTTTATTTTTTGTGGCCCTTCTGCTCAGTTCCTCCTTGATCCACATTGGTTTGTGTCCATCCCTCTGTAAGCCATGTTGTTGTTCAAATCTCAAGAGTAATGTTTCTGACTTTTGGTTGCAGCTGATCTGATTAGAGTCATGTAAGATTAAATTCACAATCCCTGTGGAGGTTGGCAATAGACGTTAAAATACTGTACCTCAGGTTAATGCTGTTACTGGGCCATCCCATAATCAGGCAGATCCACAGCAGCCCCAAATTGTTCCCGGACCCAGGGCAACTCCAAATACAATATGGTGAGTGATGCGGCAGAGGATAGCAGAGTTGAATGTTCCTCAGAATTTTCAACCTGTGCCTGCAGTTCAATGGCGACAACAAAATCCTGTAGCACAGCAACACATAGTTCCAGCTCAACAGCCTGTGAATCCAGGGCCACCTGTGCTTCCACCTCATGTGGAGCATAATAATGCTGTCCCAGCACCAGATGGTCCAGAACTTCCTTTCCCAAATTTTGTTAACCTGGCAGACTTGCCCAAGTACTTCAAACCCTTGCATGAGGCCTCTGTTCAGCAAATTCATCTGGGCCAGATGGATAAGGTTGGTCCGCGCTGCAAAGCAAAACATTGTAAAGCAGAGAAACTCTCAAATTCATCAAATGTGATCCCACACATTTTGGAACATGTTGTCTGGATGGTAAAATTGTACTACCAGCAGTCTATGCCTCTCTTTCGGATTTGCTCGAACTGTTCAATGGGACAAACCATAACTCTGCTCATTTCAAGAAGAATATTCGAAACAGTCTCAGCTATGGTGGAAGGATTGAAATACTTCACCTGACCCAGAACACGAGACTTGGAGTCCCTAATGCTCCCCAGGAGGAGAAGGATTTTGCTAAATGACTCCTTGAAGTTGGCCATGGAAGAAATACTGATGCAGCACAGAATATTGTCCTTTCAGATATTATGAAGCTCCTGGAAAATACTGTTCAATCCCTTATTGACACGATTTATCCAGGCATATCTGTTCCTGGCGTAGCTTTGGACTGGCAGCAAGACGAATATTTCCTTGAGTGCACAATTCTCTCAGCACGCAATGATGATGTTGATGAAATCAATCAAATACTGCTTGACAAAAAAAAAAAATTCCTGAGGAGGAAAGAATCTTTCACAGTGCTGATTCTATGGTGACAGAGCAAAGAGTTGATAGTGGTTTCCAATACCCCATCGAGTACCTCAATTCAATCATGGCCTCAGGGTTGCCACTTGCAAAATTGGCACTCAAAGTTGGATCTCCAATTATGGTCCTTCAAAACCTTGATCCTGCAAATGGTCTGTGCAATGGTTCTCAAGGGATTTTGTCCAAAATGTCAGCCCATATCTTAGGGATCCGGCTTATTGGTGGGGAGCATGATGGGAAAACAGGATTTATTCCACGTATCACAATTATTCCCTCTCCAGAACAGCTTGCCTTTTCCATGAAACACCGCATTTTCCATGACCATAAATAAATCTCAAGGCCAATCTGTTCACCACATTGGTCTGGATAGTTATATGTGGCCCTGTCTTGGCGCACTTCTAGCCAATACATTAAGGCTCTGTTAGGCTCAACACCACTGTCACAAAGAATATTGTATACCCAGAAGTATTGCTTTGATTATTTGTAAGTCTTAACATGAAGCTCATCTAATGCCTATTTCCAGTAGTGTCATGCTAAAATAGTTTATGTGTTGGAGAATCTATGCTTTTTTTTACTTTGAGTGACACTACTGAGATTCAGCGGAGCCACCCCCGGGGTTTGGGGCAGAGCCCCAACAAGCTGTTGACCCGACATAGGGGTCGTAAAGCTTGTTTGCATAGTGAGAGTTCGGTGAGAGCAGTTCTCGTAACGGTGTCACAGTGTGATCCACACTCCATGTGACATCACTTGCTATTGTTCCTGTTCGAAGCTTTACGACTCGTGCGTTCAGCACAGCTGCGAGCGGAGGCTCTCTATTGTTTGAACCACCGTGATTGTTGTATGATACAGTGATAGTGATACTTGACCTTCTCTTTGCTCAGCGTTTAGTCTTCTGAATAAGTAAACTTCTAAATTCTAATCATGATCATTGAGCTTCCCACACCATCCACTCAATTGATCTGGTTGATCGTACACACCTGATTGTGAATTATATTCCTCATCGTTATTGTTATTGTTGTCGACCGCTGCGCATGAGAAAGAGCTATTGTTTGATTTGTTTTACGCTCAGTGGTAAAGTCTCTTTTGTTCGCTATTCCTCAGCCTGGTGTCTCCCAGCACTTCAGCGTTGACTAGTTCCTGCATGTGTTTCTGTGGCTGATGAACACAGGGAACCAATGCAAACAAGTAACAGGAGATTTATAGTGCATGGACTTCTAAGCGTAGGCGAAGCCTGAACGTGAGTCCAAGTAGGAAGAAATAGAAGTCCCTCCTTGGCTATTGTTGTTGGTTACCGCACTTGATACCCGGCAGCCTGCGTTATTATATCATCCAGTCTGTATGCGAAGGGAATGTTGGCCATTACTTCCTCCAATTGTGTTCAACACACTCGGACGGAGGGGGACTAGTCATAGGACAAAGTTGCCCATCAGGAACTCGCAATCAGGTTGAAATTGCGGTCTCCTATTGTGTTTAATATTCCTTTGAAGTTTGAACCGCGTGGATCCCAGTGCTTGCGCAATTACTACGATGTAATTGTTTAACCTGAACTTCAGTCACACAATAGAGCCTTGTTTTACGTTCGATAGGGCTCTTGTGCCATTGTTCTTTCCCAAAACGTCAGCACAGACTAGCAGCCTGAGCCTCTATAAATATGAGTGTAGATAGTAACCTCCTCCCGGTTCTGGTCTATCCCGAACATCATCCACCAGAATAGATTTCACATCATGGCCTTGTCTTTAGAAGCAATCTAACCTCCACGGCTATCAGAGTGACGGTTCCAGTGGCTGACACAACGTGTACAGCGCTCCTAGATGTGCTAGCTCGCCCTCTTCTTCTGCTGCCCTTTTATACTACTGCCCTATGTGGTTTACATCATGATGATTACTGTACAATGTTCGTTGGTTCGCGGCACCCAAATCCTAATCCCTGACTCCTGATTGGTCGTGTCTTGTTGAAACATATGGTAGACATGTGGTGTTTGACACGACACATGTGATCGCTGATTAAGCAGATAGAAAGTGTCTTCTTCGTCTGTAGCCTCTTGTCCTGGGCCTGAATAGTCTTGAAGCTTATGCACATCTCTTCTACCTTCCAAATGATACCCCATAGTCCCTGGTTTGGTTTGGTGGTTCATCCACAATATCACAATCTGTCTCTCTCTCTGGTTTATCCTCGCAGCTAAACGGCTGGATCATGTCCTACTGCTCAAGTCATCCCCAGACTCAGTCTGGATCCAATGCGTGATCAAACACGTCCTCAGTTTTAGGTAAAACAGGTCTAAATAGTCTTGTCGTGAATAATTGGGTTCTTCCCACTGTTGCTTGCCAGCAATTGGTATATTGACCTCGCAACCTCTTTGCTATGCTGTTTGTGTCCTAGCAAGCAGCCTTAGGCCTTGTATGTCCTAGTTTCTCTGCCACCATTGTCAAGTTTCCTTAGTTAACTAAGATATCTGGTGGCCCCATTTGTGAAGGTACCGGTAGAAGTCCTCGTTAACCTCGTAGCTTGTGCTAATAGACTGGACCACTCAGTCAGAGTGCCCTGATGGTCCCTCAGTGCGTGTTGACACGCTGAATCATGCAAAATTGCAAAATTCATGTGTACTTGATTTCACGGCTTATCACCGGGCACACTGTAGTTCTCAGGTCTTTGAATCAATGGTTGAATTCTCTTTCAAAAGATGAGGGCCCTCTGGCCAGTGGCCACACTGTAGTTGTTGTTATCATCTAAAGTCTTTGATTTAATGGTTGGATACATGAGGTGGCCGGCACCTTCCGGGCGCACTGGGTATTTATTCAGGGCAAAAAGTGGTCCTATGGCTGGCAGAGGAGGCAAACAATGTCTACCACGGCAATGGCTAGCCCTTTGGCCACTGGCTGGTGAGGTGAACAGTGTCTGGCGTGGAGCTCGGGGATTTCTTCAATGGTGACACGGTGGGTGGCCATGACTGAATGGAGAGTGAGAGGTGACGGGGAAAAAAAGGTGAACCGGCGGTTGAGAACTGTCTCTAACCACACAGGGCTTATAAAGACAAAGTTAAATACTTAGAAGTCAGCTCTGGGTGCAGTCAGGTGATGTGGCAGTTCTGTAACCCTAATCGAGTGGTCGGACTCGGAGACTCGGACAGACAATTAGTGTTTGTAGACCTGGATGCCTCCAGATCCAGGAATTTCAGATACAGTAGAACGACTTTAGGAAAACAAAAAAATCACGACAGAAGACATATTAGACCATAGTACACATAAGGCCGATGGTGCGCCTTCATTCAGTACTCCATTTGGGGAGAGAGTTGGGATTTGAGGAAGAGGCAGATGGGCCACTTATCGACTGCGCCGGTACTGGATTGGGGCCTTTTCCTCTTCTTCTTCTTCGTAGAAAAGGAGGTGCAGAGGGAGCCCAGGTAATGGAGGATTGTTAGTGTTTGCTTGTTGCTCCTCTTGGAACAGCAGGTGCACGGGCGTTGTGGAGTCTGCAGAGACGGGTATGGAGTCTTCATTAAGCACCAGTACTATCAGTCCGTCATCAGAGAGTGGAGGGGATCGATGTTGAGAGTGGGGCTCGGGAAGCTCTTCAGTGTGCACACGACGCAGAGACATGAGATGGTGGAAAGAAATATAGATTTGATGCGGGTGATTCCGAATCAGCGGAGATCTGTTTCAAGTGTAGGATTAGGGTAGTTCTAGGGTTAAGGCATGGGAATAAAGTCGACAATTGAGGTCGGACGGACAATTAGCGATCTGAGACCTGGATACCTCCGGATCCAGGAACTGTTGTGGTAGTGAGCTTGGCAGGGGCTTCTGTAGCTTAGTCATCACCTCGTGTCTAAGCTAGTGACCACGACTTGCTTGCGCGCTCCTCGCTATCTCAAAGTTGCACACATCAGGACACTCCACTGTGTAGTTTACTAGATCCCCAAATTGCAACAAAATGGTGAATCCTCTGCAGCCTCTACCTCCCTTGCCAGCCTTGCCTCTTAATTATGTGAGGGCATTTGATCCTCAGGCCCTGCTTCCAGCACAGCTACAGCTGCACATCGATGAGTGGCAACTCGCACCGCCAAGGTCGCAATTTCAAGCATATGGGCCGCTGGCCGGTTATTTATCATCGAAATTCCCCTCTACCTTTTTCCTCACAAAGCCTCAAGCCTATCTGAGTGCTGTCTCCAATCAGCTCAGTAAGTCGCTTCTACTCCACGGCCACTTCAGAAAGGCCTAACAATTTTGAGCAGGAGGCCATCGACGCATTGATTCTCATGGTGAGTTTACGATTGGTACTTTTGAACTAGATGAGGAATGCTGCTCTTGCAGGAATGGAAGTTGATGGCAGTCGCACATACCCGGACTTCACAATCTGCCAATTTTTTGGGGCAGATGCCGATAACACTAGTCCTGATGTTATCAGAGTGGTCTTTGAGATCGGAACCACGGCCACCGAAGGTGCAAAGGAGGTGACTTTACGACAGTTAGGAGACTATTTGGCAAGTGTCACCCGAGATCGCTTTGACAATACTATACTGGGCGTACCACAGGTTCAAAATCAAGTTTACCTGATGGAGAACATTGCCGGCACGGAGAACTTCTACCATGTTTACCCAAATTGGATATCGTTTTTCGATGCACAATTTGTCAATGAGCTGAATGCTATTTGAGACTTTAGTTACACAAGAGATGTTGGTCTTCGCTAGCCGGAGGTGGTGCCCATAGATATTGGACAAATTGACAATAGTAACTCAACCCCTTTCTTGGCGACGATACGCATGCACCTCCTGCCCTTGTCCCAAATTCTAACAAAAGAAAACCCCCGTACGAGAACATTGAACCATCATAACCACAAGATGTTGCAGCTATCGATGGCTCCAACCAGAATCCCTGGGAGCTGAAGGCATCAACGGCGACGTCGTTCGGGGCGAGCATGTTGTGCACTTCCTGGACTGACCAGGATGCATGTTGAAGCACATTGGATTCAATGCATGCTTAGTAGAGGAGGATAAGTTACACATCCTTGAATCACCGCACATCTGCAGTGTTATCCACCCTGATTTTTCGAACACGGTTCTTTTGCCTCGAGCGCTCACTGCGCTGGGGATGGTGCTCCAGAATCTCTGCAGACTCACTATCGGTGGCGCTCTGGATGAGAGTCCGCTACTGGCAGCTCTCGTGGTGTACAATCAACCCATCATATCGCCCTCGGACACAAATTCAGAATATTTGCCTGTGGGAGAGCTTCAGGTGACACTGACAAGGGTTTCGTAAATACTGATCCTGTAACCGAGCAATGAATTGTGTTTTCAGACCTATCACTGCTTTCAGGCCCTCAGTAGCCAGGCCATTTGTGAGACGCGGGGATCCGTGAGAATCTCTGGCTATCTATAGGCTACCCGGGTGGCCACGATGAAATCGCTGGATCCCAGCTAAACACGGCGAGCGATGTGGATCTGTCATAGCCACACTCCAGTTCCATCTGGCTACTGCAGGGTACCGCCTGGGTAGGCCCACATTCTGGGGGTAGGAGATGTGATTATATTCTGTGAGGCTTGGGTACCCCAGCTAGCCGGACCGATTGGTTATCTCCGGCGAGGCAATGCTTCAGCTACTGAGAGCCTGAATGCAGTGTCTGTGTGCCCAACAAATTGTCACAGCAATTTCACTGTCCTTTCGATATCAGTGGATTGGTGACCACATTGGCATCACATCGTCGTGGATGCCGGTGTTTCTCATTTTTCTTTCTTTCTTTCTTTTTTGTTTGCGGGCGATTTCCAAATTAGGACTACTCACCCAGTCAGCCTAATGGGGAAATAGTCATCTCACAGCCTTACGGAGGCACAGGAACACCTCTCTCAACAGCCATAACCCACAGAGCTCCGCATTATGCTGCCGGTGCAGGTGATCGTGGTAGTGATCACATAGCCACGCATCAATCTCTAGGATGCCGATGCACAAGACAATGGGATGTGCAGGAACCAGACACCCACCTTCTGTTAGCGGTGGTGCTCCTCAGTATGTGTCTAGTTAGGGGCAACTTACGTTCAGAAATCTCGGTGTCCTCAATAGCATCATCCTGATATTCCTCGGGGCGCTTAATCCCGGCACACCGTACGATCGGAATTACACCACCACGCCGCAGCCTGGGTTTAATGGCAGAAGTGTGGAATATTGTGTGTGTGTTCTGTGTGGTCACTGCAGACACTCAAGATCTCTGTAGCTCGCAGTCATATGCTGGGCAGCTCCACTTCTGTTAGTGAGTGTATTGTACGATTGAGCGACTGGTGATATGATTTCCGTACAGACTACATGGCTTATACACAAGGGAGCTCGAAGAGGGGACCGTTACGCGCTCCTCAGCGGTGATCCCGGCTGGTCATGGAATAATATCTGGCAGTACCTCAGAAAGGTGATAGAACACCTGGGTGCCCATCTCTCGCTAATTTTTTCTTGCCAGCAGAATGAAAAATGGACCCCGCCGGCTGATGGCCATAATATGAGCAGACAGTATAATCCTCTTGATCTCAGTTTGACTGGCATCAACTCCGTCAGGAGTTCAGCCACTGGTTTGATTCCTTGATCATTGCAACAATGCAAGAGGACCCCAGCCAGTTTCCTTTCAATCTTGACATGAACTCCGGGCTTCCATTGGGCATCGGTGAATTATTTGCGCACCCCCTATATCCGAAATAATTCGGCCACCATTTTCCACCCAGTTAGGACCGCAAGCATGTCTCCCAAGGGTGCCCCATACGGTGTGGTCGACGGAGACTCGCTCTTGGTGAAGGGAATCTCTGTCTTGCGGATAGTTGACACATCTATCTTGGTGAGTTATGACTCTCTTTCTATGTGAAGTTCTTTATCATTAATTGAGCAGACCGTCATTCCGTCCGCCCACCCACAAGTCTTCGTTGTGACGACGTAAAAAGATTTACTTCGTGTATCGATAAGATGTATCGTTTATCATGATACACGAATGAGTGAAGTAATCGAGCAGGTCTTGCAAACGGCGCGAGTGTTGATAAACTTCCAGACAAACAATGAATCCCAATGCATGTATGGGCAGGACAGGCAAAACAACGGATATCGAGCAGAGGTACGGTGTTTTACAATAAACCCGACGCACGGCTAAGGAAACTGTAAACAGTAAGACAGTCAGTAATTCAATGGTGTTCAAGATGATTGTGGCAGTAGGTCAAGATGACCAGAGGATGAAGTATAAGTAACAAGCAGAGCTTGTTGTGAGAGATTCAAGGTGATAGTTTCGGTATGGTGGACAGCAGATAGTTTGGCAGCACTATAATGTGATTCCAATGTGCAGGATACAAGGGGGAAAAGTGCGACGACCATGGTAGGTTTGACTAGGGTCTTTTATACTAATTGAGAGAGATAAGAAGATAAGAATTATGTGAATACACCGCATGGAACCTATGCCAACGGTTGCGAGACATGTGGAAAAAGACAATAAGAAGTCCAAGTGAAACGATCAATATGATACCAATTCTCCTGACCGCATGGATTCCAAGGCGAGCAAGTTATGCCATTGGTTTCAGGATAAATGCACCGAGTCGTCGGTGCAATGTGCCTGGGCATGTGTTTGATGTGAGATCAAATGTGGAAAAAGTCCCATGTGGTTGATTCGGAAATAAATATGATTGGAAGATAGCATGAATGAGTCAGGTGGAATTCCCGGGGTATTGGTATATTTTCTGGACCGTAAATCAAGGGATGAAACGAGGTCTGTACAACCTCCTTTTGGGTGAGAGTTGTGGCATATTGACCAGGGAAGTCAGATGATCGTAGTTTTGCCTTTCTGGGGTGATGGTGTTGAGTTCAGGAAGTTGGAAATATGCTATGAATGCTTTGGCCTTGGATATCTGCTATTCACAATGATTCTGAGCTGCAGGAGATAAAACCAGGGTTTGGCCGATTTCATGATCTGTTGAACAGGAATCGGATGGATTTTGAAGTGATTTAATCCATAACACATATGTGGTATCACATCGTGTATGTTCTGGGGGAAAGAGCCGCAGACCTTGTGAAAATGTTGCATGGATTGTAAACTGGCTTTTGTGGTGTAATTCATGAGGTATTTTCTCTCTCTTTTCAAAATTACACCGAAGCCTTTAAACTCTGCCCGAGCATGTCTGATGGCTCCTTCCTCCGTGACTCAGGCGAAGTGCCGACACACCATATAACAGACATATCTTGACCCAGGTTGAGATGTTAGTGGAAAGTCAGAAATTTGGTCTTTCCTTTCAGTAATGGAAATGGCAACAATCAGCAGTTGTTTTGAAGCCAATATATTTATTCACTATCAGTGAGTTGTGAAAGGGCTGCTGAAAGATAACCTTCCAGCATCCTTTTCCAGCAAATTGCTTTGTTTGAATAAAATAATTTTTGAAAGACCTTCTTTCTTTTCACAGGATATGGCTGCTGAAAGTCGATCTTTCAGCAGCAGTCCTTTCTTACCTTACTGATAGTGAATAAAAATGTTGTCTGCAAAACTGCTGCTGATTGTTGCCATTTCTGCAGCAGTTTCAAATTGAAAGAAAATACCATATTTCTATTAATTGATTTGACAACATATTTCTCTACTTCCCGCTAACATCTCGACCTAATTGAGATATTTCTTTATACGGCGTGCACGGCGCTCTTGTACTCTTTATAAAAGTAAGTTTGAAGACTTTTCAAACTCTGCCCGGCTCCCTCCGTGGCGCGCTCTTTCCTCGTATCCCAGCAATTGATCCCATAGATTGCAAGTGAGACCCTCTATCTTCTATCTTACTTATACCAGCTTGTACCCAAACCACCGTATCCACTGCGACACGAAAAGCTCCCAACGTCGTTCGTTGTGGCCGTTTTAACCCCGTGCTTTGAACTGAACAATTCCCAGCCGCTATCATTCCCCAAGCCCTTGCGAATCGCGATACCGCGGGCCCACTTTCCTCCTCCCACTCTCATGGAGCTCGAATCCATCAGCTACCTCTTGAAGAGTTTGCGCGATCCAATGGGTACCCCATGTTGTGCCAAAGTCCTATACCTTGGGAGCGGAATGCTCACACCCTACGAACCAGACTTAATGGCCAAAGATGAGCTAGCCTGCGATCGGTCGGAACAGGAGTAGGTTTCCCTCAAACATAAGCTCAGCACTTGTCGCTGCGACCTGCACAACCCAGCAGTTGCGCATCTCCACCTAGGCGACACGCTGGTGCCATCCCCACCAGACCTCGACAACGCGCTGACATTGATGTGCACAATCCTTTCAGAAGGCCTGAGTACTCTGCATGTGGGCAAATTCCGGAAGGTCTGGAAAAACACCACAGCAGATAAACAGCCGTGGCCGAACAGTGAGGATGAAGTACTGCAGAGTTCAAACAGCGCCAAGGGCCCCGTGGACAACCTTCTGCGCTGGGCGGCAGCTCTGCCGAACGGATACGCCATCTTCATGGTCATCGGGGCGATTGCCCGTTTCTGGGAACCATTTGCGAGAGAGATCCTCAGGACACCGCGAACATTTTCGCTCGCAACGGACAATATGCAGATTGCACTGGATTGTTACGATGCGAACATGCCACCCTCTGCCTTCTCGAAGAAATTCTACCTACCGCTCGTCTCATGCGGTCAAGCATTCTTCCTCAAGCTAGTGGCACGAGACTAAGGCGACCTATGCCGCTATGAAGGGCCCAGTTTCCAAGTAGATGATGATAATCACCTTCAAGCTTCAGCCGATCCTGCGCGCCCCCAGCCCGTCAGCCAAAGGCATCCAAATATGGTTTGACCAGATGCAGTTCACCATGGAGGAAGCAAGTTCGATCGTTGCGAAGGACCGGGGCTGCGGGCATCCCTGATGTTAATTTTTCCAAGGGCGCTGGGTCCCACCTGCTCAGGCAGCTCATCTATCTCCGCAACCTAAACCAATGCATGAATCTTGAATGCACGGAGGCCCTCGGCATCAAGACCATGGCATGTGATGGATGTGGTATCGTGTGATATTGCAGCAGGGAGGTACGCATGTGTTCCCCACAGCACCGTCCTCACGTTGCAACAACTATGTTCTAGTGTCAGACTCCTGCGTGGTGCGCATCAAACCTCCCACACAAGGGACTGTGCAAAGCAATCTGATCACTCCGCGCCGTACTGCAGCTGAACAAGACGGAGTGGGCCAAATGGATGGTGCAGACGATGGACAAGGATGAGCTGACCCCCGCCCGGCGTGAACCTCTCTTCGAGACGCTCTGCAGATCGAAGAAGGTGGGCGCGGAGCTCACGCTGAGCATCGAGAATGGGGCCTCCGCATTAAAGGAAGCTAAGCGCGCTCAGTTGGATGAACTGGAGCGGAATTGTCAGTGAAGGGTGTACTTGATTTGGAGGTGCTTCGACTATGCAGGACATAGTATGTCTATCGGCTTTGTTAATCTCTCCTCGTTTGGCCCGTTCTTGACCTTTCGGGAGTTTCAAATCCTTTCATTGGCACATAGAAAGACATGGTCGTTATTTTGCATTCTCTTCGTTTTGCCCTCGGGAGCATGGGATTCGATACGGATACGGCTGGAGCTGCAGCTGCGGGACTTGTGCCGGGCCCATAAGGAACTTGGCCCATTCGGTCGCAGGGTCGCCGGTGAGGTTGGAAGCAATGAAGCAGCTTCCCCGCTGCCAGTAACTCGTGGCCCTGGGTTTGGGTTGTTGAAGTAATCCTGAGAATACATAGAGCGAGAAGTTACGGTGGATGCCATCTCTCTACCAGAACTCCGAGCCCTAAGCATGGTGGCGACTTGAGTGGTGACAACCGAGACGAGAAGAGTGCCACTTTAGAAGACTCGGCAAAGCTTTTATAGTCACCGCAATTTGATTGAGAGCCCCAGCAGTTCAGTTTTTCCTTTTCTTCCAGGAACCGATTGAATGTTGGTCCTGATGTGCGATAATGCACGACAAGACGATAGAATGCTTTCCAATTCCGAGTCAGCGCAACATCCTTGAACAATGCTGAGAGTAACTCTCTGAGTTACTCCGGGAGCGGAAATGGAAATGGAAAAGGATTCGGATTTAGGAATGATGGCTGACATAACATAGTGACAAGTCGTGACCCCCGCTTTTTCTCTGTGTCTCTGCGCGTCGCGTCGCGTCCCCAGTGCCTCTTAAAAGCCCAAAATGACCCGGAAGGATGCAGCGAACTGGATTGCACACCCCGAGGACCTTACACATGCCCTACAGTTCCTCCTTGACCAGAAAAGCCGTGTCGGCGATGGCGGAAATTTCGATAAAACGGTCTTCAATGAAGCCGCTAAGCATATGGCCGAGAATTACCCACCCCAGACCGGTGGACCGAAAACAGCAGACTCCATTCAGAGCAAGTGGAAGGAGGTGCGCAGCAATATAGCTCAATTTTGTCAGATAATGACTTTTTTATTGCAGGCCCGTAAACTCCATGACTTCATCCTCCAGGCCAAACAAAAGCGGTACCCAGGCGCGTCGGGGTGGACATATACCGACGAACTTGGATTCAACGTCACGGACAATGACCGCGATGCTTGGAAGAATTTTAGCAAGGCTCATCCGCACTTCAAGCCATTTGCGACGTGCGGATGGATTCACTTCAAAACGGTGGATGAGATTCTTCCTTCGCTTGCGCGTGGCCGTTACGTTTTTCACGGCGGGGTTTCACGGCCCGCAGAGTCTGCTACTGCACCCCCGGAGCCTGCTACTGTGCCCCCAGAGCAGTCCCAGGACAACGACACCGAGCAGCGCTCTGATGACTCTCAGCCCCGTTCCGACGACTCTCAGCCGTTCTCGGACTGGTCCCAGACCAACTATGGCGAGTCCCAGCCGCCCAACGTTAACTCTCAGCCTTCTCAATCGACTGTCGCTCATCATGTTCCTGCCGCCATCCCTGTGACCTCGGCTTCCGCTTTGAAGCGTGGGATGTCTGACGACGTCGAAGCTCCTTGGAGCAACAAGCGTGCTAAGACCACAGGTCCCGAGTCAATCCTCGCCCTCGGTCGCTCCGTTGACGGTATTGGGAAGGTGATAGCGACAATGTTTGCTCCACATAAATCGCCTGCCATGTCCCCAACGAAAAAGGTTGAGGCAGCTCGCAAATTGGCTTTGGAGGATTTGAATGGTGGATATATTGGGGCACTGGAGCGCACCCGCCTCAACATTTTGTTCGGGCGTGATACCAGTGCGGCAGATGCATACATTTCCGATGCAGATCCTTTCTTGCGTGCGGCGACCGCACAGGAGCTTCTGAACCCAACCCCGATGTTCTAACTACCACTAGTGTACCTACCTAGTCTAGTTGCGCCGGACGAATGTCATCATAAGAGCTGTCCACATCCATTCTCGATTCAAGATACTGTTTGTAGTCCTCCCACATGGACTGTGCCATGGCATCCCGCACATTCTCTGCATGTCGCTTCTCTGCTAGAGACACCCGAGATGAGGTAGCCAGCTGGCCAAAGTCAATCTCCTGGTCGCGGCGCATACCACGAGTATTATCCTCGGCCTGTTCATCGACGATCCACTTGTCAAGATCAGTTTCATCATTGCGTGGGGGCATTGAGAAAGAGTGTAGATTGCCCGATAATCACCCCTATCACTGCTTATCACTATGTTATGTCAGCCATCATTCCTAAATCCGAATCCTTTTCCATTTCCATTTCCGCTCCCGGAGTAACTCGTAGGTCACTAGGTGTTTGCTGGCATGAAGGAAGATGGATCACATAAACTTGCTGATGGTTCCGATCAACTGCGCTCACCAGCGCATCTCCTCCATCTTCCTCTTCTCCTCTACTGTCTCACATGTCGAGCGACCCTAGTCTGCACAGTTCTGAAGCAGAGGTCTGGTATCTCAAGGAAATAAGCTATGGAACGACCGACTCAAAGCAAGCAGTCAAGATTGTTACACAAAATTTTAATGGGTACGACAATTCAAGGAAATTTCTCCAGTTACTTATTGCTCCCAGACCTTGCTCCTTCATCGCAATATGTGGCTACCAACAAAATGTATGTGATGAATTGTACTGACATTCCGTAGGTAATATCTTAATTCTGCGCGGCGACATCCAAATTCTTCCCCCGGATCGCGCAACGGTCTCGTACGAGTTTCTCTCCCAGCTGGTGGGCGAGTACCTTCTAATACATGCGCCGGACGTGGACATCTCTGCCGCGCTCTCAATAATGCCGCTAACCCAAAGTGCGTGCATCCCGGAACGCCCGTAATAATTGCTGCTCGCTCACCCCCACGCAGAGGGCATGGACCTCAACCCGCTCTTCACCGGCGCGACCTCGTTCCGGCCCGCGGGCGACGGCGGCGCGCTGAAGCTCTTCGAGCAGGCGGGCATCCAGCTCGTGCACGGCTGGCTCGTCGACCCCGCGAGCCACGAAGCCGGCCCCATCGCCGCCCGTGCACAGGATTACGACTCCGCAGTCACGTACATCGTTGACGCGGACTACACCGCCAAGGGCCAGCTCGTCGTCGGCGAGTCGGACGAGCCCGTCGCGGGGTCCAGCAGCGCACCCGCCAATAACTGGACGACAGAAGAAAAGTCCAAGATCGAGGACGGTGCGCTTTTATTTTATTTTATCTTCATTTCATGCAAGCCAAGTTCTACGCAGCGATGGCGATCCGCGACTTCCTCGACAGCACGCAGTCGCAGCTGACGTACCACGGGCTCTTCCATCTCGCGACAACGCTCCCCCCGGGCGCACTCGTCGCGCTCTTCCGCAACTCGCACCTCTCCGTGCTGCACAAGTCCGCCTCCCCGACGGACGCGGCGCTCTACGCGCTCGTCACGGACCACATCTTCCTCCACGAGCGCTCCGTCGTCTGGGAGCGCCTCGAGGACGTCGACGGCGGCAGCTCCACCTTCGTCGACTCGAACTTTGTCCGCGCGAGCCCCGCGGGCGGCGACTACGCCGGCCAGACGGCCGAGGACGCGCTCCGCGCGGCCGAGTTCGAGGCGGGGCTGTTCGTCCCGCACGACCCCAATGAGTGCGTCGTCTCTTGCTTGTTAGATCCTCTAACTGACGCGTGCGCACAGCCATCTCCTCGCACAGCAGATCCAGGCGGAGGAGGACAACCACGCGCAGGTGCTACGGGACCAGGCACGCCTGCGGAGGCTCGAGAAGGAGGACGCAGCGCGGCTGGCGCAGGAGGCCAAAGAGGCGCGCAAGGCCAAGAAAAAGGATTGCATTATCATGTAGAGGCGGGGCGTTTACCCCTTGATATTCGTATTATCTGTCGGGATTAGAACTAGGACATCTGTTGTATCGTTATTGCTCTTTTTATGTTCTCGCCGTTTCGCACTCGGCGCGCATCCTATCAATCTTCAAACTCAAGGGCCCATAAAACGTGGATCGTTTACCCAGTCGTCCATTTCCGCTTCCACCTCGGACAGTGTCGGGGAGTAGTCGCTGTCTTCCCCATTCTCCCTCCGTCGGTCCCTCAGACGGATATGTGCGTCCGAACGCAGCTCTTCGTCGATTTGCTCGTCTGTGCCGTCGACATCGAAAGCGGCACTGTCGCCAATACCGTCGTCATAGTCGGTTTCGCCGTACTGCGAGCCTTCGTCCTCCGCGTCGAAGTCATCCCCAGACTCGGCTGAGGAGGCTCCGGATTGTTCCCCAGAGATGTCTCGGTCCGACCCATAGTACGCAGAGCCGGACTCTAGGTCCCGTAAGTCTGCGGCTTCGCTGGACCGTTCCTGCTGTTCTCCTGCTAGAGGAAGTGTTGTGAGCGAGGCAAGAGGGTGTTTGGAGGCAATTGCATACCTTCTGCGCTCTCATAGCGCGCTTCCGCTTCCGTCTGTCTGTGTGCGTCCCCAGCATCCGATTCGTCCTCGACCACCTCGCTTTCCACCAATTTCGCTCTCTTGAGTCGGCTGGGGCCCGCCTGGCCCCGCGCCATCTCCTCCGCTCTTCCACAGCGGGGCGTTTTCGCGCCGCCGGGTTATTAGGGGCTGGGGCCGGAGCGCGTCTCTGAGCATTCGACGGAGAGAAGAGCTTGATATGCTGCTGGTTTGAAGAGCCCTGGACGTCAGGTTCTCGTATCTCCCCCTCTTTGCGCTTTGGGGCCATGATGGTTGGTAGGAGAAATAATCGGCACCGCCACAGACGCGCGTGATCGTGCAAGGAGTAAGCGCGGGAGACTGAAAAAAATCCTGTGGAGCCTCGAGAGACTAGAAAAAAATACTAGTTGCCATGAATCGAAAGAACCGAGGACTTTGCGTGCGGAAGAGACCATATGTATATAATATTCAATTCGCCAACGTGCTTGCACACCACAAAGGCCCGAGACATGGACATGACCATCCGCAACCTAAACAAAACTCCCCACTCCATCCAGGGGAGTCGAGTCGAGCGAGGGCGTCGGATCTGACCTGGCACGGCTCCCGTCCTAGCAGGACCTCTAGGGATCCCAATCGTTCCGGGCAGCGTCTTCGGCCCGAACGAATTCGAGTCTCGGCCTGGGGAGGGATATACTGCAGTGCGAAGCAAAGCAGCAGCACTTCGATTCAACGAATACCCCGAGTTACCTAGGGACCCACCAAGCCGGACGTCACTCGCCAGCGCTCTCCGTTTCGGGTACCCGATGGCCCCGGTATTCCTCGGTGGATTCAGACGGGCCGCCCCGTCGTCACCGTGGTGGAGCGCTGATGTCGGGTTGTATCTGGAAGGAAATGAGCGTGGGAGAGGGTGCGTGGAAGGTTGTTGGCGAAGACTGAAGAGGAAGCATGACAGCGCGATCTCGAAGAGAAGGGCGGAGTGGCGAGGACATGGCGTGGACTTGAAGGCCCGCTTGAAAAGGCTGGCGAGGGATCGGAAATGATGCGGGGGACTCCCTACCGACTGGCTTTGTGGCCGCACTGAGGCAGCCGCCACTCTGAGGAGGTCGTTCCAAATGGCAGGGAGGTGCGCTGCGCTGGCACAGTGGAGCGTTCGACGCAGCCGCAGTGATGGGGCGTTAACCGATGACAGTCGACGAGGAGGCCGGCTAGGCGCTACACCTCTCAACCGACTGCCATGCGAAGTCGTCGTCCTGATTACGGCTGGCATCGAGCCTAGATATCGAATCGCTCGTGAAATATCGGCCACTGTAGCTTGACGCTACGCGATCCACTGCCGGGCGCGCTCCCATTTGGTAACCGACTGGACCGCAGAGGGTATTCGTGGAGGACCGCCCATTCGTCACCAGAAGAATGTCGAGATCGAAGATGACGAAGAGGCTAGATCTAAATGAGCAAGCATATTGTGTGATTAACAGCACACGCACTCAAGCAATTACGGCCCTGAAGAGCATGTCAAGTCAGCCTGGAACTATATCACGAAGTGAGATACTACTCACCGCGAGTTCAGACGAGAATGGGTGGAAGAACATGGAGGTCAAGAGCAAGAGACGTTCCGCGGCTGACGGGTGTATACCATCCGCGGCATTTCCCGAGTTTCTGGAATGTTTTCCTTGCCACAGATTCACGGTGCGTTCGGTCAGCCTCCTTCTGAAGACTGAGAGATCTCTGGAGCGCCGAAGAAGTTGCGGCAAGGATGGAAGTGCCTCCGCCGTGGTCATTCAATTGGCTCCGTGAGATTGACGAGCGTGGTTCTAGACGTTGCTGGCCGCATGGTCCCTAAGGTCGACGAGGTAAAGGACGGAGAGAACTTAGAAGAGCGCGTCGGTGGCGCATCAACAAAGCACGCCATTGGCTCGAAACACGATCACCTGATCTCCATCTGGCTTCCGTTTTCGCTCGCGATGTCGCTTCAGCTCACGGTTTATTCGTAGCCGGGCACATAAGTACATGAAGCCACCATGAGAGGTAAGAAAATACTCGCGGCCTCATCCCGCACTCTGGTGCTTTTGAACCTGTGCTCTCCAGATTTCACCTCGAGACCTGTCCCAAAATCCACACACAACGGGGGAAAGCTTACACCGAAAAATGCAAACTCTTTCATTCAAGAGAGGAAAGAAAATGTACAAGTTGACTCTCCCGAAACTTTCATGATATACTCATGGACTTGCGGGACGAACGGAATTGTGTATCCTCGTCCTCATTGTGGCCAAGTTCCCCGACATTGCATTCCCCTTGTTGGCCAACGAGCACTTCAATCATCTGCGGAAATCATCAAACTTATGTTCAATTCACGAAAATAAAAGAAAATGGCCCTACAGAACCAATTCCAAGCTCATCACTCAGGCTGGACGGGCCCCCTTTCATGTCGATGCGTTTGAGGGTTGGATTGTACCTTGCATAGCGGCTTTCGAGGACGGTTCTACATCTATTTCAGTCGCGTCATAGAAGTCAGAAGATCAACATACCCGATAGACTTGTCACGAGCGTGAAGAAAATTCTGGCTGTCAGAGCAAATAATGAGCCGGTTAAAGAAAAAGAAAAAGTAATCGAGCCTACTGGAATGAGTTCAGGATAGCGTCGGTAATTTTTCGAAGAAAGCCAGGGCTCCATGCCGAGGCTTCATGAAGAGCGGGAGGAATTCGATGAGCGCGCTTGATCCGGTCTTAAGTTTGTCAGACGTGTCATCGACGATGTATTGTGTCAATGGTACCGGAGGTCAAGCCAGACGTGCGCCTAGAATTCCGAGGATCACCGCCAGAAGTTGTCAGCTACGGATGAATAGAGAGCAAGGGGAAGGCGGGCCATTATTTGAATGAGATCGCCTAGGATTCATGGTTGGAAGTTGTAACTTACTCACCGGGGTCCCAGTATGAGCGAGAGCCTCCCATTATAAGGTGCGATGTCTTAGTGCAAAGGGCGTAGCAAGTCTGAGGCCAGTGGTTCCGTTCTTATTTTAATTGGATCTTTAGAGAATAAGGGCACCTTGCGATTTCAGAGGCTTCGTGTGTGTAGGTATGTTCCCCAGTGGGATCGTCGCGGTAATATGACCTCCCGGTGCTCCTGGATTAAGTAGTTCAACAACTCGTGCATAAGCAACTTGAAGTACGGGCATACGATGATATCGGAAGTGAAAATACCGACGCAGAAGGGCCCAGGTACTTCGAGAAAGGGGGACAGCGGTTACTAGTAGTCTCTCTTGACACACGCTTTATCAATTCTTGCTCGTACCTCGCATAGTACCTCCGATCATGATGGCGGTGCTCCGATCGACTCGGATGCAGTTTCGCAACTCTCGACCAACTCGGCTCCATTCAAGCTCTGGCTTGGTTTACTTAGTGCGCCGTCTTCTTACTATCTGGCGAGTTAAATGGTACACGGTCTAATGCCGAATCGACACGGCCCTCCCCACACGGCCTCTGTCTCGGTGGCCTGAGCCTGACAGGGTGAATGCCGCCCATCGACAGACGCGTACCTCAATTTAAATTCAATCCTTAAGTATCAGCAGTTGCGCGGGGGGCTAGCCAACTCACGACCTCTATAACCATCGCATCATCCGTAATCCTCGACATGTCTTCCGCTGATTCAGAAATAATGCGTCTCGAGGTAGTTCACATCGCGAATATGTACCACCTGAGGATGTGTCTGATGCGTGCGAAGCTTTACATCGCCATTCAGGAGATTAACAGCGTATGCGATTCCCCTCGTTCCAAGTCCGAATCCTTCCCGTATGGTGCGTCCATACTTTGTATTCAAAGTTACTTTTTTTATCTCATTCTTCAGGTAGTTTGGGATACAAAGATTCCATTCGGCACTTTCTAGCGAGCAGCAGCGAGGTTTCACAGATCGCTGTTCAGCCCGGAAGCGTGAAAGATCTCTCACAAATTGTGGCTTTCTTTTATCGACACTGTAGACGACTTGCAACTGACGAGGCGTGTAGATGAGAGTTCTTTCCAGGCATCCGACGGTTCGGTTCGCTGTAAGTTGCTGATGAATATGCCGTGCACGTCGATTTAAATTCTCCGACAGGTCAAAGGCGGTGGCCACGGCATGGCGCCTGGCCTCAGCTCCACAACAGAGATTCATATCTCGATGACACATTTCTCGAAAATTTACTATAATGCACAAACCGAATTGGTTGAAATCGGTTCCGGTTGTCTTTGGGAACAGGTCTATACCAAGCTCGCTCCCACTGGCCGTAACATCGTCGGGGGCGCTTCGGCGGACGGTGTGGGGGTCGGTGGGTGGCTGCTTGGTGGTGGTTATTCTTTGAAGAGCAATCGACACGGACTTGGCATCGACAACGTCGTCGAAATCGAGATTGTCACTCCTGACGGCTGCCTTCGTACGGTTAATAGGGATAACAACCAGGCCGATCTCTTCCACGCCTTGCGCGTAGGAATTTTTCTTCTGGAACATACTGCCCCTGATCATAGTCGTTCTACAGGGCGGAGGCAACAACTTTGGCATCGTCACCAAGTTCGTTCTCAAGACATTCGCTCAAAATACAGCATATGTTCGTACTGTACATCTATCATCTCTGACGAACCTACACTAAATAGGGTACCAGGGATCCTATTTTGTGATATCGGGCGGTCGACAGGAAGAGTTCAAAAATGCTCTGGTTGATTTCGTCGACACCGAAGAACGGCAAGAGGCATGCGTGGTAGCTGCCTTCAGGCACGAGCTTGTGAAGGGAAAGGTCGACGTGCGTATTTGTCCAGGCGTTTAAAAAAATCGACTGACGGCATCTAGCCCGAGTACACCATCTCTATTTACTGTGTGTTCGACGCCGAAAAGCCGAAGAAAAAGCGGAATATTCCCTTTCAAGGTCTCGCTCGTCTACAGGAGAGCGGTGAAAGCTGGAAAGCGGATCCTGCTGGGTGGCAACTCGGGCGAACGAGCCTCTCAATATCAGACGGGTCGCTGAAGCACGAATCTGGATGCGCCAACAAGCATGCGAGTCGTCTAGGTACTCCCCAGCTGCAAAAGAACGGCTCTCCCCAGCAACACCGTGAGTCTTCGTCGATATTATCCGACAGCGCAACTCCAGAGTATCACGACCTCGGACATAAATATCGGGGTTCCGAGATTTATGGCGCTTGGGAGGACAGCGACGATGATAGCGATATATCAGTACCCACCGGGTACTTCCAGGAGATGTCGTTTCGCGAACTCCACGGCGTTCTCGAGAGCGAGAATTCAGTGAGTAATCTCATTCACAGCTCTGATACAACTGACATTGATTGGGGTCTAACCAGTACAATGCTGATGATAGCGGCGAAGATGATTCGGCATTCGACTATCATGAATCGGGCGATGACTCGGAGGCATCGGACTCAAAACATGACGACAACGAATCTGACTGGCCGGGAGACAGGATGAACGCTCCATCCAGGGCAACTTCTGCGCGATGCCCCGAGTTTAAGAACGACCTGATGCCTCGCATGATGACGAAAAAGATTGACAAAATGGGTGAATTGAGCGAACGGTGGGTATTTTCTTCCTCTACTTTTTTTTCTTACGACAACCTAATTCTCATTACAGCGGGAGATTCGCTTGCCTCATGATCTCGAGGTACACCAAACCTCTCCTCGACAAGATGGCCGAGGAAGCAGAGGTGCGTGGTTTCCGCTTGTTCGTTGTCCCTTCGCTGGCGTTGACGTTTGTCTCCTTAGAAAGCGGCCAGTCATTTGAAAACCCACAGGGGACTGTCCGTTATTATCGATGCTTGGCCGGTACATCCAGGCATCTTCGACAACAGTCCACCTGGTGCCGCCTTCCCACACAAGCGCGGCGAGCCCTCTGGGCCCATGCTTGCCTATTTCCGCTGGGAACGAGATGTCGACGACGAATTCTGGCTCACCGAGCTCAAAGACACGCTGGATCGTATCCGGGTCGTGGCAAGAGACCTTGGATTGACGCCAAGGAAACCCGCATACTACAACAACTTATCGTTGGAAACGGTGCCGGCGCACAAGATCTACAGGGATAACATGGGTTGGCTGAAGAGGGTTAAGAAAGATTATGACCCGACTGATGTTATGGGACGGTGCGGTGGCCACAAGATTCCTCTTCCTCACGCCAAGGATGGATCGGATGATGACAGTGACTAGGGTTTTTTTTTTTGAACTTCTATAGGCGACTGTAGTGTACGTAGGGCGTAGCTACAGTACCTGCTTACCAGTCTGGCTCGAATTCAAACGAGAATTTAAATTTCAACCCTTAGCTTTAGCCTTCGACTCTCAACTGCGGAAATAAAATCCAACTTCCAAGACCCTCACTTCAGCGGCGGCAAGAGAATGCAAAATAACGACCATGTCTTTCTATGTGCCAATGAAAGGATTTGAAACTCCCGAAAGGTCAAGAACGGGCCAAACGAGGAGAGATAACAAAGCCGATAGACATACATACTATGCCTTGCATAGTCGAAGCACCTCCAAACCAAGTACACCCTTCACTGACGATTCCGCTCCAGTTCATCCAACTGAGCGCGCTTAGCTTCCTTTAATGCGGAGGCCCCATTCTCGATGCTCAGCGTGAGCTCCGCGCTCACCTTCTTCGATCTGCAGAGCATCTCGAAGAGGGGTTCACGCCGGGCGGGGGTCAGCTCATCCTTGTCCATTGTCTGCACCATCCATTTGGCCCACTCCGTCTTGTTCAGCTGCAGTACGGTGCGGAGTGATTGGATTGCTTTGCACAGTCCCTTGTGCGGGAGGTTCGACGCGCGCCACGCAGGAGTCTGACACTAGAACATAGTTGTTGCGATGTGAGGACGGTGCTGTGGGGAACACCTGCGTACCTCCCTGCTGCAATATCGCACGATACCACATCCATCACATGCCATGGTCTTGACGCCGAGGGCCTCCATGCATTCAAGATGCATTGGTTTAGGTTGTGGAGAGATGAGCTGCCTGAGCAGGTAGGACCCAGCGCCCTTGGAAAAATTAACATCAGGGATGCCCCGGTCCTTCGCAACGATCGAACTTGCTTCCTCCATGGTGAGCTGCATCTGGTCAAACCATGTTCGGATGCCTTCGGCTGACGGGCCGGGGGCGCGCAGGATCGGCTGAATCTTGAAGGTGATCATCATCATCTGCTTGGAAACTGAGCCCTTCATAGCGGCATAGGTCGCCTTAGTCTCGTGCCACTAGCTTGAGGAAGAATGCTTGACCGCATGAGACGAGCGGTAGGTAGAATTTCTTCGAGAAGGCATAGGGTGGCATGTCCGCATCGTAACGATCCAGTGCAATCTGCATATTGTCCGTTGCGAGCGAAAATGTTCGCGGTGTCCGGAGGATCTCTCTCGCGAATGGTTCCCAGAAACGGGCAATCGCCCCGATGGCCATGAAGATGGCGTATCCGTTCGGCAGAGCTGCCGCCCAGCGCAGAAGGCTGCCCACGGTGCCCTTGGCGCCGTTTGAACTCTGCAGTACTTCATCCTCGCTATTCGGCCACGGCTGTTTATCTGCTGTGGCGTTTTTCCGGACCTTCCGGAATTTGCCCACATGTAGAGTACTCAGGCCTTCTAGATCTGAAAGGATTGTGCACATCAATGTCAGCGCGTTGTCGAGGTCTGTCGGGGATGGGTTATTAGGGGGTGGCACCGGTGTGTCGCCTAGGTGGAGACGCGCAACTGCTGGGTCGTGCAGGTCGCAGCGACAAGTGCTGAGCTTATGTTTGAGGGAAACCTGCTCCTGTTCCGACCGATCGCAGGCTAGCTCATCTCTGGCCATTAAGTCCGGTTCGTGGGGCGTGAGCATTCCGCTCCCAAGGTATAGGACTTTGGCACAACACGGGGTACCCATCGGATCGCGCAAGCTCTTCAAGAGGTAGTTGATGGATTCGAGCTCCATGAGAGTGGGAGGAGGAAAGTGGGCCCGCGGTATCGCGATTCGCGAGCGCTCGGGGAATGATAGCCGGGGGTAAAACGGCCACAACGAACGACGTTGGGAGCTTTTCGTGTCGCAGTGGATACGGTGGTTTGGGTACAAGTCGGTATAAGTAAGATAGAAGATAGAGGGTCTCACTTGCAATCTATGGGATCAATCGCGCCACGGAGGGAGCCGGGCGGAGTTTCAAAAGTCTTCAAACTTACTTT
The DNA here is from genome assembly GCA_029448575.1 of Mycena maculata. NCBI lineage: Eukaryota > Fungi > Basidiomycota > Agaricomycetes > Agaricales > Mycenaceae > Mycena > Mycena maculata. The sequence goes on along the minus strand of JARJLG010000034.1, from coordinate 53,193 downwards.
TATAAAGAGTACAAGAGCGCCGCGCACACCGTATAAAGAAATATCTCAACTAGGTCGAGATGTTAGCGGGAAGTAGAGAAATATGTTGTCAAATCAAAATTAATAGAAATATGGTGTTGTCTTTCAATTTGAAACTGCTGCAGAAATGGCAACAATCAGCAGCAGTTTTGCAGACAACATTTTTATTCACTATCAGTAAGGTAAGAAAGGACTGCTGCTGAAAGATCAACTTTCAGCAGCCATATCCTGTGAAAAGAAAGAAGGTCTTTTAAAAATTATTTTATTCAAACAAAGCAATTTGCTGGAAAAGGATGCTGGAAGGTTATCTTTCAGCAGCCCTTTCACAACTCACTGATAGTGAATAAATATATTGGCTTCAAAACAACTGCTGATTGTTGCCATTTCCATTACTGAAAGGAAAGACCAAATTTCTGACTTTCCACTAACATCTCAACCTGGGTCAAGATATGTCTGTTATATGGTGTGTCGGCACTTCGCCTGAGTCACGGAGGAAGGAGCCATCAGACATGCTCGGGCAGAGTTTAAAGGCTTCGGCGCAATCTTGAAAAGAGAGAGAAAATACCTCATGAATTACACCACAAAAGCGAGTTTACAATCCATGCAACATTTTAACAAGGTCTGCGGCTCTTTCCCCCAGAACATACACGAAGACTTGCGGGTGGGCGGACGGAACGACGGGCTGCTCAATTAACGAAAAAGAACTTCACATAGAGAGTCATAGCTCACCAAGATAGATGCGTCAACTATCCGCAAGCCAGAGATTCCCTTCACCAAGAGCGAGTCTCCGTCGACCACGCCGTACGGGGCACCCTTGGGAGACATGCTCGCGGTCCCAACTGGGTGGAAAATGGTGGCCGAATTATTTCGGATATATGCCTGCAGCGTTGCATTGTCGGTGGCCGCAGCGAGATCTTCGAATTCTCCAATGACGAAGCCGTTCCAGGCGGCTGCTTTCACGAAGTTTCGCGCTGCAGAGACCGCTTCAGACATAACGAACAGATCAAAGTCGGTTCCGAGCAGGTTCGGGTTAATGAGTGGCTGGTCGAATGGATTCGATGTGTTGAGACTGAGCTGTCCGCCTATTTTCCATGAGCCACAATTATGCATGCCGTGCAAGCAGGAACATACGCGACGAGGGGGCCGTCACCACCGTCACTATCGTCATAAAATTCCCCGTCGCAGGAATCGGAGGGGGCCGCTCCCAACCATTCTGTTCTCATCATTAGTATATAAATGATGTAACTAATGTTGGTCGTGCTCACAGTGAACAGCAGCTCGTAGTGCGCCGTATTCGGCCCAGCAGAAGGGTCTTCGGTCGTGAACGAGTTGTTGGGCACCCGAAGCCAGACAAGATGAGCGAGAGGCGAGTCGACGAGAGGCCCCATCTGTGTTTGCTCCCACACCGCGGTCTCTTCGGCGGCTACAGTCGCGTTGCGCTCGACGTCATCGAAGGTCCCTGTGGAATTCACAAACCATGTATTCGACAACAACGGGTGGTCTGAAAAATTGCGCCCGACCGAGGGGTTGTTGATAATGGTTGGGATTCCGAGAGCGGATAGATCATGTGCGTCTCCGATTCCGGAGAGGAGCAGGATCTGCGGGGTACCAATGGAGCCGGCGGAAAGAATGACTTCCTTCGACGCGTGGACCGTGTTTCTGGGACCTGAAGCCGTACAAATGAGGAACAGGATATATAATTCGGTTTTCTCACTTGTTTCATTTTGCGTGAACTCGACCGCACGGAACGCAGGCTTGCCTTCGTCCACTCCAGTCTGGATAAGGCGCGTAACGTGCGCGTTGACGAGCACATGGAGATTTGGTCTCGAGATGAACTCGGGACCCAGATACGATGTGGCCGCACTGCTCCGTTGGCCGCCTTTGATTGTAGATTGTATCCAACCTAGCGTAAAATGAGCCCTACAGCGAAATTACGTGGGGGTGCGCGAATAATTCACCGACGCCCAGCGGAAGCCCGGAGTTCATGTCAAGATTGAAAGGAAACTGGCTGGGGTTCTCTTGCGTTGTTGCAATGATCAAGGAATCGAACCAGTGGCTGAACCCCGGTAGACTGACGGAGTTGATGCCAGTCAAACTGTGATCAAGAGGATTATACTGTCCGCTCGTATTATGGCCATCAGCCGGCGGGGTCCATTTTTCATTCTGCCGGCAAGAAAACATTAGCGAGAGACGGGCACCCGGGTGTTCTATCACCTTTCTGAGGTACTGCCGGATATTATTCCACGACCAGCCGGGATCGCCGCCGAGGAGCGCGTAACGGTCCCACTCTTCGAAGCTCCCTCGTGTATAAGCCATGTAGTCTGTACGGAAATCATATCACCAGTCGCTCGATCGTACAATACACTCACTAACGGAAGTGGAGCCGCCCAGCATATGACCGCGAGCTTCAGAGATCTTGAGTCTCCGCAGTGACCACACAGAACACACGCACGATATTCCACACTTCTGCCATTAAACCCGGGCTGCGGCGTGGTGGTGTAATTCCAATCGTACGGCGTGTCGGGATTAAGCGCCCCGGGGAACATCGGGATGATGCTATCGAGGACACCGAGATTTCTAAACAACAGAGGTAGGGTCCGCGGATTCCATAGCGGGAAAGTGCGGCGTACGAGGGCCCGGCCTCCAGGAGGAGGACAGAAGTGAGGGGGTTCTCCGTGAGTCGGTTGGCGAGTACGCTGCCCCCAGCCCCGGCTGCCATATTATCCTCAGCCGCTGTGCATTGGATGAAAATGAGTAAGAATCGTACCGCCAACAATCACGAAATCGAAAGCTGTTGAAGCGGGGATATCCTCGAAGGTGTCGTAAAGGACTGCAACACATGCGCCCGGGAGGACGAGAGTCAGAAAGGCACGCCTGAGGAAATGCATGGTCGCTTGTGGGGTTCGCCTTTTCCATCCGTATTTAAAGAAACGAGAGAACCTGATCAGCTGACATGGGCAACGAAATACTTTCGCACGACCAAATCTTTGCACTGGCAGCGCTTGACGGTGCGGGCCCCTGGTCAATTTGCGCCGGTAGCAAGGGCGGAAACCACAACGAGACCGGGTGGGGTGTTCTCTTGGAACGAAACGAGTACCGAGCCTGGCCAGAATTGAATGGCGGACGCAGATCTGCTGGGTCCGAGAAAATGAGAAGACAGATCATCAGGAATATGTCATTTATCATGCCAGGTGGCAAGAATTGATAAAGCGTCTGCGGTACCGCGGAAGGGCGGAAGGGCGGAAGTGAGGTACTATCTCCCATTCGAACACTGCTGCCGATTCCCGAGAAAAGAAAAGCCTTCGAGTGTTGAGTACATCCTCGTCAAGGTAGAGTCGCCCGCACTTTCTCTCGAAGGGCGTTCAGTTAAATCAGTTACAAGTTAACACCATAGATCCGGCGGGGAAAGCTGCTCGATGCCTGAGAAAAAGAAGTCGCAAAAAGCTCACTATTGCTCCCCGCCATTGGCGCTGGTATGCGCGCGCAACACAAACTCACTGATCGTTTTACGTCCTGCTGCAATGGTGTACAGTGCCTGAAAGCTGGAACCCGGCGTGGACTGGCCGTGCGATCCTACCTACCTACCTACGTCAGCGCCAGCGATGGAGAAAAATATATTATTGAAATACATTGCTGTCCAAAAGGAGATCGAGGAATCCGTTCTGGAATACACCAAGGACTAGTAAACAGAATGAGGGAAGGGGAAAAAGAACGCAAGCAAAGATCAGCAAGGGTGCCCGAAAAAAATGAGCTGGGGCGGGCGGTTTCGGCGTGTGGATACGTAGACCGTCGTGTATCGCATCATGCGATGGCGAAAGCGAGGATCTGAAGATCTGAAGACTCACGGGAATCTGGCGCCCCTTCCTGACCGCAATCGCGCTTCCTCCAGCGTAAGCCCACGAACTGCGTGCCCTCCCCCCGCACCGAACGAGATCAGATCTGCAGAAATCGATGTTAGAATACGCGGAGACAGAGAAGAGAGACAGAAAAGTGGATCAGATTTTCAAGGTTCTCGACATGAATGTTAAGACAGGGATAACTGAAAAAGATAAAGGCTCATCATCGAAGGCAGCACGCCTTCGAAGACTGGGAGGGAATGCGTACTCACGGAGAGCCCGATCTTGATGAATTTCTTGCTCCAGAGACTAGGGCATCTGAAAGAATTGGTGTCAGTAGAGCCAGAGGGAGGCGAAGAAAAAGTAGGAAGGAAGACAAAACTCTCGACATAAATGTTAAGACAGGGATAACTGAAAAAAAAAGCTCATCATCGAAGGCCGCGGGCCTTCGAGACTGGATGGAATGTATACTCACAAAGTTGTGGGTGAGCGTAGAGGATGCCGACCTGTTGATTGGTACTTGTAAATTGATGAGATCTGAAAGAGACGTCAGTAAATTGTCAGTAAACGTGCCAACAGGGAAGAGGATGGAGAGGAAGCGGAAGGGAAAGGGGCATGTGGGATCAGAATATTTCGTAAAATACAGCCATGGAATTGTCGTCAAGGCCTCGCGGCTCAGGCGGTAATTCCTATGTCTCATCTTGCGTGGAGTGAAGGAAGGGCGGAAAGGCGGGCGTACTTACTGATGCTATCTGACTATCGGCCCAGACAATCCAGGGTCATCCGAGTTGCATATCTAAGGAGCACAGACACTGGGATGGGAACGGGAAGACGGAAAGAAAAAAATACGCGCTGATTGCTCCTGCTTGCCAGCCCGGGAACATCCGGGCACAGCCACATAATTTCACCTGGTAGATTTTTGCGATCAATGGAGCTGTTTCTTGACTCTTTCGCTCATTTTTCAGCCCCGGGATGAAAAGCTAGGGGTGAATCAAGTAGGAGTCATCCGTCTCAGCCGCGCGCCGCTGTGGTTCCCGTTCGAAACCGCGCTTCCAAGGACATATTATTCAAGTCGGCACCGGCTTGGCACCGGCCTGTTAGAAACGTATCTCCCGGTAACGAGCACCTTTGTTTTGGGGACAGCAACTCGAATAGATTGACTCCCGGTGGATGAGCCTACTGGGTTAATTTCCCTCCAAGTCGGGTTCCCCTCTTTAAACTAGGAGCTAGCGTTCAACTTGTTCTTGACTTGTTCCTCTTTATCCTCCGAACACGAGGCTGATATATCCACCGAGTGGTCCCGAATGCCATCAAGTCCAAGACGGCGACATGACCAGGGTGTGTCCGTTCATTTCCGCTTCCCACTCATCCACCTTCAGGAGTAGCGCAGCAGGAGCTGCTGAGTTGTGCCTTCAATGTCACATGCATAGCACTAGTCTCATCTGCCAACAAGCCTCCATATCCTCCAGGGTTACGTTCGCCTCATCACTTGTTCCATTCCTTATTTGGAATGAACCACGTTTGGGGCGTTCATTTCGGAGCTGGACGTGTTAGATCCGCAGAATTTCTTTCGGGGGCGTTGCTTGAATCCAGCGCCAGAGAGAGACCATAAGATCTTGAGCGCTCACAGAAGACCAGAAGCCCGAGAAAGTTGGCGTCACCGTGGTCGAGACAAAAGTTGCTCACCGTGACACATTTTCATTTCAAATTATTTGGTCCCGATCACGCCACTCGTTTCACGCCCCTCGTTAAGTGGCAAACACCATGGACTCTACGCGCACGCACCGACTCCGTCGTGGCGCCGCGGTATATGCTACTGGGTTTGTCGTAACACTAGCTCAGATGGAGGCGATGGGTCGCGCCACCTGCTCTGCCGACTTCCTCGCCAGGCACGGAGGCGACCCCATCTTCGCTCTCAAATGGCACGTCGACCGACACAAATACGAGATCCTGGACGGCGACCATCCCGACGAGCTTCTCTTTGCCATCGACTTCTTCCCCTGGTATGGTGACCTCAAGGATGCCCCCATTTTGTCAGAGGAGCAGAAGAAAGTCTGGTTCGAGGTGTATGGGCGGCATGCAGCCAACGAGAGCTACGAGAGCTACAAGGTGCGGACCGTGCGCTACCCCACCGACGGCGCAGGTACGATACTCATTCTTGTTATCTTTCGGCGTCCTCATCCTACGTAGCGGCGTACTTCCTCGAAGAACGCGTTCAAGAGGCCATCGCGGTCCATAATCTCTCCCACCTTCTGGTGCCCATTGTTCATCGTGGTCAAGGTGCGATTGCCTTGATTTCAGCCTTCTTTTGAATCTCACCCTTGCTTGCAGCAGCTTCTGATAGACCTCACCCACAAACCCCTTTTCTTTCTTTTCCTTAGTCCCTCGTAAACTGACGCTCCTAAAAGCACGGGATGGTCGAAGTCAAATTCGATTAGTATAGTGATTCATGCGCCAGATTATATGCTCACAGATCCAGTCAAAATATTGCGCCTTTGAATTAAAGATCTCACCTTAGACCTAGGTCCTGGACTAGGCGAATATTAACCTACATGATTCTTCTGGATCTCCTCTGCCATGTAAACTGTGGCTCCTTGAACATTGAGGTGTAAGCTTTCCTTAATCAATATTTTCTCCTGCGGCCGTCGCTTCGGATCAGATTCACACACGAACAAACAGCTCGCCACCGTGACGAAAATCGCGACTGCAAATCAAGGAGCCATCTCGTTAAAGAACGGTTAATGTCCTCCATTGCCGTGAGGGTAACGCATTGAACGGCGCTGCCTCCACCTCCATCACCTCCGCGGTGCACGCTGCCCCGTGCTGCACGCATCGTCGGAGAATCCACTGCCCTTCTAGATGCCAATCCTCCAGCTCCAATGATCGCGAGGACTTGGCTTAGCAGGTCATACTGCGGGATATAGGACCGCGTGCGGTTATATATCCTCCTCCTCCTCCTTCTCACCCTTTTAATAAAATCTGTCTGAAGGTTATCTACATCTGGAAGCTCGGATCACATATCCGTCGCGCAATGTCCGCATTTCTACCTCGATGAGTCGGTTTTTAGAGCGCATGCCGTCCAGCAACTCTTTGCAACCCAGAAATCATTTATATCATTATGTAAGAACTTCATCCCAAGCAGCGCTTATTACAAGGCGGATGGGGGAGCAATCTCGAGGTTTAACGTGTGCCAGAAACAAATTATGCTGTTTGCCATATTCTGCTCCCCAGCTAACCGGCTGGCCGGCCGCATGAGTGGGACGAAATTTGAGTGGGGATGGGCCACCTTTGTCATGCGCCTATGCCCTTTGCTCCGGCACGTCTTGTTTCGTTCATTTAGTGCGTCCCTCGTCTCACGGCCGATTCTGTACAGATTCTTTCATAATTCACGGATTCACAACGTACGTTGTCGCGGCATAAAAGGAGCGGTTTGTACGGGTTGTCACACCCAAAAACCCGGTACGAGCTGAACGAAATCCCGCAGTACGTAGTCGTGCTTCTCTCGCGGTGCTCATTGACCGGGTTTTACTTACTCATGCCCAAGAAGTGCCCCATTACGGGGTTAGGTGACGAAAGTAGTTCCTGGGGCTGCATATCTAGGTAGTTCCTTGAGCTGAATTGTACCTATCTTCAGACAGTAAAGCAACCCCCAGAAATCAAGATGAAGTTCTCCATGACCACCATCCTCACCGCCTTGTGCGTTACCCGAGTCGCCTCAGCCCTGTCGGACGCCAGAGCTGCCGACGCCGCGGCTGAATGCGGCGATCTCGGGGCGATGACCGTCAACCCAGACGAACTCCCCAAGGATGTCCAGCCAACCGACGTCCGCAAATGCGCCGACCATCCCCTGGGCCATGTCCACCCGGACGACGAGTCCCTTGCTCCGATGAACGAGACCCTCAAAGGTGTCAAGTCGCCTGTGGGGGATGCTTGCTATTACGGTGCGCCGTATGGTTGCTCCGGTGGTTACTGCTGGGAGGCGTGTGGAGTTGCAGGGGACGGGCAATGGTGTTGGATGGCGTCGAAGGGCGGGTGGGGATCCTGGGACACCTGCGAAACTTATGCTGACTGTGGAGCGTTCTTGTCGTTGAGTGCGTGCGGCAAGGGTTGTGCTAGGTGTGGGTGTGGCTGCTAGTCGATGCCACTGGTACGAGACTCCCAACTTGCGCCAATAAAATGAGGACTGACAGTACCATTGAACTAGGGAACTATTGCCGACTCGTGCGAGCTGGATGGAGGGGACTCGGACCCGCAATGCGGACAATAACACTGTGCTACCTTCATTACAAATAACTCTGGTGTCTTGCAGGCATCCAATGCGTTCAATTGCCCAAATAGAATTCTTGTTTTCGTTGCTGTGTCTCTGCTGTAGTGGGGTGACTCAACTAATAGGCGCCTCTACTGATTCTGCCCACGTTAGACTGAAGCTGTGATGTTGAGCTCATTGTGTGAGGTCATTCGGTAAGAGTTTGTCATAATTGATTAAATGCGCAGGCTGAGGCAGCGCAGCGAGTCAACTGCAGTTCAGTCTCCAGATTCTTTTAAAGACTCCCTCGGCCTTTCCTTGGTCTGAAACTAATATTCCCGACAGACGGACCATCCCCGGAAGTATATCCATACACGAGCTGGAATGGAACGTGCTCTATGTGCAGCAAACGGCGAATAGCCCTAAATAATTTAAATACAATCACGAGAGCGATATGACAGCTCAAGGCAACTGTACGTTGACACTGTCTCCAGCCAACCCCCCAACCGGAAGAGAAACTGTGGCCGTACGGCTCTTCGATGTTCCCCATCCAGGTGGCGCAGTCCCGGTCAACAACGTAAAGTTGAGGAGGAGTCCAGTCAGCGTCTGTGTCGGATCGGAAACAGTAACATTCCAAGTGTCCATCCGGAAGATCAGACTGGAGCTGCCATTGGACTTGACCTGAATCGCGCCGACGCCGGGCGTCAGGGAAGGGATCGTGAATGTTGAGCCCGCCGCAGTCCAGAAGGCAATGAACGCGGTGTTGTGTGCACTGTCCAAAAGCGCGGAAATCGAACCGTCGTTCCGCACCACCTGCAGATTCGTCGACTCGGTCTGTGCCTTCTGCGTGAATTCATCCTGGGTCGTCCCGGGGTACATGGCGTAGGTGACGGGGGCGGAGATATCGACGTGGGATAGCCAGGCCGCGAAGACGTCGACCGTATTGGGTGGGGCAGAGGAAGTGCCGATCGCCTGCCACGATCCCGTTCGTGGTCCTACGTCTAGCGAAAGCGAAGTGGCAGGGTTCGATGCATTGAATATGTACCCAGTTCCTGCATGCCAGAGGGTGCTGACACCGGTGTAGTTCCCTGTGCTTGCAGCGGACCCGTCGATGAACACATCTCCGGATTGGAGCCGCTGATCCAGCACAGTAAATACAGGAGCAGTGGTCGAAGATGTGATCAACGCAATCATGACGAACATGACATCGTCTTCGAGGAAGAAAAAGGTCTTCCGCCAGGTCAAAGCCTTCGTGGTTGGATTCTCGTAGCGCATGGCTGCGATGCCAACTGTACCATCCGATACACCACCTACATACGGCTGAGTTCCCGTCTTTCGTGCGATATCGCAGCCGAGGGGCGTAGCGCCGTAGTCGACCGTTATTCCTGGAATCAAGTTCCAATCCCAAGCGGAAAAAATATCCTGGTACTGTGAAACGATTTCAAGTCATTGTGATCCCACAATAGACAAGGCATAACGAACCTCATTTCCTGCCATCAAGCCGCGGTAAGCAACGGTTTAGGATAGCATGTGAGAGCCGTACCAGTCGTGTATGTGTATATGGCGCCATCCGACAAATGGAAGCCCAAATTGTTTTGAGCATTGACGCACTCGGTATTCTGTGTTCTTGTGCTGTACATCTTCAAAGTGACAACATAGTTTTCCCCGCGTTGCACCTGTTCGCTCTGTCAATAATGTCGAGAAATATTGTCCAACTGGTGTCACCATGTAGTCATTGGTATAAAACATGCGGTTCCCCACAACAGAACCCGGGTTGACGCTCGTACCGTTAGCAGCCAGGTTATCGTAGAAATTCGTGATATCGTTCGACTCCCAAAGTTGACCCAGAACTTCGATCTGGGTCAAATTCAATTCAAGGGTAGCAGCATCACTTCAACAAGTCATTAGAAGATTGTACATGCCAATGATTGAACCTACTTTTTGTCTGACACGGGCTGGGCAATATTACGGCCTATAACAGTCTTTGTCCTGGTGAGTTTTCGCTCGGTAAATAATATCTGAGCCGTACATAGTCCCAGTGAAGCACACTGGTTATTGTGTTGAAAAATATCATCCATTGATCCTGAATTTCAAGTCAAAACTCCATTACAACAAAGGACAGGTCAAACCTACAGCAAGCAAAAGGTCGGTGAATGCGGCCATAGAGGTGTTTCCCGACTGGAACTGTGGAGAGTTTGAGGGGTATACAGATATAGGCGCGAACGATGAGGTTACCTCTGTCCCGCCAGCGCAGATTTCTAGATTGAAAACATCATTCGCACTACACAAGATGTACGAGTCAAATGAAGGTACAAATGTTGAAATTAACTTGCTAGTCCTTCCCATACGCGCTGTCCGCATGTCAGTACATCTTTGCATGAGATAAATGCAATGAAGCTACCCGTTGTACAATAACCCTTCATGTTGGCCAAACGATCCGTCGGCGCGAATTCCATCAGCCTTGATCGCATTTTGAATGACAAGGTCGGAATGCACAGCTGCGTACCCCGCCGCGACAGTTGAGGCATTGCACTGATACAGACCTTGATCTATTCCAATTGACGCGATGTCAAGCAGGTTCGCGCCTGTGATAGCGGAGACATCGTTGATGCCGGTCTGTAGTGTGTTGTAGGCGCGGCCAGTCATTCGGGTGCAGCCCGAGAGTTCTGATGTCGAGAGGCTGTCCCCCAAAGAAAGGCAGACTTGGCCAACCCAGGTTGGAATGAGGATGATCTTGGCTCACGTATCAGATCAATCTGCGAATTCAAGATATTTTCCTGGATGTACGTTTTCGAACCAATTCTCGTTCCATAGGCCTGGCGTCCCGCAAGGGCATGCTGCAGTACCACCGGAGTCCAAGCACGCGGGAACAGTAAAGTCATTGTCGAACCAGAACTCCATCGCAGCTGAGATCGATGCACGGAGAGTGGCATCTCCCGTCCAGTTCGCTGCGTTTTTGAAACCGCCATGCCATGCAGAGGCGAAGGTGTCTATACAGTAGCCAGGTTGTGGTATTCAGAAGTCAGTAACAGATGAAACTCACTGATGCGAACCCAGTGTTCTTGTGCTGGCCAGCTGCTGTTACTCGCGTCGCAGCCCGTGGTATAATCCACGTCCGGCCAGGTGGCGTTCGCCTGCAAGGTTTCTTGCCTGTAAAACACATGCTTAGACGAGCGCTCATGTTCAGGCGGGATCGAAGCACGCTCACCATAGCACAATATCTGCCGCACCAGTGGAAGAACCCACGATATTCGACAGGCGGCGTTCGCGAACCGTATCAAGGTCATCCTGTGCCAACACAGAGACCGCGGCGATTGTCGCGACGATAAATGCCCCAGAGAGAGGATAGAACATCGCCCGTTCAGAGGAAGTTTGGTGTCTTTCCGTGAGGCGGTCGCACCCTTTTATATGACACGCGCCTCTGTAGCCAAGTCACAATTCGCAGTGACAGAAGCGAAAACCACCATCTTCTCGTGATGATCAGCCGGAGAGTCTCCGTGCCTGTAGCGGACTGACTCGCAAGACCATGCTTACCGTTCGAACCTGAGAATCATGTGCTCCCTGTCGATGAATCAAAATCCCGCCTCGTCGGGTATCGTCGGGCCCGCCAAAATGACATCGGGTCGGCCATCGGCGATTGCCGCTGAATAAAGGCTTGACCAGCTCAATCCATATGTAGGGTTCGCGGGTGATCGCGGGCCAGGCCCGGATCACACGGCCCAACGGACAGTATATAAGACTCGTAGATACATTTGTATCTACAGGATTCTCTCTTGCTATAAAGTACATTCGTGTTCTTTTGCGCGAGACCTGAGTCTTCTATTCCGTGGCTAGACTGCTCTGACAAACGGAGCCTCTACGCTTACACTTTTTGAACTCTAAACTTTTTGCTTAAAACTCTGGCGACGTCCTCGGCCTGATCACCCGCTCGACACCGCCAACCTCAAAGATGGTTATGCAGCTGCGCTCGAACAAAACCATGGTACCTGTCCTCCCCGCGCAATCGTCCGCTGGGAGCGTCGAGATGGATGCCCATCCGGGCACCTCGACCAGCAACGTTGGTAGAGAAGGTGAGTCCTCTTCTCCGTTGCCTGCGCTGACCCCTTCCTCTGTAGGAGAGGGCCATAGCGCCAAATCCCACACCAGCAGCCAAGATGCTGTCGATGATGGGTCCCGCTCCCGCGTTGCGGATGTCGGCGAAAATAATGACCACTCCCGTCCCGACACGGACGTTGTGTCTGCCTCCCCCGCTGCCCATCAAGACGGCAGCGCTGTGGTAGATGGCCTCAGCGGGTCCGCTTCTCAAGACGGCGACCCATCTACCGAGCGTGATGGGACCCATGTGCCGCACGGGTTTCAGATTCAGAAAAGGTCCTCGTGGGGTTCCAGCCCGCGTGGTGCCTCGCCCGTTCTGGACACCTCCACGCGGTACTTCGGAGGGTGGTTTTTGCAGGGTGATGACCACGCAGCCACGGCCGAGGACGCACATGGTCCTCACCTCGAACCTGATGTTGGCTCACACACCTCGTGGGCCGACTATTCAGGCGAGGATGGGCCGGGCGAGCTGCCTGCGGGTTGGGTTAAGGATGAACCTATGTCTGACCGCTCGTTGTCACCGATAGATAGTGGGAATGAATTCTCGTATGATATTATGTGGCGGGAAATTGCCGACAACCTCTCTGAAGCAGAGAAACAAAGGTTAGTTAATCGGGGACCTGCCATGAGGAAAGCGCGCCTTAATGTCAATGAGTCGGTGCCTAGCACCACCACTAGTAGTAAGAAGTCGAAGTCTTCTAAAGCTAAGAACAGCCCAGTTTCGGTCCATGCGGTCCACCTACAGGAGAATGCGGGCCCCTCGTCGAACAATCATGCTTCTCCCACCGCCACAGACAGTACCCCTCGTATTCCTGCAGCGGCCAAAGGAAAAGGAAGAGATTATACGCAGGGACCCAGTGTTTACACAGAGACCACCGTATCTGAAAATGAGCTTGCGGCCGAGGAAATTCGTAACTACCAGTTGCAAGCCGACGCGTTGTTGGCAATGAGATTGCAACACCAGATGGAGATGGAGGAGGCTAATAGAGTTCCACCATCGCCGGTCGTAGATGATATGTCGTCGGAAGCTAAGGCTAAGGCAAAACGGGACTTTGAGTTGGCCTTGCGCCTGCAGAAGATGTTCGATGAACAGCATGAACGTCTTCGCACGCTTGGTAAATCCAAGAATTCTCGTGAGCCTGGGTCGAAAGCTCCTGGGCAGAGCGTAAAAGTCCCTAAGAGTCGTTTGACTCCGATGGATCAGGTTCCGCCTGACAGCAATCTATTCCGGGGAATTCGGGGCTCCAAGTCGGGGAAGGCAAGGGCTGGGGGTACACCTCCTAGCGACGACAGCAGCTCGTCAAGCTCTTCCGATTCCGAGTCGGATCACGTACGGCCGAGTTTCTTGAGGAAGCCCAAGAAGAAGTCGAAGTCTAAGAAACCCAAGTCAGGGAGGAGACGGAAGTCAAAGAGCGGTGCAAACCCGCCTTCCAGTTCTGATTCAAGTTCCGATTCTGAGTCTTCGAGCTCTTCTGACGGGTCGACAACGGACTGGAGCTCAATCGGAGTACCTCCTTCGGAGGTAAACTCGGACGACACCGTGCGGACTAAGCGCCAGAAGAAGCGGGCGAAGAAGGACTTCAATATGAAGTTGTTCCGCCTTCGGTTGGAACAGTCCAGCGCGAAGCCGGAACCTCCTTTCGTCTACAATGGAGAGCCTGTTTTCAATAAAATGGAACGGTGGACCACTGAAGCCCGGGATTGGACTAAGCAATGTTACATACGTCCGAAAATGCGGGTTCAACGTCTGTCAAAATACCTTGGGGGCAAGGCTCTTGATTGGTACATGCACGAGGTGTCGAGATCACCGAAGAAATGGTCATTGAACCGATTCTTTGAAGGCCTTTTTAATCATTGCTTCCCTGTGGATTTCCGTAGTCAACAGTGCAAGAAATTCCAGCGCTTTGAGAAACGCGGGTTATCCATTAAAGAATATCGGAGTGATTTGAAGATCCTGGCTAGCAGTGTCGGGGATATTACCACTCGCGCCTTTGTGGTCCAATTCTGGGATGGTGCTAGCTTCGAAATGCGTCGCAGATGGGCAGCAGCAGATGGTTACGATCCCGAGACAGCATCCATACGGGAACTGGAGGCCGCGGCTGTAAATTATGAGCATTCAATCAAAGTTGAGAATGCTCAGAAGTCAAGCGGCCGAAGGGACAACCAGACAGCTTCTGGTTCCGGCCAGAACAGGACCCCTAAGACGGACTCCCGTCCACAACGTCAGGAGGGCGGGAGTAGACGGTCTGAGAACCAGAACAGCGGTAACGCAAGAAGGAATGATCGTGACCGCGGGCAACAGAGTTCGGGCAAAGGGAAGGATGGGAAAAATCCCCAAGACCAGAAAGGCGGAAATAAGAGCCACAAGTTGTCCAAGGAGCAAATGAATGAGTACCGTGCAGCGGGAAAATGTTTTAACTGCTCTGATACCGGTCATTTGGCTAAGGATTGTCCGAAAAATAACGGTCTGAAGCCGAAAGGTCCTCGGGTTGGTGCCAATGCGGTCTCATTCGAGGAAATCGAGCGCCTGCACATACTGAAGGACGCGCAACGCTTCGGTGTGTTCGCAGTGAGCATAGACCACATGCAGATGAACCCCGAGTATATGAGGGCAGTTGACGCAGTCCTTGTGGCGAAGATGCGTGCGGAATTGCGGCAGGCAGTGCCTTTCACTTTCGATTATTTCGGTGACCCGGAGGACGATCCTCTAGATGAAGACAGGTTCACAATAATAGATACGCAGCTTGGGTGGTTGGTTTGTGACCAACACACAGCGGATCATCACGAAATTCTTCGTACTCAATTGCTCGACCCGAATTTCGATTTCATTGAACATTTACACAACGAGAAAATTAAAATTGAGGATGAGCTACACACAGAGAACCACCCGGTTCGGATGGCAAGGCGTGAGCAGCTTCAACGCGAAGAGGACGAGTACTATGCAAACTTACTCCAAGTTCCATTTGTGCCATTTTCTCGATGCCAATCTCCTACGCTGCCGTGTATCCACGGGAGGCGCGAGGATATTCCGCACCTGTTCAGGATGTTTATGCGCCATTTTGGCATCGACCCTGACGAGCCTGGAGAGGCGGAGGACCTCTTGGAGTCTATACGGGTTGATTTTAAGTACGGAACTCCGTACACATTTGACAATGAACTTCCCTACTCGGAGGATGACGGATGGGTCCCTGCTGCATTAAGGTTCACGTTGGACTGGACGGAGCACGACCATTTGCTATTGACAGATTGGCACGACAGGCGCGGCTATCAGCTGCCCTACGAGCATCTGGT
The DNA here is from genome assembly GCA_029448575.1 of Mycena maculata. NCBI lineage: Eukaryota > Fungi > Basidiomycota > Agaricomycetes > Agaricales > Mycenaceae > Mycena > Mycena maculata. Next base: position 37,707 of record JARJLG010000034.1, on the reverse strand, counting down.
AAATTACAGATGGGATCCTGTCGATTGGTACGAACGTGAACATGCGGAAAGAATAGTATCATTGCAAGCACATAATCCAGTTTCCGGACAGTTGGATGAACCCGACGCACACACGGACACAGAGTCCAGTTGGGGGACGAGCTGGTCGACCGAATTGAGCTGGTCCGACTGCAGATTCAGTTCCGGATCGGACGACGACGACTTGCCGCCTCCACCGCCCGCGGCGGCCGCGACTGCCGTTCTGGCCACAGACGGTGGTGACGAGGATTCCGAATTGGGAGAACCGCCGGAGCTTGCGGAGGTTTCTGACTCCAAATGCGAATCCGACGACGAGTCTGGGGATTCGGGAGGTCATGCTAGCTATCAACCAGGACTGTTCGGTGAAGTCCCAGCCACACCGGAGGCATCTGCCTCCGATACAGATTCAGACGACGAGTTCGAGGACTTGAGTTCCGAGTCGGACGGCATGCCAGGCCTAAAGGACGTCTTGGACTCGGATTATGACTCAGGCTCTGATGATGATGACGACAGAACGGGAGATGCGGCCTGGGCGAGCGCGCTTGCGGCAGCAGGATTGAGCTTGACAGCCTGTGCAGTGTCAGCGGGAAAAGGCCGTAAAGCTCCGCGGACCGAATCAACGGAGCTGCAGCGCAACGCATCGCGGGTCAAGGACTTTGCACGTCTAGTGCCGCGTGCTGTCGTTGTCGTTGTGCACTTGAACAACGAGCCGGTAACAGCGCTGCTGGATTCCGGGTCATTTGCCGATTTTGTATCGACCACGCTGGTAGATCAGCTGAAGCTGCCTACGGATATGCTCAGTAAACCACTGGGCGTTACGATGGCTTCGAGCGGCTCACAGAGCATGATCAACCACAGTGCAACGGTCCGATTCCGGTACCAGTCGATTGACGAGGAACGCCGGTTTGACGTCATGAATGTGGCAAATTATGACCTGATACTGGGAACACCGTTTCTATTTCAGCACCAGGTGATGCTTGGTTTGAACCCACCTCAAGTAGCAATTGGCAGCGTTGAATCATTGCCAATTCGTGGTGACCAGGTAACCACGGTGTCATCACTGGCAGCAGATCTGTACGACAACAGGATTGAGAGGGCACGCGAGGACTTGCGCGATTATGCGGCTGATATTTGTGTGGACGCGTCGAATTCCCCTCTCCCTCCTTTGAGAGCAATTAATCATAAGATTCCACTCATTGACGAATCGAAAATTTACTCTTTTCGGCCGTCAAAATGCCCCGATCCGTTGAAACCCCTTTGGCGGGAAAAGCGCGACGCATATCTCGGGACGGGACGCTGGCGTGTGCAGACAGGGCCGAACGCGGTCCCTATGCTGATGCTTAAGAAGCCGAACAAGCCAGGTGAAACGGGAATACGTATGCGCACCGTTTTCGATTGCAGAGAACGTAATGCGAATACTCAGAAGATGTCTTCTCCTTTGCCGGATATCGAGGGGATACTTCGGAATGTGTCGCAGCACAAGTACAGGTCTGTACTCGACAACCAGCAGGCATACGAACAGATCCGTGTTGACCCAGAGCATGTAGATCGGACCTTATTCAACACCCCTGATGGAACGATGGCCAGCCTCGTAATCCAGCAAGGTGATTGCAACGGCAGCGCGACGTACCAGGCGTTGATGAACCATCTATTTGGCCCGTACATTGGCAAATTCTTGGATGTGTACCTAGATGATATCTTCATTTATTCGGATTCTGTTGAGGAGCACATGAAACATGTCAAGATTGTGATTGACATTCTCCGAAGAGAAAAGCTCTACCTGAACGGCACAAAGATCCAGTTCTTTGTGGATAGCGTTCGCATTCTGGGGCACATCATCGACTCCGAGGGGATCGTAATGGATCCCCATAAGGTGGATAGCATCACGAAATGGCCTACGCCCACGAATAAGTCCTTGTTGCAAGGGTTCCTGGGCTCGGTCGGATTTCTCGCACCTGACTGCGAAGGGATTCGCATCCCAATGGGAGTATTGACACCGCTCACGGGTTTAGTTCCCTGGCGTTGGTCACATACGCAGCAGCGCACGTTCGATGCTGTGAAGGACACAGTGTTCAAATGGAGAAACCACCACAGGGTTACACTGGACTACTCACCTGGGGCACCCAACATTTTTATGGTCTCAGATGCATGCTTGTCGGGAGGAAGCGGAGTTGTTTGCCAAGGCAAAGACCTGGATTCAGCGAAGATCATTGCTTTCTGGTCTGGAAAATTCAACTCAGCACAGCAAAACTACCCTGTGCATGATCTAGAGTTGTTGGCTATTGTTGAATCACTCAAGAAATTCCGCTCGCTACTGCTCGGCGCGAAATTCAGGGTTCTGACAGATCATCGGTCATTACAGCATTTCATGACACAGAAGAATATGAGCCCGAGGCAAACACGATGGTTGGAAACCCTCAGCGAATTCGATTTTACTATTGAATACATTCCTGGCGAAACAAACATTCTCGCGGACGCATTGTCTCGTATATACAGCGCCGATGAGCCAGGAACTGTTCAGGCGCTAGGCGAATACGTACCTATGGATGAGGACGAGGGGTCACGGTCTATCCCAGCTGCGATGATGGTCATTTCGAGCCCCATCGAGACTGGAGATGCTGTCTGGGCAAAATTGGACTTGATCCCGAAAGTTCCCCAGCCGGAGGTGTCCAGCGCAGCAGTCACACCAGGGACAAAGGGACGCAAGAGGAAGGAGCCGAAGGCTCTTCCGAAGGTCATCTTGCGTGTACGAGACCCGAAGACCGGGGATTTACTTCCACCGGGTAAGACTCTGGAGGGCGGGACTTCTGCAGTCCCGAAAAAGGTTCCAACGGCACCAAAGGCCAGAGACCAGCCGGTCGAGCCAGGCGTTCAACCATACGACCAGGACGGCATACAGGCCGTGAAGGCTCAGGGCGAAGAATTCCTCGCGTCACCTCAGTTGGTGATGGATTGGAAGGAGACTGTACCAGCTTTAAATCCGGCCGGGTCTGTCTCGAAGGAGGGCCTTGCAGGAGTTGCTGGAGCTTCTGTCGTCCCAGATACGACGAAGCAAGTAGGGGGCGAAGGTCTTGAAGTTCCAGGGAAGGTGGCGACCACTGAGAAAACAGGAGAGATGACTTCGGCCTCGGAACCAAACATGGACCCACAGGCTCAAACTCCCGAGGAAGAGTTGACCTCAGCTGTTGCGCCACGTCTCACGGATTTAATTTCACAAGGCGATCCTTCTCTGAACATTCCTGAATGCCTCAAGAACCGGTACTACGAGGATAAGTTCTTCAAAATGGTGCTAGAAAATCCCGACCATTACAAGAACTTCGAGATCTCAGACGGTCTGATATTTCTGCGCGACAGTGAAGCTCGGATTCTGTGCATCCCGGACATCTTAATTGGTCGCCGGAGTGTTCGAGAGATTGTCATTTCTCACGCGCACTCAATTCTGGCTCACCTGGGGTCCCGAAAGACCATGTATTACCTTAAGGACAACGTCCGGTGGAAATCCATGGTTGACGACGTAAAATCCTACTGCAAATCGTGCTCGGTTTGTGCTACGTCGAAAACCTTGACGCAGACCCCATATGGTCTTCTGAATCCGCTCGTGGTGCCGTCCCGGCCTTGGCAGGCAATTGGTATTGACTTCGTTGGTCCACTCACGTTGTCAAAGAACCGCCACGGCCAATTTGACATGATCATGGTGATCATAGATCGGTTTTCTTCGATGGTGCACTTGGTTCCAACAAAGCAAAATTATAAGGCCAAGGACATAGCCAAAGTAATATTTGACAATGTCTACTCAAAGCACGGACTGCCCGAGAGTATAGTCAGCGACCGTGATTCACTATTCACGAGTATTTTCTGGGACAGACTGCATGCACGTATCAGAACTAAATTGCGAATGTCCTCTGCTTTTCATCCGCAATCGGATGGAGCTACGGAGCGTGCCAATCGGACCTTGGGTCAGATGCTCCGCTCATGCATTTCCCCAAATCAAAAGGATTGGGTTACGAAACTCCCGGGAATTGGTTTGCAATGAATTCTGCCCGGTCAGAGACAACCGGTTTCAGCCCGTTCTTTCTGAATACCGGGCGCGTACCTGCCCCGATGATTTGGGATGCAAAATCTGAATATCCCGGAGTTCGCGTGTTTGCCCAACGTATGAAGGAGGCCATTATGACAGCTCATGATGCCATCCTTGATGCGCGGGTCAAGCAGACGAGACAAGCGAATAAGCACCGCAAGCCTGCCCTTTTCGAGAAGCTGGACTTAGTCTATCTTTCAACGAAGAATTTGACTATCCCTAAGAATCGGTCGCATAAACTGGTCCCAAAGTTTATTGGCCCTTTTCAGATCCTGGAGGACTACGGGAATGGCACGTACAAATTGAACCTGCCAACGGACTTGAAACGGCGAGGAAACCACCCCGCGTTTCATTCCTCATTGCTTCGCATACATCACCCAAATGATGATCGGCGGTTCCCTGGACGCCAGATACCGCAAATCACAGGCTTCGGAGAAGGTACTGAGGAATGGGCAGTCGACAAGATTGTCTCGCACTCAGGAAAAGGCACAGACTCGAAATTTGAGGTCTTGTGGAAGAGCGGGGACCGTGCTTGGTTCCCGTATCAAGAAGTATCACATCTTGCATCACTTGCAGCGTATTTCGAAGCATTCGGAGTCAAAGGGATTAGCAATTTGCCAGTTGGAAATTCCTCGATCCCTCATGACGTTGAAATTTTCGTGGGGATGGCCTTTATAAACCCGGTCGGGGGTGCTCCGAGGCAATCACCTATCATGAATTCCCGCTTCTCATATAACCCCGATGGACGCTGGACAGAAGCTCACTTACGTATCTTCATTGCCTATGCCGAGTACCTGGCCCGACAGGATCCTAACGAGCCTGCAATGGCAGTTCCATTGATGTACAATCAATGGGTTTATGAAGTCCAGACCGACCGTGGGGTCTCGGGCCCCGACATACCAGCCCATTCGGCGGGATATGCGGGGATGGTCGCATCACGCCAGACTCACCGGCAGATTCCAGAAAATGCCATACAAGGGAGTTCCACAAGTGGAATCTTGGAGGAAATCATCCGCCAACAGATGCGTCTGAACGAGAGCGCACAGTTGATGATCCAGGACGCTGCTAGTGGTAACATCCACCGCAGACCGTACCGGGGCAGCAGGGGCCGCGCCGGGGGGTACCAGGGCTATGCGGGACGGGGCAGAAAGCCTTTTAGAGGGGGAAAACGCACCCGCGATGAATATCGTGATCGCCGCTACAACGAGTACGATGATCGCCGCCCTCGCAGGGACCATCGCTCTCGCGAGGAGTACGACGACCGCGACAGGCACCGCAATGTTCGTAGGCGTTACGAGTCTCCGTCTCCACGACGGATTGAATACCGTGACCGCGAGACTTCGGAGCTCGGTCCGACAAGCGGAAGAAGTGCAAGCGGATCTGCTAGCACACGTTCTTCTGACTCCGAGTCTTCCCGTTCCAGCTCATCCTCTCGCCAGAGCACTGAGTCGGGCGAAGACTCGGGCACAGAAACGCGCACCGTGACACCACCTCTCCGGACACGCGAGGAACTGGCCGCAGCGTACCGCCGCCCATCGTCTCGTGAGACGGACGAAGTTGCTCGGCGCGAGCAGGCGGCAATGCACGCCAGGTTTGACACGCAGTACAATCGTCGGTCTTCAAGTGTCCCACCGCAAGGCCGCCAGCTTGACCCGGTCTTCCTGCCGGGCTATAAGCCTGATCTCTCGGCCGCCACTACCGCGGCAACTTACGCAAAGTTGTCCACCAACCCTCTCGGCTCTCCATTCAAGTCTGGGGGGCCATTCACGATGCCCACGGGGCGTATTCCCAAATTCGTCAAGCCGCAGCCCGTGGCATCGGGTAGCGGCACCACCATCAATCCCAACCCCGTCGTTTCCACCACCGTCAATGTTCCGGTCGTCCCTGCTGGAGTTCTGCCGCAGGAAGAGGACGTCCCGATGGAGGATGTGGCCCGGGATGAGAACGGAGTCCCGTTTCCGGAACTTCCCCCGTCGGACGACGAGGAGGATCTTGAGGACGCAGCGAAGGACTCCGGAACCAAGACGATGGCTTAGATGACGGTCGGGTTTTGGTTCAGATTTTCCTTAATTTACTAATAGGCTACCCACTTTACTTACTTACCTACAGTACTTAGATTTTTTTTCGCACTCTCTTCGATAGCGCGGGAGGGCGTATGTAGGGTTCGCGGGTGATCGCGGGTCAGGCCCGGATCACACGGCCCAACGGACAGTATATAAGACTCGTAGATACATTTGTATCTACAGGATTCTCTCTTGCTATAAAGTACATTCGTGTTCTTTTGCGCGAGACCTGAGTCTTCTATTCCGTGGCTAGACTGCTCCGACAAACGGAGCCTCTACGCTTACACCATACGACTTATACCGATCAATTATTATACTTATCGTTGAATCACTGGTTTGATGTGGAGACGTCCGAGTCCGAGTCATACCGAGACCAATGTCTTTCAGGCTTTCCGGAACAACGACTCGGGATTTGTGGAGATAGACGTGAGGTTGAGGTTCGCGTACCGTTAGATTGCGTCGGTGGGGAAGATAAAAATCGTCGGCCCGGAATGCTCAGCCCGGATATGAATCGTCAGAGATACAGTAGACTCTAGAATGAAACCGTAGGAAACCGTTCTTGAGCGTTCTTCGCCATCATCTCTTGGCGGCGCTGAATTATTCATGGAGGAAGACGATCAGTACCGGAGAGATGTGACTTACTGAGACTCCCACACACCCTGTTGCCCCCCGGACTCGGAGGAGATGGTGAGGACCGCACGTCCTCGTTGAGTCATACTAAGAACCTTAGTCACAAGCAAGTCACAAGTATGAGAAAATAGGCAAGTGGACCAGGGGCGGCGGAAACAGAACTCGAAGCGTCAACGGAGAGATATCGGGCGCATGAAGACGTGTTTGCCGACTTTCTGGTTGACGTGGTTCGAGCAGAATCGGACCGAAATGCCGAAAATGCCTGGGTAAAAAGTGGAGTTTTGGGGTGCCATCCCCGGCCGAATTCACGGATAGACTCGAGCGGTGGTGATCCCTGGGGGAAGTTCAGATAAAAGAACTGGGCCCGGAGCGCACCGAGAAAAGGCAAGTGGCAGACACTGAGGGGCAGATGAGATTCAACATGCCCTCTTTGATGGATACTTCGTCGGACAACGGTTCTGCACCAGAGATAGGATGATTTAAGGCGCAGAAACAAACAGAAATCTCTCCCACCATAAGTACCCCGAGAGGAATGGCCCTTGCTCAGAAGCCTGGCTATATATTTCGGATACAAACTCGGTCTCCGAGGGGGGCTGGGTGAAATTTGAATCACTTTCGGGGTCCTGATTCAACGGATTTGATGTTCAAGGAGGAGGAGGAGGAGGATATATTACTACCACGGGATTCGACGTTCAAGGCTTCACAAGTTCACCTACAAGTTAGCCTCTGATAGACCATTTTTTGGGGTGAATAATGGATGCAAGTCAAAGTTCATAACCAAACTTCGCCGCATTGTCAACCTGAAAGAAAACCAATAAAACTTCTACGTACCATCGTGCTCTCAGATTCGCCCAACCGGAGGGGATCGGATTAAACCGGAATGATGCTCCCACATCAGTGACGGTCACACTGACTCGAGCCATCATCGCCTTGCACCAGCCTGGCGGCCTCTCTCTTTCTGCCATTCACTTACCATATCCATTCACTCGTTATGAGCACTCAATCTCAATCCACACCGTACACCTTCCGCCGGCGCACAATCGGGCGGGCAGCGTCGCCACCGACCTGGGCCTGCTACGAGCAGATCCACGACGACGAGGACGATTTCAGCGATAGCGGGTCGGAGGAGTCCTGCTCCGAGGACGAGGCAGACTATGCGCGGGCGGCTGCGGGGCACGAAAGCGACTCGGAGGATAGTGACGACGTTGTACCGAACGATCAACAAGATGACGATGTGGCACACGATATGGAGATGGATGTCGACGCAGAGGGTGCCGCTGCCGGCAAAGACACGCCGGTGGCCGCCCAGAACAAGACGCTGGAAGCCCAGAAAGATCTCAAGGGCAAGCAGCGCGCAATTGAGCCTGAGCCTGAGGCGACGAAGCGGCGCCATCGCAAGAAGCAACGGCAGCAGGTCTACACTCTGCGTCCGATATTAACCATCCAGAGGAGCCAGGGCTTTGTGTGGAATCAAGTCAGTCCCTGATCTGTCCCCGTCCCCGGCATTTCCCTGACTTAGGCTTCGTATCACAGGATTTATTTGTCCCGCCATATATTAAAGACAGATGTCCGTGTCCCCGTCCAAGAACGTGTCATCGTTTCTCACTGTGTTCTGTTGCAGATGTCGCATCAACTTCGCCGCCCAACTCGACCGGCTTCGTTTCCACATCCGTATCGTCCACCAACTCGGCGTTGACCGACTATGAGGTCGAGGTCGTGGAGATCCGGGTGCAAGAAGGGGAATTCGATGGTATCATCCCTTAGATGTCTTGGTTATTAACGGACCGCATACCCTCGTACTCACGGCTACAACGCGAAGACGTTCGGCTATCGTTGAAGCTATACACATATATTCCACTCTTTTTCGTCTACATCCTTGTTCCAGTATAACAAAGCTTTCGTAGCCACCTACACATGTACTACCAGTGTATCAGCTTCCCCCTCTCAATCTCTAATACTCATCTTTGAAACCCATTTGCGTGAATATCGACAGGTCTTGGAATTATCTGCAAACGCACCCCTGCAAAAAGCGTCCACGTGTACTTTCCCAGCACGTGCACCTTTCGTCGTTGCAACCAAGTTCAACTTCGACTATCAACGACTTCAAGTCGTTATTTGCACCCTGTACCACTATGTGGTGTCTTCATATTCAGGTTCATATGCCAGTCGAAATAGATCAATGCCATTTATTATTATTTTCTCGAGCATGTAATGATAATGACTAATGAGGAACAGGCAGTGGCACAGAAGCTAACATTCAGAGACATAATCAAGTGTGGTACGAGAAGCTAAGCTGAATACTTGGGTACAATGAGTATGATTACGGGCAGAAACGAGAGGTCGCAGGTGGGGGATGAAAACCCAGGTGGCATCAGCATCATTCCGAACATGGCGCATGGTGGGGGCCGCGACTCACGGAGACAAGCACAGGAGGGAGGTGGACTCCTTCTTCCAAGGCAATCTGGTCTTCCTGGTGCGAGCAGATGCGTGAGCATGAAGAGCACGAGGTGGCAAGTTTCAATATTGACGCATGGACTCGGAGGAGGGCGTTGCCACCCGTTCTGATGGCGTTTCCAGGCGCCGGCGCAGTGGAGCGAGTTGAAAGTGAGAGTTTGGGCATAGGGAGAGGTAACAAGAGGTAGGCATCGTGGGCATGGTGGTCGAAGACGAGGAAAGAGTGGCCGAGTGTTTGGTTGAAGTTGTTGCGCAAACTTGTTTGTCCGCGGCGCCACGTGCCCGCTTTTTGCAGGGGTGCGATTGCCCGAGACGGTCATGGAAGTGAACTATTCGTCCGCATTCCTAGGGCGAGTAAATTAAGGCCTTCATGCACTAGAGACCCATCGTGTCGTGCCAGATATTTCAGCTTCAACTCGGAGAATAGGAATTAAATAGTATTCGTGTAGAGGATGAAGAATAATGATTCACCCGACAATGCCCAGATTAAACTGCATCTTAAGTACGAACAACCACATTCCTCAGACCACACTTGCAGAATACGAAGCTTCCGGAATGTCCATAAATATCCAGGCCAAGGACGTCGATCGCGGAACCACGTCTTGATCCTAACATGAAGAGATACGAGGCGGACGCGGAGGACAAGTAAAGGCCAAGAACACCAAGGTATTTTCGGCGTGGAGGTCTGGAGTGCTCCTACTCACCGGCGGTGGAATTGAATTCGGGAGGATGATAGAGGCGCGGGAGGGATGCGTCGAAGAGTTGGGTGTCGGAAACTACGAGGGGCACTCGATCTTGAATTTACAGGATCGATTCACGGAGGCGGAGAAGGCGAGTGGGAAGCCAGAGCATTATATTTGGTTCTCGACATGACGGACGAGTTTGGGATTCGGTGAAGAGTTGTGGGGGCAAGACGATGGCAAGAGCTGATATTGAGCTCGCGACGTGACGAACAATTGTTTGTCGTTGGGTGTGGTGGGCCATTCTTGGCGCTAGTCAGGGCCGGTATTTACTTCGCGACCCGACGAACGTCTTTCGAATGAGAACCTGGAAGTCGGACTTGTGGGGTATGGGTTAGCCCTTCAATTCGGATAGCTTTTCGTACGTGGTAAGGGTATATAAATTAGTTCCAGCAAAGAAGTAACCTGGAAGACTCGTGGGCGTGGATGGCGGACAAGCTGGGACGCAACGTTTCAGCACCGAATACGCACGGGAGCGGAGGGCGAGATTCGAGGCGTTGGTGGTCGAGAAGTAAATCATAGTGTAGTGCGGGAGGCCCGCTTCATCCGGCGACCTATTTGGGTCAAGAGCGTCCTATAGGAGCTGTGGGGGCATGAACCATCGAGATGGGCACGGAACCATATATACAAAGCCTGTGCGAGAACCGCCGCGTAGACTACGGGAAAATCCACCTAGCCGTCGCATTTAGAGGGAGTCGCAGTGGAGTAACGGAGATCTTGACAACGGATGAGATAAATTAAAGGTGTCCGGAGCCTTCCGCCGCTTGGCGGGGGTGGGGGAGGAACATAGTACGGAGGGGGCCTAGTCAACCGGCGCCAGTAAGGGGGGCGGGAGATTTTTCGGAGCCTGGGACGGAAATAAGGGACCGAAGCAATAACTTCGGAAGACGCCGTTGGCACCGCAAACGCTAGCACTGGGCCGCGGGAAGCGTTCTCCATGGGACAAGATTAAGGTTTAATGCAAAGACTGCGGAAATAATTGCCCCGAGTTCCGACGATACATAGTGTCTGTCAGGGCTTGGGCGCACAACCGACGGTAAAGGAAACATCAAGGCTGGCGGCGACTCGCAGGCGGGCAGGCGGGACTCGCCTAAGTGACCGAAGGTCCACAGAATATTCTGGAGGGTGGAGAGGAGATAGGCGAGGACGGGCGGGTGCTATGGGCGGGTGGGAATTCAGCCTCCCGAAATACCTGTACAATGATTTTGATTTTGTGGGTCCTTGCAAAAAATCGAAATGGCAAGTGCGCCCCGCCATCAAGCCCGGAGAGATGGCAGTTCCCGTGTCGCAGAGACCGCTCTCTGGTGTGGCGGCCGCCATGTGGATCCTTGTGGGCGAGCAAAGAGTACATGTGGGGAGCTCTGTTTGTGCTTCGCCCTTCATGCCGACATGCATAAATCCCGTATATGGCAAATAATAAAATCGACAGATGAGACCAAGACCAGGGACCAAAATCTTGCGTAGACGGGTATTATCCCAAGGACCGTTGGAGCTCTGGCTTGTTCAAAACTTTGGGATGTACACGTGACCTCCCTTTTCCACAATCGTGCCCCGACTGCCCGACGCGTACCTGGACTCCGGGGGACTTGCGCTGAGCTGCCAGTGAGCTCCGCAAACTGAGGAGAGAATCATCGACATAGCCCATCGTTGCCAGCCCGGAAACAATTTGGGTATTGCAAATTCGCATATTCGGCTTGCACTCCCAACCGCATTCGTCCAGGATCTACTGTGTGTCCAAAGGTCACTTGTGGACCAACAGAGGGCGCCATATCTCCAGTTGCCATATCCCGCTAGGGCAGTGGCGGAATCAATGCGCCGCCGCAAGTCGAACATCTTGAATGGTCTTCGAAGTCCTCTAGGGCGGCCAGCGCGCAGGATGATGCGCAATCGCTGCTCTAAATAGGGTGCGCATCAGCAAAAGAAGACATGTCGGGCGGCATGGGCCCGCGCCAATTCACGAATCTGCCTTTTCTGGGGTGCTTCTCGTCAAGAGAAATAGAAAAATCTCTGCTTACCAACACCTGCCCAGGTTAGTAATTTACAGCGTCCGGACCTTTCCGAGATAACCAACGCTATCTAATCTGCTGTGTCGCCCCACTATAAAAGATCACCGGAGGAAACCGGAGTCAAAAAAGTGGCTCTGAACCAATCTACGGATCAGAATTGCTTTCGTTATTTCTTGAAATTGCTTGAAAAGGCAATTCCTAACTTTTGTTGTCTTCTCCATCATCATGGCGCTCGAAAAGACTTAAAAAGCGGCGTCAGACACGACATCTTCCCCCACAGGGACCTCCCAAACCACGAGCATCACCGCTTTTCCCCCCCTCCAACTTCCCCTTTGTGTACATCGTCTTTTGGAACCACTTATCCTTTGTTCAACTGGTGGGTTTCCTTTGTTGGACAACCGCCCGGATTGTTTTGCTGACGTTACCCCCCATCTTTTTTCTTTCCTGCGTCCCTGCCTCGCCACGTGTAATAACAAATTCGCTTATTGCTATGTGGGTCCGCAATATGTCCTTTGTCCTGTCCAACATTCGTTCGGAGTAGAAGAGATGGCAGATCAGTGGATGTCCCTTGGGGCTCTCACCTTCAACGACCCCCTCTACGATTTTCCCATACGATCTTATCATTCTTCGGACGAGTCCGAAACCGGCTCTCACGGCGGTGGTGGATATCGTCCCTCCGGACACGGGCACGGACGGTTTGAGAGCCCTCGCCCGACGTTCTCGTCCCACGGGCGCCTCCTGAGTGATGATGCTCCCTTCCTTCCCCCACGACCCGAAACGCAGCCGCAATTTGTAACCCCCGCGGCTCTTCACTCAGTCTACCACGCAGACGCGCAGGCATGTTTCTCGACACGTGAACGTGTAAAACCTTATTAATGTGCATTTGTAGAACTACAACACCGACTTCGGAGACCGGAATCAATATTACAGGGGGGACGTTGTAGACCCGTGGGCCGGCTCTCCTGGTTCTCCGCCGCCGTATTATGCGGAACAGCCTTTTTACGGAGCAGGACCCCCCAGCGGCATCACCGCGTTGCCGCCGAGTGCCTTCTCCCAACAAAGTTCCAGATATCCCGACGCCGGAGATTATATACGGCAACAACTGAATCTCCCGCCGAATGCGCCGGTGAATCTGTGGTCCATTCCCGATTCTCCCACCGGGGAAAAACCTAGCATACCGCTCCCCATGTTGATCAAGCTTGCAATTTACGGTAGCCCCAAGAAGAGATTGACGTTGCAAGAGATTTATATGGAGTTGGTGAAACGCTTTCGCTGGTTCCGGGAGCATCAGCAGGAGTCTGCGTGGAAGGTGAGAGCGTTGGGTGGACTTTGTTAATGTATTTTTACTCACGCACGTCAATGTCGGCCAGAATTCTATACGGCACAACCTATCTCTAAACCTGGTTTTTAAAAGCATGCAGCGGCCGGTGACGGAGCCTGGGAAAGGCAGCTATTGGGAGCTCGATGTTTCCCAGGGAGAAGGCTACAAACGGCCGCGTAAACGTCGCAGTCAGAGCCAGAAGAGGGCCGGTGTTCGACGAGGGGGCGACGATGAATCTGACGACTCGTCTTCCGACAACGATCAAGTTGAGTACATTCCCAAAAGCAGCCGCCGCCGCTCCCCCTATGCCCAAGACGAGCGCGCGGGTACGCAGCCACGCCTCCATGTGACCACCGACCGCACACGCGAGTCCTCCTCCCCTCCCACCACTGGCTTGAGCCGCAGTGGCTCGATGATGCCCACCATCGACCCTCCAACATCGCAGAGGCGCCATACGGCGTCGAGCTATGGACAGGCCGGATACGGCCAGAGCTACGGGCAGATCCCCATCGATCCCTCTCTCCTGGTTGCGCCTGGCCCCGGAACCAGTGGCCCGTCCAGCTACGTCGACGCGTCGACGCACTACCCTGCCCCTAGTCGTGGTCTGGCGCACTCCCGCTCAGCTACTCCCGTCGACGTGGAACTGTCTCGTCCTGCAGAAGGGAGGCAGCTACGTCCCCGGCCGTCCCTCTCCTCGACCGCCATGTCGTCCGCTTCCTCGTCCTCTCGGGCGCCCGTGTCGCCCACTGATGAGGCTTACGCGAAGAGCCGGCGTCGTGCTCAAGGGCGTTCCTAGTGCGTATCTTGGCCTTTTATACGATTCATTTGTACAAGATATATTTCATGACCACCATGCACTCCGCTCCCCTCACTTTCCACTCGCTGCCCGTGACACGACGACTCCCCATATTTTATATTTTATATTTCATGCATCATAGATTCATTTTCGTGTATTGTGTATTTAAACCTTATCCCCTTTGGCAGTCCTGATTTCGTTCCATACGCTGTAGCATTATCATTCCGCGTGTAGATTGCAATTCCCATCCGTTTCCCCGTCGTTATGATTTCTTGGGCCCCGTGTATGGCCTTGACGCGGCGAATATCATCCAGGATATACTTATCACTGAAATTGCCTTATCTGGCAGCGGGAGGATCAGAAACTGATCAGAGTCATCTTGATGCGTTCTTCGGGAGGTTCCGGTCGGCCTTACCTCACAGGCGGCTAATGCGAGTCGGTGGCGGCAGTGTGGCGGCGCCACCGACTCATTACCCCATCCTGCTCCTGTACCACGACAACCCGATATAGCTTTCGAGAAATCGGGCTTGAAGATCCCCTCCACTCGGTCCGGATGGAATCTCGACGTCGCAGTTTCTCCCCAAACCATCCCGAATCCCGATCATCGTGATGTAAGTGCGCGGAGCATGAGGGTTAATTTCTCTACTAACAAGGAGCAGGGCGCGCGGATTCGGTGCGGACAAGACGACGGGCCTGGCCTACTACGCCGAGGCATTCGCGGCAGCCGGTTACGCGCGCACCAACAGCCCGGCTTCGACGCGCAGCGGCTCGTCCTATGGGGCTCAGGTTTTTCGGGTTTGTGGTCTCGGTTTTCTGATTAGACACTGTATCCTCTCCAGGTGGACCTACAATCACGCTCAGCGCAGAGGCAAGTCACTGCGTTCAGGTCCCTAGACTCATACAGTGGTGGCTAGGGCCTCGCTAGCGTCTGGCCGGCCATTACAGGTGGAGCGCGGTGTAGGCGCCTAGCCATCATATGAGTCTGAGGACCCCGCTTGTGGCTCCTCAGCCCCCAGACTTCAAAA
The DNA here is from genome assembly GCA_029448575.1 of Mycena maculata. Lineage (NCBI taxonomy): Eukaryota > Fungi > Basidiomycota > Agaricomycetes > Agaricales > Mycenaceae > Mycena > Mycena maculata. Next base: position 22,576 of record JARJLG010000034.1, on the reverse strand, counting down.
ATCAGCTTTGAGCTTTCGGAAAGAGGGTGGCGCAAAAGCGTTCCGCCAACCGCTTGTATGTCAATGGAATAACGCCTCCGATGAGACGAGAAATGGATCCACAAACGAGCGATAAATGGAAAGAGTTGAATGCTTGGAGGAGAAAGTTACATTTAAATCCCGAGGGCACGCCACATATACCAACACAATACTAATACGGTCCACAATCTGACCTACTCACGCCCGCTTGCGAATAAAAATCTTCCCCTGCCTGCTCGGAAATCTCAACAGACCAAACCATTCGTCCACGGGCCGTACACCCGCCGTCTCGGCCTTCACATCATAGTTGACCAGGATATGCGCAAGCATAGCTTTAATTTCCGTCGCTGCGAAAAACCTGTCGTGGTTCTGGGATCAGCTTGATGTCGTTAAAAAGAGTGGAAGAAGTGACGGACCTCCCGGGACATGAGTGTTTCCCATGCCCAAAAACGAGGTGGTCATGGCCGGTGGATACCATTTGGCGATTGAAAACACCTTCGCCATCGTCGGCAGCGTTGGTTTGCTGGTCGCGCATGCGAGAGAAGCGAAAGCCATCGAATGTCTCCGGGTGGTCATAGATGGCTTTGACCGAGGATGTTAGCGACAATGAATGTCATGAATTCACAAAGGGTAACTACCGGCGTCGGAATGCGCTGGGCCACCGGTGACTGTCAGCATGGCGCCGTACGGGATCCGCGTTCCGTCCGAAAACGTGAAGCCGTCCTGGGCGACGACTTTGCGCGCCAATGCCACTGCGAAATCAACATGCTGAATAACTGGATCGGTCGGGTGGTGGGAGATGTGCGTACCGGGCCCGATAGTCAGTCGCTGCGACTCACGGATGAAGCTATCGATCTTGTACATCTTTGACACTGAGGTCTTGCTCCAGCCCTCCTTTGCGACGATGCGTTCCACCTCCTCACGCATGGGAAGTATATGCTCGGGGTACGCCGTGAGATCATAGAGAGCCCCGGTCAATGTCTATGCCCGTGTGTATATCAGGGTGTTAAGTGCGGAGAAATGTGAGCACCATGGTCGTCGTGTGTATCGCTGCCTGATTCATCATGAGGATGCGTGCTGTGATGGCTGGAGCGGTACGCTCCTCTCCTTCCGCTCGTTCGAGTAGCCACGAGATGAGATCATTCTGCAAATATCATTCATGAACTGCATGGGGAGGCGAGAAGGGGCGTACAGGGCGCTCGGGCCAATTTCTACCATGTTCTTGTTCGTTTTTCAGCCTTTCATTGACGATAGGTCCGAGGAACTTGAGGGCGTGGCGGAGAGAACTCTTGCGAGTCGCGATGAAGGGACCAAGGATGCTGTGTTCGTTCAGGGACGAGAAAATGAACAGGTCAACATAAGGCGGGCTGCTGGCTGACTCACGGTTTGAGGAAACCAGGCAGAAGGCCAATGATTTGACCGCGCATGAAAGTATCCACACTGTGCTTGAGAGCCATGTCCAGGAATTCCTGTTCCCTGCCTGGTCGCAAATGGGTAAATAAATTATCGACCACTGGGAATTGAATACTCACATAGAGGAAGGCCGACGAAAAGGCGATTGCTAGTTCGGGCGACGATTTGCATAATGCTGGGGAGGACGTGGAGGAGTGTCCACTCTTTAGTTGAATCAATGTTATACAAATGCAGAAGAGGTAGGGGTTCATCACACGTACCCTTGTCATCCAGGACAACAACATCCTTGAACGAGCACACAATCTCGTCCCGTACCTCGGGAAAACACCGCCCCAGATTACGTGTTACACCCCCTAGGATGACCGGTACATGGTATGGATTGGCGCTGATCTCGGGGCCCTGGGTATAATCCAACGATAATAACTGAAGAGGTTATTGGATTCTGCATATGGACGAGTTAGGGGAGCATACATCCGAGAGGGCCTCTAGGGCGGAGAGGAGGTGGTCGGGTGCGGCCGCTATCTCCGCAGTGCGCTGGGGCCCACTGGCGACATAATACCACTCAAACAGTGTCGGTACGCGGAAGACCCCACTGGGATAGTGGGAATACCCTTGCTGAATCACGTCCGATGGGTGGCGGAAGAAATGTATTGCTGCCAAGTACGAGGAGATGGGGCCGTTGCCCCCGATAAACGCTGGGATTGTGCTCTTTGCGTTCTTAAGCAGGCCGAGAGCTTGGAGGGATGGGATGACATACTTTTTCTCGGCGGCGTCGAAACCAGGAAATCGAGAGTAGCACTGCGAGTGCATACAGCACAGCGGTCTTGAGGTCGAGCTCTGCCATGGCGTAAGATACTGTGAACACGATGGGGACAGAGGGGTGATTCCCAGTTGCTATATATGACAACTGTCGCCCAAGCCTATTTTTACAAAAGGGCAAGAGCCGCTCGAACACTGACAGAATGTGGGATTTGCCACTTTCCTGAGCAATTCGTCTCACATCCGATGTGCTTGGTCGCAGGCAAGTGATAGCGCAGAAAAGAATCGTGGCGACTCACTTGTTCACAGGATATGCGAACCCTCCCAAGCTTAGATGGTGCCAGCAGGGTACCGGCGGTGCACCAGCGGTACGAAGCCTTCTGTGATGGACGTCCAGAAGTGAGCGCACCACCTGACATTTGTAGTGGGAAAAACGGCGTCTATGCGGAGAGACGTACTTACATCGGAGGATTCCGGGATCGAGCCGCAACCCCAGCCTATGGCGGTCTCATGCACGAGTCCATTTGGGAGTTAGAAAGTGCGGGATTTTGGAGATGCGGCGGAAGTGATCGTCGCACTCAAGAATGCGAGTCGGTCATTACCCCATCCTGCTCCTGTACCACGACAACCCGATATGGCTTTCGAGAAATCGGGCTTGAAGATCCCCTCCATTCGATCCGGATGGAATCTCGACGTCTGGCAGTTTCTCCCCACTGCAGCACCCAAACCATTCCCGATTATCGTGATGTAAGTGCGCGGAGCATACTGGTTAATCTCTCTGCCAACAATGGAGCAGGGCGCACGGATTCGGCGCGGACAAGACGATGGGCCTGGCATATTACGCCGAGGCGTTCGCGGCAGCCGGCTACGCGTGCCTCGTATTCGACTACCGGCGCTGGGGCGCGTCAGGTTATTATAATGCTACCACGAAAAAACTTGGGCCAACGCCGCAAACTGACTCTGATTTGGACTCGAATAGACGGGACACCCCGCCATGTCCTCGTCGTGAACGACCAGCTGGAAGATTACCGCACGGTGATCAAGTACGCGCGCCAACAGCCCGGCTTTGACGCGCAGCGGCTCGTCCTGTGGGGCTCGAGTTTTTCGGGTTTGTGGCCTCGTTTTCCTGGCTTGATTGGAAGCTGTAATCTCTCCAGGTGGACATACAATCACGCTCAGCGCAGAGGTAAGTAACGCGTGATTTTTGTCTCCCGCGCCCACACGAATTTTTCGCGCGCATCAGGCGGCCGTCAATGCAATTGCTGCAATGGCGCAATGTCCCTACACGGGCATGTCGCCTTCCCTGCCCAGAGACACGACGTATCTCAAGCTCGCGGGCTCCGCCGTACCTGATAAAACAGGCGCTGGGCCTCACTCCGGTGTATATTCCCGTCGTCTCTGAGCCAGGGACCGTCGGCGCGCTTATGACAGAGGGAATCAAGCCCGGTATGCTGGCTATCTGCTCCAAGGACAAGTACGTATTGGCGCTGCTAGATCTCGACTAACACGTGCTTCTTTCAGCGAATACAGGAATCAGGTGCTTGATCCTGCAATTATCACGTCCATCTCTGAGGCGCCGCTCAAACACGATTTTCACAGGTCTCCGCGTCGTCCCTCCTCCAAGTGCGGCCCTACCAACCGCGTGCAAAGGCCGCGGCAATCACCTGCCCGCTCCTCATCGTGCTCCCCACCGAGGATAATCTCTGCTTGCCCGAGGGCGCCGTGCAAATCTCCAAAGCGACGGACAAGTGCGAACTGGTCTCTTTGCCGTGTGAGTCGTTTCCGCATCTCTGGGGCTGGAGGATCTAAACAAGTATGCGGTCGGTGTAGGTAGACATTTTGACTTGTATTTTGGGGCGTCGCATCATGCGGAGTCGCTTGCGGCGCAGTTGGCGTTCCTCACGAAGCATGTGCCGGTGTGATATACCCTGTACAAGGAATCCTGCTCATCACCTAGATTATTGGGACGCGTCTAGTAGATTCTCATTCCTGGTTCTGGTCCGGCCATATTAATGTAATTGGTAATCCTTCTGTCCTGACCACCCTTTCGGTCCGTTCGCCGCTGCCTCTTGTGGTACAAGTAACCGCAACGGTACACCTGTCCAACTAACATTCAACAGCTCCTCCTCCGACTCTTCCTCCGGCTCAGACTCGGACTTTGATTCCGAGTCGTCGAGTTCTGGGTCCGGGTCTGGCTCAGATTCTCGCTCGTCGGATTCAGGGCGGTCAAGAGAACGCGACCGTGTTGGGTAATGTATCTCGAATTTTGGCGATTGGAAGTATTGGAAGCTTAAGCACACCGCAACCTCCAATGCTACAACGGTCATCACTGCTTCGGTTCTCGACCAAACCGGATTGATGTTCAGGAAATCGCGATACGGCCGATGAGGTTCATCCCGCAGAGTAGCGACTTGAGTAAATGGACCAGCGATATCTCTTCAGTTCTACACTGGCCGCGAATCGTTGATTATGTGACCAGAAAAAAATCATTCGGGACAGGAAAAATCATTCTGGAATATGTTAGCGCATCCTTCAAACCACATGCGTCCCACTGACCCGTCCGAACTCCTACACTAGACGCGTCGCAAACGCGTCTCGGTACGACGAGTAACGCCCACATGATCGGCGCACGTGCTGTCACACCACCTTGCGCGGAACCCGAACCTTCACCGAAGTCGCCGCTGTGCCCACCAGGGCACCGAGCCTAAAATGGCCTCTCTCCCTCCGACTACGACCATGTCCTCCCCCGAAGAAACTGCCTCGCCCGTCCCCGTTCCGATTTCCTCCGGTGAATCCCGCTGCAACCTCCGTCTGAATGTTCATTGATGAATGAAAAGAAACGTACGACGAGCTGCTGCACTACTTCAAATACGCCTCGAGCGCGTACAGCCCTGTGTGCATGCGGCCGAATGGGAACACTTTGGTCCTCCAGGTGTGCACAATCCTGTTCAAAAAAATAGAGTATGATTATAATAGGGGAAGTCAAAGTTGAATTCCAAGGCCGATTCTGCCTTCGATTCTGCCTTCGATTCTGAGGCCGATTCTGGGACGATAATCGGTGTAAATCCAGAATCGGTCAGAATCGGTGTTGCGACTCCGGAGCAGCATCTGCATCAGAATCGGTCCAGAATCACCCCAACCATAGATATCTCCGCGAATCAAGCGACAATCACATGGAAAATCGAATTGCCGCGAAACGGTGAGAATCGGGTTGGTCAAAGCTCAGGCCGATTCTTGATTGATTCTGGAAACAGAATCGGTCGTGAATCGGAACCAAAATCGGCCCATCTGCTGCAACTTTGACTTCCCCTAATGAGAGGGCAGTTCGGTAATCATTTGAGCGACGTCCAGGGCTTCATCGCGCGCGACGACGAAAGGAAGGAGCTCGTCGTCGCGCTGCGTGGGAGGTGAGTCCCGCCGCGCTGGGTGTGGCCTCAGCCTGAGGGCGCTCGAATATATCTGCGCTGCAGCGCCTCGGTCGCGGACGCGCTGCTCGACGCGAACGTTCTCCTCGTCCCGTTCCTCACGCCGGGCGTGAAGCTCCCTCGTGCGCCCCTTTCTCCCTATTCGGCGTCGTGTTGACCCAGGGATGTGTAGCGAAAGCGCGCGTGCACGCGGGGTTCCTCGCCGCGTACGCCTTCTCTCTCTCTTTTTGCGTCTGTGTCTCATCATGATTTATGCATTATAGATGGGACACCGTCGCCCTCCAGATAACCGCCGCGCTCGCGGCGCAGCGGCGGCTCTACCCGGGGCACAGGCTGGTCACGGTGGGGCATTCAATGGGCGGCGCGCTCGCAGTGCTCGCGGGCGTGGCGCTACTGCAGCTCTTCACTGCATCGCCCATGCTCGACCAGACTCGCGTGTATTCGTATGGCGCGCCGCGGACTGGGGTGCGTTGCCCTCTATCTTTATAGTTATGCTGTTACGGAGCGCAGGGTCGCTGATGTGCCCAATTTGAAAGAACGCGGTCTTTGCGGAGCATGTGAATAGCGAGTTTGGGGCGCGCGCGTTTCGAGGTGGGTGTTCTCCCTCTTTGGCTTTCCTTCCCCGGTTTCTGATGCGTTTGCAGTGGTACACACGAACGACGGGTGCGTGCATCCCCATCTTCCCGTTTCTCGCGAAGCTGATAGATACACCGCAGCGTTCCGACCATCATACCAACCTCCCTGGGATACCACCACCACGGTGTGTCCTCCCTCCTCCCCCCTCCCTTGCCTTCCCTTTATAGCCCACTAACCCCCTCGCAGGAATCGAATACTGGCAACACCTTGACCCGCCCGCGCCGTCCACGACGCTGCGCTGCGCGCGCGGCGGCGAGGACCCGTGCTGCTCCGCGAGCGTCCCGTCCGGCGGCGTCACGCCGGCGCATGCTACTGTGCGTCTTTTCCTTCTTGTACTTTTTCGCTTTCCAGGGTAGTTTGCTGACTAAATGCGTAGTACCTCGGCATAACCGTACCCACACCCTTCTGTCTCTGACCTTTCGTCTCCTCGTATCTTGTATCTTGTACTCCTCGACCTCGCTGTATTTATATATATACATACCTCCACGCCCTTCTGCCTGGAAGGTTTCCTCAAATCTTGTACTCCTCGACCTCGACCTCGTCATGCAAAGAAAAATAATGTATTGCTGTCCATCCTCTCCCCTCCTCCCCTCCCCTTCCTTCCGTCCTCCCCCCACTCCACTTGACAAATACACACCAAACCACGCGCATCACCCAAGCCCCCAAATGCCTGCCTTCCGCACGCCCTCGACGAGTGCCTCGACGTTCCCCAGCATTGTCCCCAGCAGCAGCTTCTTCTCCTCTGTTGTCCGTGCATCTGCGCCCCCGTGCCCGTCCCTGTGTTTCTCATTTTTGCGGATTCCTTCGAGCTCGTCCCCCTCCCTCCCACACCCCTCGTTGTCATCCTCATCAGACTGTGTCACACCCCGCTCTTCGTCAGACTGCACCACGAGCATGGACCTTGTCCGCGCAACCCCACCACCACCACCAACACCGCGCGCCCGCTTGAGCGGCGTCCCGTCCGCGCCGGCCACACCCGCCTTCTTTGGCCCCGGGCTCAGCGGCACGAACTCGAGCTCGCGCCGCAGCATCAGCAGCCGTGGCGTCTGTGTCCTCCTCTGCTTCTTCGGCGAAGTCGATCCCGCCCTCGAGGACGAAGCGGTACCTGCGATGGAAGGTGTAGTGCCCGCGACCGAGGACGTCGACGAGAACGAGGACGCCGAGCTGCCCGACGTCGATCTCGACTCCGAGGAGGAGGTGCTGTCGAACGAGGACGACGTGAGCGAGTACGTGGACGAGCCGTAGCGCGAGAGCGGGCGCGCGGGCGTGCCGCCGTTCGGGAACGCCAGCTTCTTTTTGCCGGTGGGCGCGTGCATGGGCGTCGAGGGCGCCGTCGGGGCCGGGGTGGTCGGGGTGGTGATGGGGAGGGGTGTGGAGGGCGTCGTCTCGTCGAGGAGGTAGAAGTACAGGAACTCGAGGCATTTCATCCTGACTTCGCGCGGCGTGCCCGCGCGCTTGAGGATCTTGACGACGGCGTGCACGCCGTGGGCGGCTTCGAACACGCGCAGCGCGGGGGACGCGTCGACGAGGACGCAGAGGAGCGTGTCGAGGATGAGCGACGCGAGCGGTGGGGGCGCGCATTGGCCTTGCGAGGGGGTGGATTTCACGGGCGAGTCGGACGCGGAGGCAAAAGGGGAGGAGGACTCGGAGAGGTGCCGCGAGACGAGGAAGAGGTCGAGGAGGACCTCGAGTGCGGACCGCTTCCCGAGGTAGGTTTTGGTGGGCAGGTGGATGAGGCAGACGCCTTGGAGTATGGAGAGCGCGAGCGCGAGCTGGGAGGATAAAGTGCCGACCTCAGTGGTCTCTGCTGCTCGTGTGCGCGTTAGTGCAAGTCGAAATAAATAATTTCAGACTCACGCTCTATTGTCCCCTTGTTCGTGTGTTGCTCCAGCGTAATCGTAGCGCTCGCTATCCAGCTCAAAATCCTGGATGACACTGCGCACAGTCGGTCAGTCTGCTACTACTTATTTAACACGCCGCGCACCATTGCACTCAAACGTGTACTGCAACGGCAGGAAATGGTCGAGCACGTCCGTAGCGCTCTTCGGGACACACGCAGCCGCCAGGATCTTCTCCAGGCTCCTCAGCGCCTGCGTCTTGACGTGGCCGGCGGTGCGCGGGGACGACAGCTGCATTCATACACGGATTAGGGGCATCTAGGGGACGAGAGGAGCGGGGTACATCATCTAGGGCATCTTCTAGCGCTGTCCGTAGTGACTGTAGGCCACCGTCCATTGGGCGGGGCGGGGGAGAAAGTGGTTGGAGTTGGAGCCACGTGATCGCGGCAAGGGACTACGCGACGGTCCGGGCGCGTTCGAGGACTCGGAGTTATATACTAGTCGCTGCGCGCTGCGGATGGCCAAACGTGTACAGAGCAGTCGGCGTGCGACGGTATCGCATTCTCTTTCCCAAGTTTCCCGACATTCAATTTAGATACAAGGTCCGACCGCTACATTCAAGGAACGGATGCTCAACAAATCCCCAACATCCCACACAGCCAAAAAATCCAAAAAACCCAAAGAAAAATGTCATATCATAATGCACGCATACAATGCGGTACGGTACAGCGGGGGGTGTCGCGGCTTTCCCGTCCTCTCGAGTGAGCACGGGTGTGATGCATATGGGGGCGGTCGCGGGAAGTAGGTATCGCAATCGCAGTAGCAGCGCGCGCAGGTAGGTATCGCAATGGATAGCAAGATGATGGGGCGTGAGGGGTGTCGCGCGCGGCGGGCGGGACGGGGCGTGAGCGTGAGCGTGAGTTCGTGAGGGTGAGATAAGGATACGGATAAGTAGGGGAGGATAAGTAGGGAGGCGGGAAGAGGAAGGGCAGTGTGTGCGGATAGAAGAAAGAAGAGGATGCGGATAGAAGAAAGGGTGAAATGTGTAAGTGCGAGGTATCATCAAATGCGTGAGGTATCATCGTCGTCGTCTATCGTCGGGATCGTAGTGTAGTGTAGCAGAACATGGCACAAGGAGGAATACAACAACCAAGAGCAGGAAGGGGAGGAGGGAGAGGAGGAAGTGGGTGGTGTGATACAGTGCCGCGAGGTCCGCGAGTCCGTAAGAGGGTTGAGCAGGAAGAGCGAAGAGGAGGGTGAGGGGGATGAGAAGGCGGAGGCGGGGATGCAAACCGGCAAGCATCGTCTACAAGAAGGGCGCGTCTAGCTCGAGGTCGTACAAGAGAAATGAGGGTCCATGCGGGTTATGCTACAGCAGGGCAAGGCAAGAGGGATCTTGTGGTATTGAATTGGGCGTTGTGCGCGGGATTGTCGGCAAGGACGGCGCACCCACCACCGGCGGGCGGGAGTCAGACCAAGGTAGGCCACGATAAGACTCGCGACCGGGCCCTAGCAGACGCGCTACGTCGGCCGCCACTCCGGATCCAAGCCCCCCGCCCACGGCGCCAACAAAGGGCTCGTCGGGCTCCGCGGGCTCCTCGACCTTTCATGCTCCCGCTCGCCCGACGCCGCCGACGTCTCCTGTGCCCTCCCACCCCCGGACCCGCTCGACCCAGAATGCTCCCCCGCCCCGGCGTCGCGCACACGGTGCCCAAACGCACTCGTCGCAGGGCTCATGGGCCCCTCGACCGAGCCTGCGCGTGCAAGGGCGCGGGCGCGGGCGCTCGTAGAGCCTGAGGAGGGGTAGAGCGAGTGCGAGTGCCCTGAGGACGAGTTTTGGGCCGAGGCGAGGCGCGCGTGCGCCGAGGAGCCGGAGGAGAGCGAGGACGCGCCGACGCGCGAGTGGAAGGAGCCCTGCTCGGACGAGTGGCCGGACGGGTGGTGGTACTGTGCCTGCATCGATCGCGGGATCGTCAGCGCCAACTCAAAAGGGAAGAGGAAAGTACGCACAGCACCCAAACCGACACCTCCAAACGTGTCTCTCCGCCCGGACCCACCCTCGACCTGCACGATCCCCCACTCCCGCCCCGCCTCGACGCTCCCGCCCAGGAGCCGCCACTCGCCCTCCGCGCCGGGCGGCGCGTCGTCCAGGTCCAGGCTTAGGTGCGGCGCGCTGCTCCGCCCGCCACTCCCCCCACCAACCCCGCCGTCGCGCAACGTCGAGCTCGTCGACGCGCCCACAACGCGGATCCCCGGCGGCGCCCCAAACGCATACGACGGCAGCGCGGGGACGGGCGGCACCGGCACGAGGTTCGCGCTCCCAAACGTGCCCAGCTTCGAGTGCGACGCGGGCCGGCTGAACCCCAGCTCGAGCCCCGCCGCGTCCCAGCTCGCGCTGCTCTTGCCGCTCGCGCCCGTGCCCGTGCTCGTGTTGGGAGCAACGGCGAACTCGAGCCCGGGCGGCCCGTGTGCGTACGCGCGCTCGGGCTTGAGCGGCGTGTGCCCCGCCGCGGCCGTCGCGCTCCCGAGCGTCGTCGTCGTCGTCGATATGCTGGTATTGGTGTTCTGGTGCGTGAGCGACGCGGAGGCCGTCTGCGTCAACGACGCCTGCGAGGTCGAGTGCAGCGAGTGCGCGGAATGTGTCTGATGGAGCGAATGCTGCGAGCTCGACGCAAACGCCGCGAGCGGCGCGGGCGCGGGGAGGTCCAGAGGGTCCACGGCCTCCGCACCCCCTTGTGCGCCCGGTGCGGCGTCTTGTTGCCGAAGCCCCGCCGACGCCTCGTTGCGCAGCGCCGAGGACGACGCAGCCCTCGACCCAAACGTGCTCACCGCATCCTCAAACACCGTCCCCCCGCTCTTCCCGCTCCCCGCCGTCCCGCCCGTCCCCGCCGTCCCCTCCGAGCTCATCCCACTCAACCCGCTGATCGGCCGCGGCCCCGCAGCTGCAGCAGCGGGGACGCCGCTCGTCGGCCGCGACCCTGACCCTGCGCGCGACTGCGGGCGGAGGAACGACAGCAGCGGCCGCCCGCCGAACTCGCGCATCTCGCCGCTCGGGCCCGCACTACCACTCCCACTCGCACCCCCACTCGGCCCCGCAACGGGAACGGGCGGTGGGCTCGAAACTGAATTGCTCGGCGAATGCGCCCCGGCATCAAACAGCAACAAGCCACCCTCCTCCTCGACGTCTCTCGAATTTCTTGCCGAGTTAGCGTTCGAGTTGTTGTTGAGCCACGAGAAGCGCGGGATCCATGAGCGGCGTCTCTGCGTCGCGGGTTCGGGGGAGGCTGTGGATGTTGATGAGTAAGGATTCAATGTAAAGAAAGAAGAGGGGATGAAAGGGAAAGGAAGGAAGATGGTCATGGACGAAGGACGACAAAGATGGATGGAAAGGGACGCGGAAGGAGGAAGGAGGACGAGAAAGACGGCAGGAGGGGAGAGGAGGGAGGGAGGAAAAGGCGGGGAGGGAATGAAGGACGGGGAGTGAAGGATGAAGGATGAAGACAAGGGGAAGTAAAAGCGGTACGCATTCGATGGAAAGGAAGAGGCAAGGGCAGAACGATCAGGGACGAATGGGCCCAAGAAGAGGGAGTAGCAAGGAAGAAGACAAGGAGGAAAGAAGGGGAAGGGGGAGAAACAGTGAAAGGGAGGTAGGGAATGAGGGCAATAGAAAGAGGACGGTCACAGACGAAGGGAATGGGATGAAGGGGGGCGGATGAAGAACGATAGAGCCGGAAAGACTTACCACCTCCCAGCGCCACCCGCCGCGCCACGACCACCTCCGCCTCGCCCTCCTCGCCTTCGTCAATCCCACTCAATCGGGACTCCCCTTCCTCCGACACTCGCGGCAACACGCGCTCGCGCTCCCCCTCCTCCACCAGCACCGCCATCTGCGCCGGCGACAGGATCCGCCGCGCACCATGCGCGTCCGTGTACCCTCCCCCTAGTCCGTTGCCAGAAGGCGGCCCAGCCCCCGGCGGCAAATTCGCATACACCACCGGGTCCGGGGCGTCAAACGGATTGCCCGCCTGCCCCTGCTCAGAGAGGTTCCGCGGCAGCGATAACGTCGGGTGCGCGAGCAGCACCCCGTACCCGCTCGCGTTCGTCCCGCTGCTGTGCGTCGCCGCCGTGTCCCGCGAGCCCGCACTTCCACTCCCGCTCCCACTTCCACTTGCGGTATCGGTGTGCGTGGCGAGGGCCCCGGAGTGCGGGTTGGGCAGGCGCGTGAGGAAGGGGTCCGCCTCCGTCCCGCCGCGCCCCGGCACCGCCTGCCCCCCGGGAAATTGGGGGGACTGCGGCGAGGTCGGAGACCCAACAGAAGTGGGCGATTGGGAGGCTACCATGAGCCAGTCGTCGTCGACGAACTCGGCATTGTCCGCACCGGGGACGGGTGGGGTGACCATCGTGAAGCGCGTGCGGGCGCGGGTGCGCCGGCGTGGGAGGAGGGTGAAGGGGGTGCGGGTGCGGGACTGGAAAGAGACAGGGGTTAGCAAAACGAGCAGGAGGGCGAGAGCAGAGAAAGCGAAAAGAAGACCCAGCAAGAAAGAAAAAAATGAAGAAAGCATAAACAGGGAAACCGAAAATTTACCCACCTGCTCGCCGTCATTATTCCCATTTCTGCGCCGCCCGATCCTCATCGCGATGCAGAGCACGAAAAGGAAGAGCACGAGCGCGCCGAGGACGGAGCCGATGACGATGCCGATGAGCTGCGCGCGCGAGAGCGGGGTTGATGATGCTGCTGCTGAAGCGGAGGAGGAAGCGGGTGGTGATGCGGATGCGGATGCGCTTGTCAGGGGCGTCACCGTAGATACAGATGAAGATGAAGATAAAGATGGTGGTGTCGCGGAGGAAGATGAAGATGTCGTAGCAGAAGACGAAGTCGTAGACGCAGCCGCAGTCGAGGTGCTCACAGGGCTGGTGAGCCCGCCGTAGGTAAAGTCAGCGTCAAGCGGGATGCTCGGGCCATAGTACGTGAGCGGGAGGAAGACGAGGGTCGTGGTGATCTCGGTCGTTTGGGGGAGAACGAGCGTCGTGAGAGCCGGGGAGAGCCACGGCGGGAGGACTTGCGTCGGTTGGGCCATTTGCCTAGTGGCCACTCGTATGTATGTTTTTCGTAGAGGTTTCCCGGGCCAGAAGGGAAGGATTGGTGGCGTGGAGGCCAAGAGATGGTAGCAGACAGTCGGATAGATAGGTGTACAATGAATGTAGCAAGCGGATGTGTAGAAGGGTGGGAGGGCGCAAGGGAGTGAGAAACTTAAAGGAGAGATGCCAACAGTCACGTGGTGGGTCGCGTGTTGTCGTAACTGCTTCGGAGTAGAACTCCGAGTTTCGCCGAAGGCAAGCGAGGCAAAAACGAGGGGAGTGTCTTGACGCCCGGACTCCGGGGAGGACGACGTGAACGGAAGACGACGTGGACGGAGGAGGCAGTGAGTGGGCGACAAGACGGCGTAGTGGATGTCAGGGACAATCGCCGCTGATCTTGAAGCGCGGAATGTTTACCCGATTCGGGATGCCGATGGTTCCGCGTCGAAGCAAAGAAGATATTGCAATTTGCGTGTTGTGACCTACTAGCAGTACGCTGTTTCTCTGCATATATTGTTATGGCCGACGGCTCGGCTGAGGCACGTATACGGTCGCTGACAGGGAAGAAACGATGGAATCTGAAAGAGGGTCCGGGTAAAAAGGAGCTTGCAAGCCGGCAACTTGGGGAAAACCTCGACGAAGCAGCGGGCATGCACAGAGATCTGGTCAGCGTGGACGCTACGCGCATCCGATGGGGCCCTCGAGCGCCGCCGCATGCAGAGAGAAGCACAGTTGCGCAAGAGGTAGCGACACCCGGGCATGAATGACCTAGGTACCCGAACAGCTGGGAAATAAAGGAAAACCAGAGAGTGGAAAGATAAAAGACTAGACAATCGGAAGACTGCGGGTGGAGAAACAAGTGCGAGTGATGCCTTGATGCGCGGAAAAAGGAAACGACGGGCTTCTTGGAAACATGCGATGGGTTTCGCAGCATTCCTGACGGAAACATGTATAATGTGGCTCCGTGAGTGGGAGGGAACATGGAACAATGAAATCGAGGTGGAGGCCACCCAATAGCGCCGACGGGTACGAACGCGAGAAGGAAGACGAAAAGTAGGGCTAAAGGAAGAAGAAAGGAGGAAAGAACGATGCAGCGTACCTAAGATTTGTGATGCAGGTTCGCAGCCAAAAATGGAGCCCTACAGCCACGGTGGAGCACAGTCAAATGAAAAGTAAGAGATTGAGACGCTGGACGAGTGAAGATGACAGGAGGGGTGACCGAGACCAAAAGACGCGTGAATATGGGGAAGGAAGAGCTTGGAAGAGGCATTGAGGACAAAGAACACGATCCAAAAGCGAAAAACGCGTGGATGGAAGATGGCGAGATCAGGAAAGAGACTTTGGGGACGACTCGGAGCGTGTCGATGGAAGGGACAAGCCAGTGACAAGTGGCAGTGTCGTGGGGGTGTAGACTAGATTAATGTAATCTAGTCTACGTACACGCTCTAGGCTTGGCTGAGCAGAAGTTGGGAGGGCTGAAGTTGGTCGATAGAATGGGGACATGTGGCAGTGCCGGAAACTCAACAGATCCAAACACGCAAACGCCGAAATCCCAAACGGGAAGGTGTCAAAACCTTGCTCTTGACCGCGAGCTCGGTTTTTCCCTCCGCGCTGGCCCTGTGGCTCCATCGCTCAGGTAATGAACAGAAACCATCTTGGCAGCTATTTTGATGACACTCTAGCCTTGTTTGCCGCTCAGGGACACCGGAAGAGCGGCAACACCGTTGCACACATTTTCGAAAAAATCGGGTCCAGAAGCTGTTAGCCGGAAAAGTATCACTCCCCCTGATGGGAATTATTTGCGATGGATACTCCCGGCGGCTGACGGGCGTTTTGGAACCGTTCAGATGGGTATAGGGACCCTTCAATACTCCGGATGTAATGGACCTTGGGTTCTTCCTTCAAGGTGCGTTGATTTGTAGCTCATTCATTCACCTGTTGCCTTCGACTTGAGGGGAAACTTGGGTCAAGATTACGATACATGATACTTGGATCCATGGTTCGGATTCAAGGTAGATTATGTGTTGGTCTCGATTTTCATCAAGGTGCGTCGATGTCATAATTGTTCATCTATCATTTCTGCATTCACTTCGTTTCCAGTCCAAAATTATAACACTTCGACCTATTCACGGTTTGGATCCATGTTACACTCGGGCCCTCCAAGGTACGTTGATCTTACATTGACTTCAATTTATCGTTCACAAGATCTACTGTAGTCGAACTTCCACCACCGACTTCGACTTCAATCAACTATAAGACCAACTACAACCCATCTATGGTCGGGATCTAGGTTGCGTCAACTTTACATTGCCTTCAATTTAATACTAATGATTTGGTTCCAGATCCTTCTTCACGCGGCATCAGTCGGGCCACTGGCAGGTGACCGCGCCGACTCTCGTACCACCATGTACGTCTGTCCCCTTGTTATATTCCATTGCTCACTGTAAAGTAGACCTTCGGACCGCTTGGGATTGTTCAATTCGATTTAGGGAGCAATACAGGTATGCTTTGTATTTATTCTTCAAGTTATCTGTAGGAATGAATAGCCCGCTGGCATTTAGTGGGAATACGCCTCGGAGTTCTATCTTTTGGAGCCCCGGCTCGTCTGGGGTGCTTATCCTACGTATTGCAGGTATATGACAGCGTTTTTTAGATACCGAAACAGGTGCTGACATGTCTTCTCCAGGATTCCGTTTTTATGTGAAATTCCTTTGTTCACGGGTTTCTGAGGATGCGAAGTGTCGGTAGTCACAGATCTCCTGCAGGTCCTCGGGTTGTACCATTCCATGCATTCTAACTCGTAGATCCCGACATCACACCTCATAGACACAAAATTCTCAAGACCGAACGACCTGATGTCGAGACAATTGTTCAATAGAACCAGGTCCGTCCACTATACATACAAGTCTTATTCCCCCGCATTTTCAGCCGCTACTATGATATCCGAGCCCGCAACGCCGAAACTATGCGTCAAGAGCTGTCCATCAAAACCTGAATTTTCGTTCAGTTGGATCCCTGGCTCCCCTCCATCCTAGTTTTTGCCACTAACCTCTTGCTGAACGTCCTGCCGAAATACTCCGAGATTCTCCGTGATCCGAACAAGTACCAGGTTTTCAGAATTGAATTTCGTCTTTCTGACCCTTTTTCGTCCACCACTGCAAGGCGCTCGCAGGCTGTTTGGGATGGCCTATGATACGTATTGCAGACCGTACACTCGCGCCAACCCATGTCCTTTATATTTTCATTCCCCCAGATAACTATTATATAGCAGCGGATTGCTCCAAGGCGAGTTTCAATTTGCATTCTGTGGACCTTTTCTGATGTCAATGGAACAGTTCTGTGGCGCTCCGCGACATGTCTGGTCCTCACGCCATGCCGAAAAGTTGTGTTCCCTTGCTTACTCGAACGAGCCACTCGGAGCGAATATCTCCCAGGTAAGTCTTGGACGCGATTCAATATAACCTCACTCACCTCCCTGAATAGGTTCTCGTCCGTCTGCGCAGCGTTCTCGCGCTCTATCCGGCACTTCGGTCAAAATTGAGTGAGGTGCATTTATCTGTTTCACCATTAGTACCTCAGACTGCCTTACAGTTTGATTGATCCGTATGTTTTGAATTGAGATTTTTTTCCACCGATTTTCATGCACAGTGGCAATGGCGCAGACCCACAGTTTACATTGCAGGAGACCCAGAAGAATCACGTAGGTTATTATTCGCCTAGTCTAGGACCTAGGTGAGATCTTCAATATTTTGACTCGTGGATCTGTGAGCATATAATCTGGCGCATGAATCTCTGTACTAGTCGAATTTCAGACTTTAACCATGGCGCGCTTTTAGGGGTGTCAGTTTACGAGAGACTAAGGAAGAGAGAGAAAAAGGGTTTGTGGGCGAGGTCTATGCGTGGGAAGATTCGCTGCTTCTATTCAATCGGCCATCTCCAAGTACTACTTGCTAAATACTGTATCTGAGATGGACACCGCGTCACTCTTGACCTCTGCAACCACGGCGGAGACCAGTCTGGCTGAGGTAGCCCGGATCCTCAAAACCATCACGCTCATCGGAGACAGGGTTGGTCAACCTGGTTAACGTCTTTGTGCCTCCCCGCTAAAGCCGTTCTGTAGAGGACAAAACCGATTCGTGCTCTTCATGAACAACTTCAGACGCTACAGATACAACTGGAAGTCTCCCAGGGCCATCTTGAAGAGGTGAGCCATTGTTCCAACCGAGCCTGCCCCGTATTGTTAACTCGCGGCAGTTAGTCCAAGGTCTGCAAGGTCTCGCGGCCAACGAGAGCCGCTTGAGCGCAGCCAGCCACATGAAACCCGATAAACCTCTCAAGTTTGAGCAGGTTCCAAACCCAGTCCACAAACCAAAGATCATGCCCCCATTCTTGCTTAATGCTTTCCGAAACACTCATCCTGCCAATCGACCCGGTTTGATTTACGAAGCAACGGTCGACCGATTGGCGTGCGCCTTCGTCTCGTTTTATCTACCTCCAACACATCAGTTCCTCGTGCAACCCCAGCACACGTTCCGGGCGTTGGCTCCGGCAGAAGTCATCGTAATGGAGGAGGAATGGTCCCGTATAGTGGCCATAGGAGACAACAGTTCGGTAAGTACATGATGGGCGCGTTCATGTTCGATGCTTACCCCGACAGATCTTCTTTGAGGTTCCTTTAATGTTCTCCCCCGGAGCGTCTTCCACCCCACGCCGGGACCAGGGACAGGGGGTCGAAGCGGCGTCGTTGGTTGCAACGCCGCCGGTCGAAGGATCATTGGCCCTTCCGAGGTCGGTCGGATATGACATGCTCAAACGGATGGTGAATATGGCGAGGGATGGCCTCCGCAGACCCGACGTCTCTGTTATACATCAGGATGTCCTCGACGCCGATAGTTCCGTATTCGCGGCCATGGAACGACCAATCTGCATGGCAGAGAATAAGCTCAAAAATATGTCGGCAGCAATACGGCAACTGAAAGAATTCGCGCAGGCGTACGGCCGCGATACTTCCCCACGCATGCGATTTTTTGCGTTCGCTTTGGGGCGTAAAGGCCTTGAAGTTGCCATGTTTCGTTTCTCCGAGGACACCACAGAGCTGGTGCCAATCCTTCCGGTGGAGGGGGTTGTGGATGAGGGTGTGGATGAGGGTGCGGCATGGTATTCCGTGTGTGATCCGTTCGTGCACGCAACGATGTGCGAGCTGGCAACAGAAGTTCAAACAGACGTCTGGGGGCTTAGATGGGCGTACGAAGCATAGCAGTATAATTGATATTCGATCGAAGAGTGTAACTTATGCATTGTAATAATGTACACAAACTTGTGGGCATTTCACATTCCTGAATCATCCCAGTCATATTACAATTGTTACTGCGAGAGATTTTATTTGGGATAATTTCATACGTCGATCTGAACCTCCTCTACCCCACTGGCACGCGGACGTTGGCCGAGGTGGCAGCAGCAGCTGCAAGCAAGGGTGAGATTTAAAAGAAGGCTGAAATCAAGGCAATCGCACCTTGACCACGAGGAACAATGGGCACCAGCAGGTGGGAGAGATTATGGACCGCGATGGCCTCTTGAACGCGTTCTTCGAGGAAGTACGCCGCTACATAGGATGAGGACGCCGAAAGACAACAAGAATAAGTATCGTACCTGCGCCGTCGGTGGGGTAGCGCACGGTCCGCACCTTGTAGCTCTCGTAGCTCTCGGCCGCATGCTGCCCATACACCTCGAACCAGACTTTCTTCTGCTCCTCTGACAAAACGGGGGCATCCTTGAGGTCACCATACCAGGGGAAGAAGTCGATGGCAAAGAGAAGTTCATCGCGTTGGTCGCCGTCCAGGATCTCGTATTTGTGTCGGTCGACGTGCCATTTGAGAGCGAAGATGGGGTCGCCTCCGTGCCTGGCGAGGAAGTTGGCAGAGCAGGCCGCACGACTCATCGCCTCCATCTGAGCTAGTGTTACGACAAACCCAGTCGCATATACGGCGGCGCCGCGACAGAGTCGGTGCGTGCGCGTAGAGTCCATGGTGGTTGGTTACATAACGAGTGGCGTGATCGGGACCAAACAAAGACATCATTGCGTGATCAACACAGTCGTCAACAATTCTTTTGTGATGCCAACTTGCCCGGGCTTCCGGTCTTCTGTATATAGCCTCTCTCTGCACCTCGTGCTCTCTACCGCTGAATTCAAGCCAGTCAAAGCGACGCCCCCGAGATGAAATTCTGCGGACCCATGACTCCTCTCGCTTTTGGCCCGACTCCGAAATGAACGCCCCAAACGTGGTTCATTTCGTCTGGAGCGCCGGCACCTGTGCTGTACCCCGTTACCACTCCCCGAAAGCCCCCAGAGTATTGTCCACGAGTCTGACTCTTTAGTGCTCGCCGCCAAATATCCAGTCAATTTTTCCCCGAATTCTGGACCTCCATTAGCCTCATGTTCGGCTTGGCCTTTTCTTTAATCACCTTTCTGGCCTCCCGCCATTTATTTCCTTCCATCTTCTTCCACAGGACGTTCCTGGGGCCCAGATATTATCTGAGACTGGGTAGTATGCGCTATTTCTCCGAAGTGTTGTTAAATTGTCCCCATGAGTTTTTACGACTCCTTGTTTGTATTCAAACCGTAGCTCTAATTAACTCAGTTCTTCTGCAAACACGTCCCTCATAAAGTCTCTTGTTCAATTATATCAAAAGGTTATGGGCCCCGCCTGAATCCAATCCCCCACATACATCCACTACGCAACAAATCTCTCTTTGTTCACCATGTCTACCCCTAACTCGAAACCCGTTTGATGGCACTCTAGCCTTGTTTGCCGCTCAGGGACACCGGAAGAGCGGCAGCACCGTGCAATACGTATCATAGGCCATCTCAAACAGCCTGTGAGCGCCTTGCGGTGGTGGACACGAGGGCGAGGAAGTAAAAACACTAAATGGAAAAAGGGTCAGAAAGACGAAATTCGATTCTGAAGACCTGGTACTTGTTCGGATCGCGGAGAATCTCGGAGTAATTCGGCAGGACGTTCAGCAAGAGGTTAGTGGCAAAAACCAGGATGGAGGGGAGCCAGGGATCCAACTGAACGAAAAATCAGGTTTTGATACTTCTTGATGGACAGTTCTTGGGATTGACGCATAATTTCGGCGTTGCGGGCTCGGATATCATAGTAGCTGCTGAAAATGCGGGGGAATAAGACTTGTATGTATAGTGGACGGACCTGATTCTATTGAACAATTTTCTCGACATCAAGTCGTTCGGTCTTGAGAATTTTGTGTCTATGAGGTGTGATGTCGGGATCTACGAGTTAGAATGCATGGAATGATACGACCCGAGGACCAGGAGATCTGTGACTACCGACACTTCGCATCCTCAGAGACCCGTGAACAAAGGAATGTCACATAAAAACGGAATCCTGGAGAAGACATGTCAGCACCTGTTTCAGTATCTAAAAAACGCCGTCATATACTTGCAATACGTAGGATAAGCACCCCAGACGAGCCGGGGCTCCAAAAGATAGAACTCCGAGGTGTATTCCCATTAAATGCCAGCGGGCTATTCCTACAGATAACTTGAAGAATAAATACAAAGCATACCTGTATTGCTTCATAAATCGAATTGAACAATCTCAAGCAGTCCGAGGGTCTACTTTACAGTGAGCCATGGAATATAACAAGGGGACAGACGTACATGGTGGTACAAGAGAGTCAGCGCGGTCACCTGGCCCGACTGATGCCGCGTGAAGAAGGATCTGGAACCAAATCATTAGTTCAAAAATAATTGAAGGCAGTGTAAGGTTGACGCACCTCGGACGACCTGAGGCTAACCTAGATCCCGACTATGGACGGGTGGTAGTTGGTCTTATAGTTGACTGAAGTCGAAGTCGGTGGTGGAAGTTCGACTACAGTAGATCTTGTGAACAATAAATTGAAGTCAATGTAAGATCAACGTACCTTGCAGGGCCCGAGTGTAACTTGGATCCAAACCGTGGATAGGTCGAAGTGTTATAATTTTGGACTGGAAACGAAGTGAATGCAGAAATGATAGATGAACAATTATGACATCGACGCACCTTGATGAAAATCGAGACCAACACATAACCTACCTTGAATCCAAACCATAGACTCGTAACCAGTCTGCTATGCGGCATTTCTTAGTGCAAGCACTTTGCCGCAGGCAGACTGGTACAACTCGGACCAAACACTTGGCGCGCGCGAGGAGTTTGAAAATTTATGATGGCCTCTGTTCTGGCCTCAGTTTGGCTCAAAATGCTTCGAGAAAAAGAAATACATAAATCTAGAAACTCTATTCATGAAAACTGTCTCTTCAAAATTTTGTTCAGCTTGAAGAGGATCGTGCAATGGGCCTCGAAATTTATTCGAGAATTGATCGCAGCTGCACAGCAACTTTGATGCCGTGATCGGCTCCACTCAAAATTTCAAACTCCCCGTGCGCGTGGGTTGTTTGTCCCGACTTGTACCAGTCTGCCTGCGGTAAAGTGCTTGCACTAAGAAATGCCGCATAGCAGACTGGTTACGAGTCTATCCAAACCATGGATCCAAGTATCATGTATCGTAATCTTGACCTAATTTGCCCCCCAAGTCGAAGTCAACAGGTGAATGAATGAGCTACAAATCAACGCACCTTGAAGGAAGGACCCAAGGTCCATTACATCCGGAGTATTGAAGGATCCTATTTCCATCTGAACGGTTCCAAAACGCCCGTCAGCCGCCGGGGATGAACGAAACACGGACGGGAGATACATTCCAAATACGGCACATTCTGCCTGATCACCGCAGTTCTGCATTTTCTGTTCTGACCCCTGCGCAGTGCGTGATGGCCACGCAAATTGGTGGTCTACGTATGACCTTTTTTATCGCAAAGTATTATTCGGTTTAGCACCGAGGTCGAGGTGCAAGGATTACACTGCAATCCGTGGTTTGCCATCGTGGTTTTGGTTACTTTCTGCGGTTGTAGTTCGTGTCTCGTGATCGTGTTCTTGCTGTGTCATGATTAGGTCTTGGAGGTGGTGGATCTAGGTTTCTGTGGTTTGTCATCGAGGTTAAACTCTACCGAGCTCTCTGGATGTTGTAAATCCATAATGGGAAAACCATCATCATCTTAACCGACACCAAGATCAAAATAACATCTTAGCCAAATCATAGCCGATGACCTCTTCGCCTAACATGCCTTCGCCTAACAAATTGTTGTGGCTGCAAGACGACAACGACTTGACGCAACTCTGTCAGCTCATTTTATAAAGGTGAGGCATCTTCAAGTTGTGCGACTGTGATTTTACCCCCCTCTGCCCGAAATCTCCAGTCAAGTCGTTGCTTTATTCGTGCTACCACAAAATATTCAATCGAATCACAGTATGTCCTTTCCTCCTTTCCTCAGTATTCAACTTTTGCTTATGCCTG